>CM049428.1:54468349-54935849 GCA_026929855.1 Poa annua
TCAATCCCTCCATTGATTCTTTCATATTCTTTAGGGAAAGTTGATAGGAGATCTAGATCTACAATCTTACCAATCAATCTCTCCTCTAAGTGAGGGGAACCTAGTGGATCTAGTTCTTGGAGTTCCTTTGTGATTCTTCTCCTTTGTTCTTCCTCTCTTCTCCCCCCATAAGCATCAGTTGCTTTTGGTGGGATTTGAGAGTGAAGGATTTGACTCATTTGTGGTTTCTGTAACACCCCAATTCTCTTATTTTTAGTATTGTGGTGTTAGCCTAGATTTTCAACCTTAGCAAAACCTTTGTGTGTGTAGAATTTTGATGCATGAGATGTCTTGTATGCACTCATTGTGCTTGTTGAGTTCCACTAGTCCTCTAAGAGGATAGAAAACACCAAAAACTCAGCAACTAAAATTAAAACAACAATTATGAGGATCTTCATGCCTGTTATAACTTAGCCAAACTAGGAGCTTTTATTAATCAAACCCTAAATGGTTTTTGGCATGCATTTAAAACATTTTGATCTAGGTCATATATAGTTTCATACCCTGCTCTAAGTTTTCACAAAAGAGCTGGTTTGCACATAAATCTCACTAGCTTATGTAGCCATCAAAATAACAGGACCATTTGTGTTATTCTTTTTTCTTCTCCCTAAAAGTTTTCTTTTCTTTGATAGCTCAATGAGATGTTTGACTTGGGCATTGATAAATTCAGTAGTTTCACCTCAATGTTGTGAGTTTGGAAAATTGGTTTATTTTATTTTGTGATCAATGTTTGAATAATTCAAACTTAGGGTTTGAAAATCATTTGAAGAAATTACTCCAATCTTCCACCCCTTCTCTCTCACTATTTTCTACTCCACCTGCTGGGAAAGGAGAGCAGCACCCTCACCCCTGGCCCCACCTGTCATGGGCTCTAGTCACCTCTCCTCCTCTCTTCTCTTCTCTCTTTTCCCCTCCACCCAACCGAAGCCCACCCCCTCTCTCCCTACTGGCCAGGTCGAGTCATCCCGACCAACATCTCCCCTGCCCCTCTCCACCGCCCTGGAGGACCAATCAGAACTCCCCTCCCCCTCCCCAAACCGCTCCTGCCCGTGGAGAGCTCAAAAACCGGCCCCTGGTTTTGGAGCTTCTCTCAGCCCTACCCTCCCCCTTAAATCCTTGTCCGAGGCTCTCACACGCCTCCTCTACCCTCCCCTACCACCCTCACCCAAAACCACACCCTCCCTCGAGCTCTGGAAGAGAAAAACATCGCCGGAGACCGATTCCTTCCCGCAGTGCTCACCGTCGTTCCTCTCCACCTCTCTCTGCCATTTTTGGCCCCTCGAGTGCGCCTCGGCTAGACCTAACCCCCCTGCCTTCCGTTTCTCTTCTAGGTGCCCGTAGCCGTCGCACTCATACTCGACCCGAGAAGCACGCCGCCGCCATCGCCATGGACGCCGACGGTGCATGCGGGAGATGAGGGCGTCTTCGAGCTCACCACCGTCCCCTCCGTCGACCTCTGTCCTTCCCCTGGCCCCGCACGGTCTCTGGTGAGCGACGTCGCCGTCGCTTTTCTCCACCGCGTCAAGTTCATCCGCGCCGCGTCGCGAGGTTGACGACAACCGTGAGCCGTAGATCGCGAGATCTACGGCCTGGTTTGAATCCCGACATGCGCGCGCGGTCTCGCGCGTTTGGGCCGGCCCAGCTCGGCCTCCGCGCTGCTCCGCGTGGTCTCTAGGCCGATTTGGCCCAGATCTGGCCGCTCGGCCCTTTTTCTTTTTTAGAAAAATCATTTTATGTTAATATTTCCAGAGAATCTTTAGTCTAGCTATTATTCATTTGTGGTAAATCTACATTAGCTAAAATGATGAGACTAATTTTTTAGCATGCACACACATTTTCTTAATCATGTGGCGTTGGATTTGGTCCAAAATATAATTCCTGTCGTGTGGTAAAATAGATCTAGTAAAAAGTATTCATTTCACCATTTGTTTAATAACTTGGGTTTTATAAATCCAAATCATAAAATCTTGGATCCTTTGGAAAGCCTGTAAAAATGTCTACCTAGATTGGTAAGTCTTGCATGCAGGACATTACTCTAGCAAGAGTTGTATTTAGTCTAAGAATAACACCAGTAGGTGTTTGGTGAATTTTAACTCTTAAATAAAAACACTTTTTGAGTTAAATCCACTTGGAAGTGTTAGATATGAGTTGGAAGTATCATAGTCTACAAATGTAGATTTTTCCATTAAGTATTTAATACTTGTTGATTAAATTTCTTAAAAACAGGAAGATAGCCTCTTGAAGTACATTTTTGTGATTTCAGAGATGAGTGCATGTCTAGTTTTGTTTGGTGGAGCCACCTCTGTCCATGAATTAATCTTGGGGATATTTTTGTGAAATAGCCACAGGTTTTATCTAACTTACCCCACTGGTTTGGCATCAAAATACCTCATATTATTCCCTAGGCATAAATAATAGTCAGAAGTTTATGTTATCTTAAAACAAGGATAACTTGATCTAGGAGTATCCAAATTTGATGAATAAAATATCCACTTAAAGAGAAAACTCATATCTCACCAGAGAAGTTAATTATGCTTACAGGGGACCTATAAAACTGAATCAATTTTCTGTTTGAGTTTGACATCAGTAGTTTTTAACTGATTTTTAATTCTTGTTTGGTGATAGATTTTCTTGCTCAGCTAATTTTCAGAGCTCCATATAGTAACTAGGAGTAATGTGGTAGAAGGGTTCAATTTTAGGAGCAGTACCTTTAGAGTTATACATAATTCATATGAACAACACTTGATCACTAATTCAATTTTAGGAGCAGTACCTTTAGAGTTATGCATAATTCATATGAACAACACTTGATCACTAATTAAATGCATTAGTTCGGTTTTCTATGTAACATCCCAATTTTGCTAAAATTTAAAACTTTGCATTCATACATCATTCATCATATATGATTAACTTTTAATCACATAAATACTAAATAAAAATTCAATTATGAGTTTAAATAATGTTTAATCCCATTAAGTGTTTATTTAAACTTACTTAATAAATATAATTTTTCCAAATTATATAATGGGTAAGTTTATTATTAAAAATTGCTAATTTAAATAACCTTTCCAAAATATATTTTTATGTATTTTTCTGAAATGTTTTGAATTGGTTTAAAAATCATTTAGTAAATCAGATTTGAAAAACAGTTTTTTATTTAATTTAAATAAAATTGTTTCCGTGCCGGCCCAGACACTATCCACCGCGCGCGCGATCGATAACAGCCCATCGGCCCGCTCCAGCGCGCGCGTCGCTCCCCTCTCGCTGACAGGTGGGCCCCACCTGTCAGCCGTCTTCCACCTTCGTCCGGAGATCACGCCGGAGATGGAGACCGAATCCGAGCCGTTTCCGGCCGTTTCCCGCCGCGTCTAGCGCCCGTGCCCCCTCCTATTTATACCCCTCGAGGCCGCCTCCGAAACCCCCCCAAAACCCTACCTCTCCGCCGTCGGGCTGCTCGGAATCGAGCTCGCCGTCGCCGCCATTGCCGCCGGACTTCTTCGCGAGTGCGGTAAGCACCGAGCTCCTCGAGCGCCACCGAGCCTCCCCCTCGCTTCCCCATCCTCTTGCGCCTCCGTTGAGCCCCTCGCTTGTTCTATTGCGTAGCCGAACGCCGAAATCGACCGCGACCGAAGTGCTCCGCCGCCGGCCACCATCTCCGACGAGGAAAGGGGAAGAGTTTCGACGCCGCCGCCGCGCCATCGACCTCGCCTCCTCCTCCGCGTCATTTTGGTAAGACCCGTTCGTCCAGGGGCTGCGTTTTCATGCGGGGAACGTCGAGGCCGACGCGCCGCCGCCGCGGGCGCCACCGCCGGCGAGCCTTCCGGCGACCCACGCGCCGCTCGGTTTGGCCGGGCGTCCGATCTCATTTAAATCGGACGGCTCTCGTCCACGATCCGTGCGAACCGTTTTCGTCCAATAGGATCGCGCCACGTAGCCCCCCTTATTTTATTTTTCGCAGGAATTTTATAAATAAAACAGAAAATATGCAAAACTTAGAAAATTCATAACTTATGTTCTGTAAGTCCAAATTCAATGAACTTTATATCCACAGATAGCCCTGCTAGAGTAGTTTAATTCTACATCATTTGTTTTTGCTTTTGATAAATAATAATTCATAAGATCATCCGAGGAGTAATTCGGCTATTAAATCCATAACTTAAATAATAAAAATGTTTTACAAATAAACTCAATTGTTTTAGGTTTTGGTTAACAACCTCTGCCCAGGAATATTAATATATGTCTTATTTGAAAACTTTCTTAGAACAATAAAGTTGTAACTTTATAATCTAAGTTTTGGTTATATTGTTTTCAATTATTAAATTGTTAAGTGAATTGAGAAATTCCTAGAAATTGCATCTCATGCATTTAATACCAGAGAATATAAATCATGGATAAGTGTGTCTAATTCTACACATGGCATATCATGCATGCATACATCTTTTATTTGGTGTGTGAGATTTTGTGTGGATATTTATTTGTATGTATTGCTTGTGCTAGATTGTGAAGGAGACGAAGGACCTGCTTGTGATTGCTATTCTTGTTGTGCCTGCCCCTCCTGCTGCCAAGGCAAGTGACTTCATAAAACACCTACTATTTTTATTCTATTGCATATCTAGTGTTTTCAAACAGTATTTGCAAAAGTAGTATGCATGATAGGTTTTTGGGAGATTGTAGTATGCTATGCAAACCTTTTAGGTTTCCCCTTAGAAATTCCAGATTAGACACCTATTATAATTTAGTGGAAGCAACTGCTGCAAAAATGATTGTTTTATGGTTGATGTGATAAATGAAAATTTCCACTAAATTAATTTAACGCCTGGGTGGATTGGGTCGATCGAGGAGGTTTCAAGTTGAGTGGCTTCTCAGGGCCAAGTGTCATGGTTGTCTTCGCCCAGGGTAGTTTCTACTTACTTGGGGCCATGATATGCGGTGTTAACCTGAGTTGCTCACTTGTGGTAGGTCACCCAGGGCTATGAGATTTAAGTTTACACTGAGTCTAGTTGCTTATCGTGCAACCATTGGTCAATATGGGCTCTGTCTTGATGGAGTAAGTTGATGTGGACCTGGGTCAAGAGATTGATGGTGGTAGAGTTGATAGGATGCTGGTAATCTCTTAGTATGATCATGGGAAAGCAACTTCTGAAAAGTCTCGTCTTGATCTTCTCCTTTTCCTTCTCACTAAAGGAGAGTAGAGGATAGTTTGGGTTGATTAAGTCTAATGGTGAAAGTGCACACACTCTCGAGAGTTAAAACCTAAGATCTTAGCCGTGTCCCTGGCATCGGACAATTTGAGTAACTACACAAGGCTGTGTTCTGAAAATCTCCTCATCTCAAATTTCTTAATAAAACTTTGTTGGGTGAACATGGGAAGGAGACAAGGACTTGTCTCGAGATTTGTCTCTGGAGGAGAAGATATTGATTTAAGAAAATTGTTTATCAAAAGTAGGAGAAAATTTGATTTGCGCAATAGCCTTGAGCTCCACCAGCCAAAATAAGCATATAGTTATAGTATAATATAACATTAGGAATTAAAGTCACTTGCCACCACAATTCAATTGTGCTGACCCTTTATAGCTGGGCTGCAACTAAACCTTGCAGAATGTCCGAATGAGGAGTAAGGGGGTCGTCTTCGAGCTACAACCAACATGATTTGCCAGTGGCTTCATGGAGAAGATGTAGCTCCATGCTACCTTTAGTATTGCGTTTGAACTCTGAAATAAAGTGTGAACTATTTACTCAGCTAGCATTTCCGCTATGCTAAGTTGTAAGGATATTTGTTTTTGGATCATTCGTCTCGTTCTGTAATAAATTATGACATTGTACTGTGATATTACATCTTATTGGAGAATGTGAGACTTATGTGATCCAAGTCTTTGCATTATTCATATGTGCCATTGCTTTCGTAAGCATGGGCACTACAGATGGTATCAGAGCACGAATGTTGCCAGGAGGGATTGCATTGGACAACCCGTTCAAACCTCACTTAGGGGTATGAACGAGAAGCATCATGGAGACCTTGGAGCTCATTGCCATAACTTGGATATACTTCTGGGACAAGAGATCTTCTACAGGGAAGATTTAAGGCGCGTCCACCGTCACATTAAGGAAAGCTTAGAAGAAGAGAAGGATATTCTTCGTGTAGAAGTTCAGGTGCTAACGAAGGAGAACAAGGAGCTGGAAAACAAGATTTACCTGCAAGATGATAGGACTGCGCAGAAAGATGCCCACATTTTGGCATTGCAGGCTCAGTGTGCTCATTTGTGTGAACAACTAAGCCAAATGGAACTTCTGGCAGAGAAGAATCACCCCCCTGACGCCCCAGAGCCCCTAGTGTTAACCTATCCCGATGAGGACACTCCCAAGGAAGCCACAGGTGTCAAGAAGCGCAAGTGTGGGAACACCCGCAAATACATAAGGAGTTTCAAAATTTGATTAGAAAGACCACCAGTTATCCATACCTTACGAGTATTTCTCCTTATCTCATCGAAGTTGTATTGACCCACCAATTTGTGGTGAGGCAGTACCTTGAAAACCATGTCCTAGCTTGGTTTGCAAGTCTCTAAAATATCGAATTTATAAAATACTTCGGGTGTGTCTGTTTGTTTGTAGTTTGTTATGTTTCTGTGAAGTGTGTTAATGTGCATGGGTAGATTTTTCCTTTGTAGTCTCTTTCTATCTCTACTTACCTATTCTCACACCATACAGATGCCTCCACGTCGTGATCCTGACAACAACAATGCCAACAAAATGATGCAACAAATGATGGCAGCCCAGACACAGTTGATGACCATGATGGCTCAATTCATGGCAAACCAAAACAATCCACCACCCCCACCACCGCCGCCACCACCACCCCCACCCCAAGTTGACCGCCTTGCTAGGTTCTTGAGGCTCAGACCCAACAAATTCTCCACAGCTACTGAACAAATCGTAGCCGATGATTGGCTACGCTCTGTGAACAAGGATCTAATTACTTGCGAGTGTACGGAATTGGAAAAATAAGGTTCACTTCCCATCTACTGGAGGGGCAGCGGCACAGTGGTGGGAAACATATCAGATCACTCACCCACTTGAAGGACTTACCTGGGAAATCTTTAAAGAAGGTTTTCGTAATGCTCACATCTCAACTGGGATCATGAATCTGAAAAGGGATGAGTTCCGTACCCTGAGACAGGGAAATCGTGCTCTGAGGGAGTACATGGAGGACTTCAATTCCCTCTCACGCTATGCCCCAGAGGATGTAGACACCGATGCAAAGAGAAAGTATAAGTTTCTGAATGGACTCAATGGTGAGCTGAAAATACCATTGTCTGTGGCCTATGCTCCCAATTATCAGGATCTTCTTGATCAGGCCATTACCCTGGACAGCAACATGAAGAAGGAGGAGAATAGGAAAAGGAAGTTCAGCGCCAATAAGTACACCACTAATCTGATGCAGAAGAAACCATACGTTCCAGAGAACAGTGGGAGTCACCACAGTCACAAGAGTGGAAGTGGCCACAATAATAATGGTCATATCCATAAAGTAGGAAATTCCGGATACAGAGGAAATGGACAGGGTGGTAGTGGACACAACCACCCGTTCAATGGGAACAATAGTGGAAAAGAGCAACACCGCCACAACAATGAACCTAAACGAGATATTAGTCAAGTGACTTGCTACAAGTGTGGGAACAAGGGACACTACTCAACAGACTGTCCAGAGAAGAAGAAGGCGCCGGAAGCATCAAAGCCTAATCCTTTCCAGAAGGCACAGGTGAATCATCTTGATGTGGAAGAAGTGCAGAATGAACCAGATGCAGTGATTGGTACGTTCCAACTACATACCTTTCCAGCATTAGTCTTGTTCGATACTGGAGCATCCCACTCATTCATCTCAAGAGCATTTGTTAATAAAAACAAACTGACTACTACAAGCCTGCTAAATCCGGTTAGAGTGAGTTCCCCCGGGGGGGAAATGCTTGCACAAACCGATTGTCAAAACTTGAGTTCAGAAATTGGTAAACACTCCTTTCCGGTAAACCTGATAATATTAGAGACCCAGGGTCTGGATGTTATACTCGGTATGGATTGGTTGGCCAAGTTTGAAGGAGTATTGGATTGTGCGAATAGATCCATTACACTCACCACTCCCGAGAAGGATAAGATCAGATACAAATCCAAATTTGAATTTAAGAAAGTTAAGCTAAATTCTCTTAAGGGGGTTAGCCTGGGAGACGTTCGTGTGGTAAGAGATTACCCTGATGTTTTCCCCGAAGAACTACCGGGAATGCCACCCGATAGGGATGTTTAATTTTTTATAGATTTGGTTCCCGGAACGGGACCCATAGCCAAGAGACCATATCCAATGGCCGTAGCTGAATTGAAAGAACTCAAGAAGCAATTAGAGGAGCAACTGCAGAAAGGATTCATCCGCCCAAGTTCATCACCTTGGGGAGCACCCATTCTGTTTGTAGAGAAAAAGGATAGTACTCAAAGGCTAGTCACGGATTATCGAGCAATCAACGAGGTGACGATCAAGAACAAGTACCCGCTACCGAAAATTAATGAACTTTTCGACCAGCTAGAGGGTGCTTCGGTATTCTCTAAGATCGATTTGCGATCAGGATACTTTAAAATGAAAGTAAGAGAACTAGATATACCAAAAACTGCCTTCACTACCAGATATGGATTATATGAGTACACTGTAATGCCGTTTGGTTTAACCAATGCACCGGCATACTTCATGAACATGATGAACAAAGTGTTTATGGACTTTCTGGATAAGTTTGTTTTGGTGTTCATTGATGACATCCTGATTTACTCCAAAAGTCAGGAGGAACATGAAGACCACTTACACATGATATTACAGAGACTTAGAGAACATAAGCTGTATGCCAAATTTAGCAAGTGTGAATTCTTGCTAGAAGAAGTTGGTTTTCTAGGACACGTTGTGTCGAAAAATGGAATAGCAGTAGACCCAGAAAAGGTGTCAGCTGTGACAAAATGGGAAGTACCCAAGAATGTGGCGGACATCCGTAGTTTCCTGGGACTGGCAGGTTATTATAGAAGATTTATTGAGAACTTCTCCAAACTTGCCAAACCATTGACTTCACTACTGAAGAAGGAAGTCAAATTCAAGTGGACTGAAGAATGTGAAATAAGTTTCCAGGAACTAAAGAAACGGCTGGTGTTAGCACCTGTTTTATGTTTGCCAGATATAGAGAAGGAATTCCAAGTATATTGTGATGCCTCGCACCATGGACTAGGAAGTGTCCTAATGCAAGAAGGGAAAGTGGTTTCATATGCTTCTAGACAGCTTAAGAAACATGAGGTCAACTATCCCACCCACGATCTGGAGTTAGCATCAGTAGTGCATGCTCTAAAGACGTGGAGACCCTATCTATTGGGAAAGCGTGGTGAGGTATTCACAGATCACAAGAGCCTAAAATATATTTTCACCCAGAAGGAATTGAATATGAGGCAAAGAAGATGGCTGGAACTTATTAAGGACTATGATATGAGTTTGCAATATCACCCAGGAAAAGCTAATGTGGTGGCAGACGCTTTGAGCCGTAAGGTCCATGTAAATGGACTGACAGCGGGAGAATTGCCCGAGGATTTAAGTAGAGCATTTAAGGACCTCAGATTAGAGGTAGTACCCGAAGGATTCCTCGCAACACTGGACGTACAACCTTTGTTGATGGATAAGATTCGGTAAGGCCAGAAGGGAGACAAAGTAATGGATGAAATCAAGGTCAACCTGAGCGAAGGGAAGGCCAAGGGTTTTCGGAAGGATGAACAAGGCACCTTGTGGTTTGAGAAACGCATCTGCGTGCCGCAAGATGAGGATCTTAGAAAATTGATTCTGCAAGAAGCACATAACTCGCCTTATTCCATACACCCGGGAAACACCAAGATGTACATGGATGTAAAGGAAAGATTTTGGTGGAATAACCTGAAGAGAGACATCGCGGAATATATAGCTAAGTGCGATTTATGTAGTCGAGTAAAGGCGGAACATCAGAAGCCAGCAGGATTGTTGCAACCTTTACCTATACCGGATTGGAAATGGGAACATATAGGTATGGATTTCATTACTGGGTTACCGTGTACCAGATCGGGATATGATTCGATCTGGGTAATAGTGGATCGTTTGACAAAGGTGGCCCATTTTGTGCCAGTAAAGACTACCTACTCAAGTGCTAAGTTGGCAGAGATTTACATGAGGAGAATAGTATGCTTGCATGGTATTCCCCAGAGGATTGTGTATGACAGAGGTACCCAGTTTACCTCGCATTTCTGGAAACAACTACATGAATCATTGGGTACGAGATTAGAGTTCAGTACAACATTTCATCCCCAAACGGATGGACAGACGGAAAGAGTAAACCAAATTCTAGAAGATATGCTGAGGGCATGTGCCTTGGACTACAAGTCTAGTTGGGATGATAATTTGCCGTATGCAGAATTTTCCTATAACAACAGCTACCAAGCAAGCATAGAGATGTCGCCGTTTGAGGCACTTTATGGTAGGAAATGCACCACACCACTACTCTGGAGCGGTGTGGGAGAGCGAAGTTTATTTGGACCTGATATAATCCAGGAAGCTGAAGAGAAGGTTCGAATAATCAAGGACAGATTGAAGATCGCGCAGTCCAGACAGAAAAGCTATGCAGATTCCAAAAGAGAGAAATCACATATGAGATAGGTGACAGGGCTTATTTAAGAGTGTCACCAATGCGTGGTGTGAAGAGGTTCGGGATCAAGGGTAAACTTGCACCTCGATTCATCGGCCCCTTTAAGATTCTTTCCCGCAAGGGAGAAGTAGCATATGAGTTAGAATTGCCGGAAGTTCTGTCAGCAGTTCACAATGTCTTCCACGTGAGCCAATTGAAGAAGTGTCACCCAGAGATGACAGAAACCCCACTACGGGATACAGTGCCATTAGAAGAAGTTCAGTTGGAAAGTGACCTGACGTATGAAGAGAAGCCAATCAAAATCTTGGAGATGGCAGAAAGGATCACACGAACCAAGACTATCAAATTTTGTAAGGTCCAGTGGAACCACCATACCGAAGAAGAAGCAACTTAGGAACGGGAGGATGATCTTCAGGAAGAACACCCACATCTTTTTGAAGGCCAAACCGAATCTCGAGGACAAGATTCATCTTAAGGGGGTTAGGTTTGTAACATCCCAATTTTGCTAAAATTTAAAACTTTGCATTCATACATCATTCATCATATAGGATTAACTTTTAATCACATAAATACTAAATAAAAATTCAATTATGAGTTTAAATAATGTTTAATCCCATTAAATGTTTATTTAAACTTACTTAATAAATATAATTTTTCCAAATTATATAATGGGTAAGTTTATTATAAAAAATTGCTAATTTAAATAAACTTTGCAAAATATATTTTTATGTATTTTTCTGAAATGTTTTGAATAGGTTTAAAAATCATTTAGTAAATCAGATTTGAAAAACAGTTTTTTATTTAATTTTAAAAAAATTGTTTCCGGGCCGGCCCAGACGCTATCCACCGCGCGCGCGATTGATAACAGCCCATCGGCCCGCTCCAGCGCGCGCGTCGCTCCCCTCTCGCTGACAGGTGGGCCCCACCTGTCACCCGTCTTCCACCTTCGTCCGGAGATCACGCCGGAGATGGAGACCGAGTCCGAGCCGTTTCTGGCCGTTTCCCGCCGCGTCTAGCGCCCCTGCCCCCTCCTATTTATACCCCTCGAGGCCGCCTCCGAAGCCCCCCAAAACCCTACCTCTTCGCCGTCGGGCTGCTCGGAATCGAGCTCGCCGTCGCCGCCATTGCCGCCGGACTTTTTTGCGAGTGCGGTAAGCACTGAGCTCCTCGAGCGCCACCGAGCCTCCCCCTCGCTTCCCCATCCTCTTGCGCCTCCATTGAGCCCCTCGCTTGTTCTATTGCGCAGCCGAACGCCGAAATCGACCGCGACCGAAGTCTCCGCCGCCGGCCACCATCTCCGACGAGGAAAGGGGAAGAGTTTCGACGCCGCCGCCACGCCATCGACCTCGCCTCCTCCTCCGCGTCATTTTGGTAAGACCCGTTCGTCCAGGGGCTGCGTTTTCATGCGGGAAACGTCGAGGCCGACGCGCCGCCGCCGCGGGCGCCACCGCCGGCGAGCCTTCCGGCGACCCACGCGCCGCTCGGTTTGGCCGGGCGTCCCACGCCGTTGGATCTAGATCCAACGGATCTAGATCAAAACGATCCCGTGCGTCCGATCTCATTTAAATCGGACGGCTCTCGTCCACGATCCGTGCGAACCGTTTTCGTCCAATAGGATCGCGCCACGTAGCCCCCCTTATTTTATTTTTCGCAGGAATTTTATAAATAAAACAGAAAATATGCAAAACTTAGAAAATTCATAACTTATGGTATGTAAGTACAAATTCAATGAACTTTATATCCATGGATAGCCCTGCTAGAGTAGTTTAATTCTACATCATTTGTTTTTGCTTTTGATAAATAATAATTCATAAGATCATCCGAGGAGTAATTCGGCTATTAAATCCATAACTTAAATAATAAAAATGTTTTACAAATAAACTCAATTGTTTTAGGTTTTGGTTAACAACCTCTGCCCAGGAATATTAATATATGTCTTATTTGATAACTTTCTTAGAACAATAAAAGTTGTAATGTTATAATATAAGTTTTGGTTATATTGTTTTCAATTATTAAATTGTTAAGTGAATTGAGAAATTCCTAGAAATTGCATCTCATGTATTTAATACCAGAGAATATAAATCATGGATAAGTGTGTCTAATTCTACACATGGCATATCATGCATGCATACATATTTTATTTGGTGTGTGAGATTTTGTGTGGATATTTATTTGTATGTATTGCTTGTGCTAGATTGTGAAGGAGAGGAAGGACCTGCTTGTGATTGCTATTCTTGTTGTGCCTGCCCCTCCTGCTGCCAAGGCAAGTGACTTCATAAAACACCTACTATTTTTATTCTATTGCATATCTAGTGTTTTCAAACAGTATTTGCAAAAGTAGTATGCATGATAGGTTTTTGGGAGATTGTAGTATGCTATGCAAACCTTTTAGGTTTCCCCTTAGAAATTCCAGATTAGACCCCTATTATAATTTAGTGGAAGCAACTGCTGCAAAAATGATTGTTTTATGGTTGATGTGATAAATGAAAATTTCCACTAAATTAATTTAACGCCTGGGTGGATTGGGTCGATCGAGGAGGTTTCAAGTTGAGTGGCTTCTCAGGGCCAAGTGTCATGGTTGTCTTCGCCCAGGGTAGTTTCTACTTACTTGGGGCCATGATATGCGGTGTTAACCTGAGTTTCTCACTTGTGGTAGGCCACCCAGGGCTATGAGATTTAAGTTTACACTGAGTCTAGTTGCTTATCGTGCAACCATTGGTCAATATGGGCTCTGTCTTGATGGAGTAAGTTGATGTGGACCTGGGTCAAGAGATTGATGGTGGTAGAGTTGATAGGATGGTGGTAATCTCTTAGTATGATCATGGGAAAGCAACTTCTGAAAAGTCTTGTCTTGATCTTCTCCTTTTCCTTCTCACTAAAGGAGTGTAGAGGATAGTTTGGGTTGATTCAGTCTAATGGTGAAAGTGCACACACTCTCGAGAGTTAAAACCTAAGATCTTAGACGTGTCCCCGGCATCGGACAATTTGAGTAACTACACAAGGCTGTGTTCTGAAAATCTCCTCATCTCAAATTTCTTAATAAAACTTTGTTGGATGAACATGGGAAGGAGACATGGACTTGTCTCGAGATTTGTCTCTGAAGGAGAAGATATTGATTTAAGAAAATTGTTTATCAAAAGTAGGAGAAAATTTGCTTTGCGCAATAGCCTTGAGCTCCACCAGCCAAAATAAGCATATAGTTATAGTATAATAGAACATTAGGAATTGAAGTCACTTGCCACCACAATTCAGTTGTGCTGACCCTTTAAAGCTGGGCTGCAACTAAACCTTGCAGAATGTCCGAATGAGGAGTAATTGGGTCGTCTTCGAGCTACAACCAACATGATTTGCTAGTGGCTTCATGGAGAAGATGTAGCTCCATGCTACCTTTAGTATTGCGTTTGAACTCTTAAATAAAGTGTGAACTATTTATTCAGCTAGCATTTCCGCTATGCTAAGTTGTAAGGATATTTGTTTTTGGATCATTCGTCTCGTTCTGTAATAAATTATGACATTGTACTGTGATATTACATCTTATTGGAGAATGTGAGACTTATGTGATCCAAGTCTTTGCATTATTCATATGTGCCATTGCTTTCGTAAGCATGGGCACTACATCTAATTTGTGATGCTTGTTGTTTGTTATTATACTTTAGATTGTTATCAACTCGCAGTTTAGGATTTACACTAGTCTCGTTTGTTTTTCATGTTACGGTAGAACCGCAATTCGAGGAAGATCAATATGAGGTAGCTGAGCACAACTACGAAGAAGAGCAAGACCAGGGACAGTACTCTGAGCAAGGCAAGCCCACCTCACCACTATAATGAATCCTCCTATTTTATCAAGCATTGTTTTGTTTTCAAAATAAAATGATGCATGTTTCACTTCTTTTGTGGTACCTTGCCACCCAAAAACTATTTTACAAAATATTGATTGGCCAAAGTTATCTGCTAGAATACTGTAGGTATTACAGAAAGAGTTTTACCTGATGAGCCTTGTCGTTGAAGGCTCCATCAAAAAGATTAAGATTTCTAGTAGACTATTTTCATCTACTTATCTCAAAACTATAGGATGGGGGCCTATTTGATAAAACTGTTTTATGGAGGAAAAACCCGAGTTGCTGGGAGCAATCGGAGAGAAAGTGTTTTATTAAAACCCGAGTTGCTGGGAGCAATCGGAGATGTTTGCGAAAACCCGAGCTGCTGGGAGTAGTCGGAGGGTTGGAAGTTGTTTTTGAAAAACAAAGTACTGCCCTAGCAGCCACTCGAACAATTAACCCGTGCAACCACACTACCTGACATGGGTAGGGCTTAGGCGGAAGCTTGTCTACTTTAGTGTTGGGGTTCTCATACTTTCTATAAGGGTTGGGCCCTCGAAGCCGGGTTGTCGTCCGGAAGAGACAATACACTGTTGAGGACCAACAGCCGGACGATTACGGTGGGTCTCCTGACGTGGCGGTGTGGCGTCCCGAGGAATAACCAAGAGGTCTAGTGGAGCACACGGTGCCGAGGAGAACAAACCTACCGGGAGGCCCCGATACTAGGGTGGTCATAGTGGAAAGCTTTGATTGCGTTATCCGGACCCCCGCATGCTGTCGTATGACGGGCTGTGGCAGACACGGCGAATGACCGATAGGTGTGGGTAAAGTGTGCAACCTCTGCGGAGTGTAAATCTATTAGAATAGCCGTGTCTGCGGTCATGGACGGTTGGAAAGTCCACTGATCTAGGCGTATGGGCATTTTGGTTCTTAAAAAGAGGAAAGAAAAGGTTTTCCGGGGGAAAACAAGAAGGCATAAGTTGGTACCTGGGAGGTACGGAATTTGGGTGAAGATGGTTGATCTCGGGGAGACAACTAATCCGACCCCAAGTCAGGAAAAAGGGTTACCCCTATCCTAGTGTTTTGACAAAATTTTACAAAAGAAAGTTTAGAACTTAGATATGTCATTGTTATATCTAAGAGGAGAGAATTCTATCTCTAAATGTTTTCTTCAACAAAGATACAGAGATGTCATACTCTCTATGTCTAAAATCATGGTATTCGAAAACTAAGCCCTATCGTCTTATATAGGAGCCATCCTAGTTTTCGAAAATGCTTTACTTGCATATCCATGAAAAACTATAGAACCTAGAGGTGGTCCTGCGAGTACGTAATTGTACTCATATGGCTTTGTCCCTGGATATTCAAATGTCCAGATTATAATGAGGAGGCTTACGTCGAGGAGGAGGTGTATGACGACAACTTCGCCACTTAGCTGTCACCGGTCAACTGCACTTGTGGGATCAGCGCTCGGAGATGTTAAGAGCCGTCGCTAGCCACGAGCTTCCGCTATCTTAGTTAATTTCGTCCTGCGTGACGAGGTTTGTTGAATTTGGTCGTATGACCGTCTATGTGTTGTAAGACTTTTATTCGTACGACTTGAATGATGTAACTCTTTGATACCTATGTTGGTTATGTGATTGCGATGCACTGATCATTGGGATCGTGATCTTTTACATAACGCGGGCATCTCGGACTTGTTTCGAGGGGCTCTTACAGACTTGGTATCAGAGCCATCGTTGACCTTAGGAGACTCTAGCTAGGTTGGGCGTCGACGTCACGCAAAAATGTTTTTCCTAAAAATTTAGGAGAGATACTTAAAATATGCAGAATATAATACTACCCCCTCCCCTCTGTTATTAATTACTGATTAATATTATACTTGCATTAAACCTTATGTTTTTACCTGTTTACAATTTTGCACACCGTTCACTAACTAAACCTCCATTTAAAATTTTGTGTAGATGAGCGGAGAGTTCTCGTCGTCGATTCAGTTGGGAGTTGTGCCAGACACCGGAGTTTCGCGTCTGTTCCAGGCAGACCTACTCCAGTTGACCCGACACTTGAGGCGTCCGCTACCGGAGCTGCTGATCGGACGATGTCTACCTATGGTTGGAGACGAGATGTCCTGGACCTGAGGTGCATCCTTCGAGGACCGCTGGTGCCACCCTTCGCCGAGGAGCTGATTAAGGATTCCCTTGCATCGACTCAGATGGGGGCGTTCGTCACCGTGCTGCAGAGAGCTCTCGCCCGCTTGGTGTGTGCTCACAGCGCCAAGCTGGGCGGCACCCGTTTCAAGTTTTACTCTGGCCTGGACGAGCAGAGTAACCCTGTGCCGCCGCATCCCCACCCCACTTTCGGGAACCACTTGGCCGAGCTGGGACTCCTCGTCGAGTACACCCAGTCCCAGTTGGTCACTAGTCGTTTCGAGAGTGACCTTCACCGTCTGAACCACGACGGTGCTGAGGTGCGGATCTCGGCAGCTGAGCTGAGGACCGAGGATCTGGAGACGCAACTCAAGGCATCTCAGGACAAGCTGAAGACCGTGGAGCTGAAGCTCAAGACCTCACAGGAGCGTCTAGTGGAGTCCCAGGCAGATCTCAAGAAGAAGCGCAAGGAGCGCCGTTCCGTCTATGCGCGTTTCCAGACTACCCGCTTCTACAAGTTCCAGCTTGACGGTATGGTTGACATGCTCCGGCCTGCCCGAGCATGGTGGGAGGCCATTCGTGCTCTGTTGCCGCCGGAGGAAGTTGTGGCTTGGGCGGCGTTCAAGACCAAGTTCTTGAAGCGTTATGTGCCCTCGGGACTCGTCAGTATCATGCGAGAGAGTTTCCTGCAGCTCAAGCAAGGCGGTATGTCTGTGAGTGAGTACTTGGAGAAGTTCACTTCTCTAGCAAGGTATGCGCCCACCGATACCGATACCGAAGACAAGAAGAAGGAGAGATTCCTGAATGGGCTCCATGATGAGATGCAGTGTATTCTGGTGGTGATGCCTTTCACCGACCTGAAGTCCCTGGCGGATGCAGCCATTATGATGGAGCACAAGCGCAAGGCTTCGTTTGACAACCGCAAGCGTCGCCAGCAGATGCAGCAAGGCAGTAGCAGCAGCAGCCCAGCCGGGAGTTACCCCCGTCCGCGCCCTTCACCTCCACCAAGGCCTTCTTATCCATCACCAAGGCCTCCAACCTTTGCACCAAGACCAGCTACTCTCCTCGCCCGCCTGCACCTCGTCCTGGAGGTGTTTCCAACCCCGGCCTCAACTTTAATAGGCCACCTGCTCCTAAGCCAACAGGAGGATGTTTCACTTGTGGGCAGCCTGGACATTTCTCTCGGGAGTGCCCCACTAGACAGCCTGCCGGTGGTCGCCCGAATGCGACAAAGATGAACCAAGGGGCACCCCATCCACTTGGAGGCAAGAACCCGTACCCAAAGAAAGCAGCCCCTGTCACCCTAGGCCATCTGAATCATATCAGTGCAGAAGAAGCTCAGGAGGCGCCAGACCTGGTTATGGTTACGTTCCCTGTCAACTCAGTTCCTGCCTCAGCCTTGTTTGATTTGGGAGCTTCCCATTCTTTCGTTACGGAGCTGTTTGTTAGGAAGAGTGGTATGGTCCCAACCTTGTTGCATCGCCCTATGAGGGTGCAAATTCCGGGGGCCACTACCAAGGCCATTGTATCTTGCAAGGAGACTCCTGTGGAAATTCAAGGAGCCCGATTCCATGCAGACTTGGTGGTATTAGGAAAGCAAGGGATAGAAGTGGTTTTAGGAATGGATTGGATGGCAGTCAACCGGGGGGAAATAGATTGCACTAACAAGTCTGTTACCCTAACCACCCCGGAAGGAGAGGAGATTACACACCTCTCGACCCATTACTCCACCTCGAGTCATTGCCATAAGACTGTTGCTGGAACCGTTTTGGAAGAAGCACCAGTAGTATGCGATTACCCGGATGTTTTTCCCGAAGAGTTATACGGTATGCCACCGGATCGGGATATTGAGTTCATCATTGAGTTCGTACCCGGTACTGGTCCTATAGCTCAAAAACCTTACCGGATGAACCCCGAAGAGTTGGTGGAACTGAAGAAGCAGTTGGATGACCTGCTTAGAAAAGGGATGATTCGCACTAGTGCGTCACCCTGGGGTCACCAATCATTTTCGTGGATAAAAGGGACGGTACCACTCGCTTGTGTGTGGATTACCGTAAGTTAAATGATGTGACTATTAAAAACAAGTACCCTCTACCCAAAATTGAAGATCTGTTTGATCAGCTCAACGGAGCCCGAGTCTTCTCGAAGATCGATCTCCGCACCGGTTACCATCAGCTGAAAGTAAGAGAATCTGACATCCCTAAGACGGCCTTCATCACTCGTTATGGATTGTTTGAGTATACGGTGATGTCTTTCGGCCTGACCAATGCTCCTGCCTACTTCATGAATCTCATGAACAAGGTGTTCATAGAATACTTGGATAAGTTTGTAGTTGTCTTCATCGATGACATCCTGATTTATTCCAAGTCAGAAGAGGAGCATCTGAGGTTGGTTCTCGGTACCCTACGCGAGCACCAGTTGTATGCTAAGTTCAGTAAGTGCCAGTTTTGGTTGAAAGAAGTAGGTTTTCTTGGTCATGTTATCTCAGCTGGAGGGGTATCTGTAGATCCTACCCACATCAAGTCCATCCTGGAATTCCCAACCCCCACCAACCAGACCGAAGTGAGGTCCATCCTCGGATTAGCGGGTTATTACCGCAAGTTTGTTGAGGGATTCTCCAGCATCGCAAAGCCTCTTACCCAACTATTGAAGAAAGATCAGAAGTTTGTTTGGACCGACAAATGTGAAGCCAGCTTCCAGGAACTGAAAACGCGCCTTACTACCGTACCTATTTTAACCATGCCAGATGTGACCAAAGATTTTGTAGTTTATTGTTGTAGCGTACCTGCACTTTAAATAAGGCAGATACCTGTGTATAGTGCAAATCCCTGGATCGATTCATTTGCACACACAGTTTACAATGTAATATCACAACAAAGCGTCAATTTTATTACATCGATGATCCAGAATTACAAAATATTCGATACAAGTTGCATAGCATAAAGCTAGCATTGAAAAAGTACACAACGGAAATACAATAGCAGTGAGTCTCTATCACTTTCATGCTGCCACAGGCGAAAACATGTTGGTTGTAGACTCGAAACCTATAAACGAAACCTCACTCGTCATCTGAACAATCTGCAATAAGAAAAATATTGCAACAACGTGGGTCAGATTCCATTAGAAATGGAGTCTGGCAAGTGACACTATGGTGGACACTTAATGGAATAACTCTATAACCTATATGCATATTTGGCTGGTGGAGTTCAAGGCTATTTTGTATAAAGCCAATTTTTCCTATCTCTTTGGAAAACTCTTTCTTCAAATCAAGACAAGTATGGCATGAAAACCATAATCTCGTCTTCCCTTGTTCACCCATCAAGTTTTATTTCTGAAGTTGGAATGGTGGAATCCTCCGTTGACGTCCGTGATCAGCTGCTCCAATTGTCCGTACCGGGGACACGGCTAAGTACTTAGTTTTACACTCTGCAGAGGTTGTGCACGTTCACCATTGTACCCATTCAATCCAGATTACCCTTTACACACCATTTGTGATAAGGAAAGGAGAAGAATGAGACGAGATCTTTCAGAAGCATTTTCCCTCCCACTCTGGCTTGACATGTTCCACCTAACACCCTCTACATCTGCTTGTCAAGCCGGGGAGAGTCCACGCAACATAATTGATCAAGCCAGAGCCCATATGGCAATGGCTGCACTGGAAGCAATCGTCACTCGGAGTTCTTCAGATTCCTCTGTTCCCTGGGTGGCTATCCACAAGTGCACGTGCTCCAGGAACCATAGACATGGACCTGAGCAGCCACTCAACTTTGCCGCCATACAACCAATCCACCCAGGAGTTTCATTAACTTAGTGGATGTGCACTCTCAGGTAAAAATCACCATGCTCACGGCCCTAAGTAGAATAGACATTCATCCTAGGCGACGACAACCATGAGCACAGCCCTGAGTAGTCACTTAACATTTTGTAAAACTTTTCATCCACTGCATAGCATCAATACATCTACTAAGTATGATATAGGAACCTAGACACAGGAGTAAGGGAATTCTACACAGGTTTAGCATAGCAATACTATCCTACTCATGCATATAAAAATACTAAGTAATGCATATAGAAAATAATAGGAAGTTTATGAGGTGTGCCACTTGCCTTTGAATGTTGTCGTTGTTCACAAACTCTTTTCAACAACGAACGTTTGCTCTCCGTTCAATCTAAACAATATAAGCAAACAACAATACAACAATCAACAAACAACAATCATCAAATATACATGCACATACATAGTGAACAAATAAGTTTCATAAAACTTCTAAGGAAAACATGTTATGTATGATATGCAAATTATTTCTAAGGACTAGAGATGCATGTCATGCCATGAAAATCTTTTTAAGTCTTAAGTGAAAGACAAGATTAGGAAAGAGAGAAAAGATAGAAGATGTAGTTGGTCTTCCAGGCTTCATCTCCAGACTTGTAATATTCTCCTTGGTGATGTCTTGATTGAATTCTTGGTAGACTTGAATAATCTTCAGACTTGATGATTTTTGTATCACCTGGGCTGGTCTTGGATTTACTTAGTCTTCATGAATTCTCAGAGAAGAAGAAAGGACAGACAGAAAGACTAAGAGAATAGAAGGGAGGTTGGCCTTCTTGAACTTCTTCTCACTTTTCTTCTAAGTGCTTGACATCTTGGAATGCTTACAGAGTCTGTTTTCTTCTAAGTCCTTCATTGGTCTTCTAGCTCCATGTTGAAAATACTAAGTGTCTAAGTGTATCACTTTACCAAAATGCTAAGTTGAAAATATTTCTAACTTAGAGAAAATGGGGAAGGAGTTTTTCCTTATGGGAAATATAACTACAAAATAAAATATGATATGCATGAAATGCAAGTTTTAATCACATGAACAATTATGCTAATGCAATTTAATTATTTTCTATTTTCACAAAATATAACAAAGGAATAAATATAAAATTAAAGTTTTATGTGATTTAATTTTTCTAACAAAATTTTATAATTAGTATTAATAGACAGAGGGGATAAAATTTATAGAAATTGGATTTAATCAAAATTAATGTTTCTATTAATATTTATGTCAAAAATAGTCAAACTATTCAAATTAACACATACAACTATTAAATTATGAAAATAATACACAAAATATTTTATAACAGAGGCATCAAGTTACAATATTCTAAAGTTTCCAGAACAATTTTATTTACAATTTTTGGATTTATAGATTTAAAGTTATTACAATTATACTCAAATCATCCATTTAAAATTTGAATATTTTACACTAACTCAAATTTGAAATCTAATAGATCTAAAATAATCTACATCTCAAGGGCTTTCCAAATATATAAAAATATTCGAATTTGGATAAACAGAGAAAAAGATATGATAGTTTGAAAAGGCAGGGGTTTTTCTGCAAAAGTGCCAGATCTGTTGACTGTGCGCTGACTGGATCCGACGTGGCGCTGACTGTGCATGCTGACTCAGCGCTGACGTGGATAAGTGATTTGATCTCGGCCGTAGGATACAGATCCAACGGATCTAATCTCACCGTACCGATTCGCATAAAAACTTCTAATCTCAACCGCACGATCTAGATCGGATGGCTCAAAGTGATTACCAGAAGGTGGCGGCGGGATTCCGCCGGAGATGGCGACGACGGCCGCGCTGCGCTCGGCGACGACGAGGACGGCGCTGCGGTGCTCCCCCGGACGCACGGATGACGCCCTCGGGTGCGGCTCGTCGCGAGGAAGACGATGGAGGCGGCGTCGCCTTCTCGTTCGTCCTGGAGCGGCGTGGAGGCGCGGGCGGAGCTACGGTAACTCCGGCGAGCTTCGTCCGTGCTCGGATTGGGCGTTCGGCTGCGGAAAAGGAAGGAGGAGGGCTCAGGGAAAAGCGCAAGGACAAGGGGAGGAGGATGGGGGAGATCTTGGACTCGGGGGAGGCTCACCTCACTGGGGAACCAGGAAAAACGGCGGCGGGTACCGAGGAGCTCCGGCGAGCTTTTCCGGCAGCCTGGGGGCACGGTTTTGAGTGGGATGAGAGGGGAATCCGAGCGGAGGAGGAGGGGGTTAAAAGGGGTCGAAGGGGACGTTGATTTCTCCCTTTAATCGCTCGAATTGATGTGAATTGAATACGGCGGTTTTGGGCGAGGTCGGGGCGGGATTTGGGGCGAGGTTGAAGACGGTGACGTCAGCATGACGTCATCGGTTTTTTTTTCTTTTTCTTTTCTGATTTTTCTTTTAATTCATATCTTTTGATTTAATTGTCCAAATGATGTCAAACAAATTTCTAAAAATTTGTAAAATTATTATCTTTGTGTTAAACCAGTAGTGGGCATGTTTTGAACATTTTTGAAAAATAATATTTTGAAATATTGCTTAAATACAAATTTGACACTTTATGTTAAATTTAAAACTAGGGTTTAATTAATTTATTTTTGGCTAAAATAAATTATATGAAATACCCATATTCAATTATGTTTGGATTTAAGTTATTTAAACTTGTTTTGCTGAAATCATTCATCTTTATTTTGGCATGATATTAAAGAACAAAATATAACTAATTTGAAGGAAATGGGAAATATAATGAATTCCATTTTTAATTCTAAATGTTTTGTACACCATTATGTTTTATATTATGCTTAATCATTTGAAAAACTTCATATCAACTTTGGAAAAGATTTTAGATTTAATTCTTTTCTTATATAGTATAATATAATCATTTTATGTTTTGTAAATAAATGAAAATCATTGAATCTAATGAAATGTTTATTTGGATAATCCATTAATTATGAATTATATGAAGTTATTAAGATTATAAACTATAGTCTTATAATTTCCAAATTATATTTTGAACTCAGGTAAATGAATCATAATCTTTTGGCAAATAGAAAATGTTTTTAATAGTTTAAAATAACACTTGTAATTATTATTTAATTTATTTATAGCTAAGGCTAAGTGGTTGAAATCAATTGCTTAAGGAACTTTTATAGTTGGTTTTCTTATGCATTTAATGTTTTATTTTAATCAAAAGAAAAGTTTTAAATTTAAGTGATTTTTGAACATTATAAAATGTTGGGATGTTACAATTGCGATGCCTCCAAACTTGGACTTGGATGTGTCCTTATGCAAGAAGGCAAAGTGATTTCCTACTCGTCGCGACAACTCCGCAAGCATGAGGAGAATTACCCAACCCATGACCTAGAGCTTGCTGCAGTGGTTCATGCGCTGAAGACTTGGCAACACTTTCTGATGGGCAACCGCTGCGAAATTTACATCGATCACAAGAGCCTGAAGTACATCTTCACCCAGAGGGATTTGAATATGAGGAAGCGAAGATGGATAGAACTCATCAAGGATTATGACTTGGACATCCATTACCACCCTGGAAAAGCTAATGTTGTAGCTGATGCCCTTAGCCGTCAGCCGTGTTCATTCAACTCCCTGATCAAAGTTCGACAGCCAGAACTCTGGGAAGAGCTTGACAAGTTGGGTATAGGAGTGGTCAGTTATGGGGCGGTCGATCAACTCCTGTTGCAACCCACCCTATGGGAGCAGATCAAGGAAGCACAGAAGCGTCACGAAAGCATTGAGGGCATCAAAAGAAGATTGGACAAAGAGGAAGTCCCTGGGTTCACCATCGATTCTGACGGTATTCTTTGGTTCAAGGGACGCATCTGCGTACCGTCAGATCCTGCATTGAAGCAGTAATTATGAAGGAGGCCCACGAGACTTTGTATTCTATCCACCTCGGTGGAACCAAGATGTACCAGGATTTAAAACATAATTTCTGGTGGCATGGCATGAAGCGAGAGATTGCGCTCTTCATCCAGAATTGCGACATCTGCCAAAGGATCAAAGCAGAACATCAGCGACCCGCTGGATTACTCCAACCTCTCAAGTTTCCCGAGTGGAAATGGGATGAGATCGGCATGGATTTTATCACTGGATTACCCCGATCCAATCGCGGACATGACGCCATTTGGGTTATTCTGGATACACTCACCAAGGTAGCACACTTTTTGCCAGTACGGACCGCCGATCGATCGGATCAGCTTGCGGATCTCTACATGTCCCGTATAGTCAGCCTTCATGGAATACCTAAGACTATCGTATCAGATCAGGGAACTCAATTAACTTCTCGATTTTGGACTAAGCTTCAAGAGGAGCTCGGAACCAAACTCTTTTTCAGTACCACATATCACCCTCAGACAGGAGGACAAACGGAAAGAGTCAACCAGATCTTAGAGGATATGCTTCGATCTTGTGTTTTAGCTTATGGGTCCAAATGGGAAAATTGTTTGCCGTTTGCCGAATTCTCGTACAACAACTGCTATCAAGCCAGTCTGAAGATGGCACCATTCGAGGCTTTGTACGGGCGCAGGTGTCGTACCCCCTTGAACTGGTCCCAAACAGGAGACCGCCAATTTTTTGGGGTTGACACCCTGAGGGAAGCCGAAGAGCAAGTACAACTCATTCGCGGCCGTCTTAAGGCCGCCCAATCCAGGCAAAAGAGTTACGCCGATTCCAGGAGGCGGGAACTCAGCTTCAAGGCTGGTGACATGGTATATCTGCGTGTTACACCACTCAAGGGAATGCAACGTTTTCATGTGAAGGGGAAGTTAGCACCAAGGTATATTGGTCCTTTTAGAATAAGCGGTCGAAGAGGAGAAGTATCTTATCAGCTAGACCTGCCACCCCATCTGTCAGATTTTCATGACGTGTTTCACGTGTCTCTGCTCCGGAAGTGCCTACAAGTTCCTGGTGGTACTCATTCTTATCCAGAGGTAGATCATCGCACCATTGATCTCAATCACGATCTCACCTACCGAGAACGACCACTCCGTGTTCTCGCTGAAGACGTCCGTCTGACCCGGAGTCGGAAGATTAGATTCCTAAAGATCCAATGGAGCAACCATTCGGAGGAAGAAGCTACATGGGAGCGTGTAGATTATTTGGAGCATGAATTTCCTGTTTTTCTTTCTTCTTCAAATCTGGAATCTCGGGGACGAGATTCTCCTAAGGGGGGAAGGTCTGTAACACCCCAATTCTCTTATTTTTAGTATTGTGGTGTTAGCCTAGATTTTCAACCTTAGCAAAACCTTTGTGTGTGTAGAATTTTGAAGCATGAGATGTCTTGTTTGCACTCATTGTGCTTGTTGAGTTCCACTAGTCCTCTAAGAGGATAGAAAACACCAAAAACTCAGCAACTAAAATTAAAACAACAATTATGAGGATCTTCATGCCTGTTAAAACTTAGCCAAACTAGGAGCTTTTATTAAGCAAACCCTAAATGGTTTTTGGCATGCATTTAAAAAAATTTATCTAGGTCATATATAGTTTCACACCCTGCTCTAAGTTTTCACAAAAGAGCTGCTTTGCACATAAATCTCGCTAGCTTTTGTAGCCATCAAAATAACAGGACCATTTGTGTTATTCTTTTTTCTTCTCCCTAAAAATTTTCTTTTCTTTGATAGCTCAATGAGATGTTTGACTTGGGCATTGATAAATTCAGTAGTTTCACCTCAATGTTGTGAGTTTGGAAAATTGGTTTATTTTCTTTTGTGATCAATGTTTGAATAATTCAAACTTAGGGTTTGAAAATCATTTGAAGAAATTACTCCAATCTTCCACCCCTTCTCTCTCACTATTTTCTACTCCACCTGCTGGGAAAGGAGAGCAGCACCCTCACCCCTGGCCCCACCTGTCATGGGCTCGGCTCACCTCTCCTCCTCTCTTCTCTTCTCTCTTTTCCCCTCCACCCAACCGAAGCCCACCCCCTCTCTCCCTATTGGCCAGGTCGAGTCATCCCGACCAACATCTCCCCTGCCCCTCTCCACCGCCCTGGAGGACCAATCAGAAGTCCCCTCCCCCTCCCCAAACCGCTCCTGCCCGTGGAGAGCTCAAAAACCGGCCCCTGGTTTTGGAGCTGCTCTCAGCCCTACCCCCCCCCCCCCTTAAATCCTTGCCTGAGGCTCTCACTCGCCTCCTCTACCCTCCCCTACCACCCTCACCCAAAACCACGCCCTCCCTCGAGCTCTGAAAGAGAAAAACATCGTCGGAGACCGATTCCTTCCCGCAGTGCTCACCGTCGTTCCTCTCCACCTCTCTCTGCTATTTTATGCCCCTCGAGTGCACCTCGGCAAGACCTAACCCCCCTGCCTTTCGTTTCTCTTCTAGGTGCCCGTAGCCGTCGTACTCATCCTCGACCCGAGAAGCACGCCGCCGCCATCTCCATGGACGCTGACGTAGCATGCGGGAGCTGAGGGCGTCTCCGAGCTCGCCACCGTCCCCTCCGTCGACCTCTGTCCTTCCCCTGGCCCCGCACGGTCTCTGGTGAGCGCTGTCGCCGTCGCTTTTCTCCTCCGCGTCTGGTTCATCCGCGCCGCGTCGCGAGGTTGACGACAACCGTGAGCCGTAGATCGCGAGATCTACAGCCTGGTTTGAATCCCGCCGTGCGCGCGCGGTCTCGCGCGTTTGGGCCGGCCCAGCTCGGCCTCCCGCGCTGCTCCGCGTGGTCTCTGGGCCGATTTGGCCCAGATCTGGCCGCTCGGCCCTTTTTCTTTTTAGAAAAATCATTTTTTTGTTAATATTTCCAGAGAATCTTTAGTCTACCTTTTATTCATTTGTGGTAAATATACATTAGCTAAAATGATGAGACTAATTTTTTAGCATGCACACACATTTTCTTAATCATGTGGCGTTGGATTTGTCCAAAATATAATTCCTGTCGTGTGGTAAATAGATCTAGTAAAAAGAATTCATTTCACCATTTATTTAATAACTTGGGTTTTATAAATCCAAATCATGCAATCTTGGATCCTTTGGAAAGCCTGTAAAAATGTCTACCTAGATTGGTAAGTCTTGCACGCAGGACATTACTCTAGCAAAAGTTGTATTTAGTCTAAGAATAACACCAGTAGGTGTTTGGTGAATTTTAACTCTTAAATAAAAACACTTTTTGAGTTAAATCCACTTGGAAGTGTTAGATATGAGTTGGAAGTATCATATGCTACAAATGTAGATTTTTCCATTAAGTATTTAATACTTGTTGATTAAATTTCTTAAAAACATGAAGATAGCCTCTTGAAGTACATTTTTGTGATTTCAGAGATGAGTGCATGTCTAGTTTTGTTTGGTGGAGCCACCTCTGTCTATGAATTAATGTTGGGGATATTTTTGTGAAATAGCCACAGGTTTTATCTAACTTACCCCACTGGTTTGGCATCAAAATACCCCATATTATTCCCTAGGCATAAATAATAGTCAGAAGTTTATGTTATCTTAAAACAAGGATAACTTGAGCTAGGAGTATCCAAATTTGATGAATAAAATCTCCACTTAAAGAGAAAACTCATATCTCACCAGATAAGTTAATTATGCTTATAGGGGACCTATAAAACTGAATCTATTTTCTGTTTGAGTTTGACATCAGTAGTTTTTAACTGATTTTCAATTCTTGTTTGGTGATAGATTTTCTTGCTCAGCTAATTTTCAGAGCTCCATATAGTAACTAGGAGTAATGTGGTCGAAGGGTTCAATTTTAGGAGCAGTACCTTAAGTGTTATGCATAATTCATATGAACAGCACTTGATCACTAATTAAATGCATTAGTTGGGTTTTCTGTTTTGTGATGCTTGTTGTTTGTTATTATACTTTAGATTGTTATCAACTCGCAGTTTAGGATTTACACTAGTCTCGTTTGTTTTTCATGTTACGGTAGAACCGCAATCCGAGGAAGATCAGTACGAGGTAGCTGAGCACAACTACGGAGAAGAGCAAGACCAGGGACAGTACTCTGAGCAAGGCAAGCCCACCTCACCACTATAATGAATCCTCCTATTTTATCAAGCATTGTTTTGTTTTTAAAATAAAATGATGCATGTTTCACTTCTTTTGTGGTACCTTGCCACTCAAAAACTATTTTACAAAATATTGGTTGGCCAAAGTTATCTGCTAGAATACTGTAGGTATTACAGAAAGAGTTTTACCTGATGAGCCTTGTCGTTGAAGGCTCCATCAAAAAGATTAAGATTTCTAGTAGACTATTTTCATCTACTTATCTCAAAACTATAGGATGGGGGCCTATTTGATAAAACTGTTTTACGGAGGAAAAACCCGAGTTGCTGCGAGCAATTGGAGAGCAAGTGTTTTATTAAAACCCGAGTTGCTGGGAGTAATCAGAGATGTTTGCGAAAACCCGAGCTGCTGGGAGTAGTCGGAGGATTGGAAGTTGTTTTTGAAAAACAAAGTGCTACCCAAGTAGCCGCTCGAACAATTAACCCGTGCAACCACACTACCTGACATGGGTAGGTCTTAGCCGGAAGCTTGTCTAGTTTAGTGTTGGGGTTCTCATACTTTCTATAAGGGCTGGGCCCTCGAAGCCGTGTTGTCGTCCGGAAGAGACAATCCACTGTTGAGGACCAAGAGCCGGACGATTACGGTGGGTCTCCTGACGTGGCGGTGTGGCGTCCCGAGGAAAGACCAAGAGGTCTAGTGGAGCACACGGTGCCGAGGAGAACAAACCTACCGGGAGGCCCCGATACTAGGGTGGTCATAGTGGAAAGATTTGATCGCGTTATCCGAACCCCCGCATGCTGTCGTATGATGGGTCGTGGCAGACATGGCGGAATGACCGATAGGTGTGGGTAAAGTGTGCAACCTCTGCAGAGTGTAAATCTATTCGAATAGCCGTGTCCGCGGTCATGGACGGTTGGAAAGACCACTGATCTAGGCGTATGGGCATTTTGGTTCTTAAAAAGAGGAAAGAAAAGGTTTTCCGGGGGAAAACAATAAGGCATAAGTTGGTACCTGGGAGGTACGGAATTTGGGTGAAGATGGTTGATCTCGGGGAGACAACTAGTCCGACCCCAAGTCAGGAAAAAGGGTTACCCCTATCCTAGTGTTTTGACAAAATTTTACAAAAGAAAGTTTAGAACTTAGATATGTCATTGTTATATCTAAGATGAGAGAATTCTATCTCTAAGTGTTTTCTTCAACAAAGATACAGAGATGTCATACTCTCTATGTCTAAAATCATGGTATTCGAAAACTAAGCCCTATCGTCTTATATAGGAGCCATCCTAGTTTTTGAAAATGCTTTACTTGCATATCCATGAAAAACTATAGAACCTAGAGGTGGTCTTGCGAGTACGTAATTGTACTCATATGGCTTTGTCCCTGGATATTCAAATGTCCAGATAATAATGAGGAGGCTTACGTCGAGGAGGAGGTGTATGACGACGACTTCGCCACTTAGCTGTCACCGGTCAACTGCACTTGTGGGATCAGCGCTCGGAGATGTTAAGAGTCGTCGCTAGCCACGAGCTTCCGCTATCTTAGTTAATTCCATCCTGCGTGACGAGGTTTGTTGAATTTGGTCGTATGACAGTCTATGTGTTGTAAGACTTTTATTCGTACAACTTGAATGATGTAACTCTTTGATACCTATGTTGGTTATGTGATTGTGATCCACTGATCATTGGGATCGTGATCTTTTACATAACATGGGCATCTTGGACTTGTTTCGAGGGGCTCTTACAGTTTCCTTAGTTTCTCCTCTCTTATTCCCCCACAAGCATTTGTTGCTTTGTTGGAATTTGAGAGTGAAGGACTTCAGCACTTCGTGTGCTCTTGCCATTGCATTTGCATCGGTTTGAGCACTCCACAAGGATTCGTGGTGGTGACACTTGTGAGTTTGTTACTCTTGGGTCATTGGACCTTAGACGCCTTTTGTGGCCGGCCTTTTGTGGCCAAGACCTTTTGTTGTCAAGACCTTTTGTGGTCATCTTGAGAGCCCCCAATTAAGTTGTGGGTGTGTGCCTCAAGACTTGGGAGCCCCCAATTAAGTTGTGGGTGTGTGCCTCAAGAGGGTTGTACGGGATTCGATCTTCGCCCTAAAAGGGGATCAATAGTGGAAGGTAAACTCGCAACCTTTTGTGGTTGAGTTCATGAGGAGAAGAAGGTGAGCCTTTGTGGCGTTGCGGCTAACCTATTGTGGTTGCGCACACCTCTCCAAACAAGACGTACACCCTTTGTGTGGAACTCGGGAATACATCCTCGTCTCCGCGTGCCTCGGTTATTTCTATACCCCGAGCTTTTTACTTATGCACTTTACATTGTGATAGCCTTCATGCTTGAAGTCATCTATCTTGCTATCACCTTGTTACTTGTATTGCTTAGCATAAGTTGTTGGTGCACATAGGTGAACCTAGTATATTTAGGTTGTATGCTTGCTAAAGTAAAACTCTAGTTTTATTCCGCCTTTATCAAGCATACCGGAATTTCCGGGTCATTCTTCGACCAGATATTCCGGCTCCTCGGAAAAGTTTTAAATCGCCTATTCACCCCCCCCCCCCCCCTCTAGGCGACGTCTATCCGTTCAAGTGTCCGTGATGTTTGGTGACTTATCAGGGTCTGAGGTAACCGGGCTTGGCAAAGTGGTAGTTGCCCCCAATATTACTCTTGTCAATGTTATGATTGTTGAATCCGTTAGCTATAATTTGTTATCGGTTCGTGCCTTAACAAAATTGGGGATTTCTCCCTTCTTTGATAAGGACGTTGTGGTCCTCTTGTGGAGCAAGTCGCTACGAGTGCCTTTCGTGGGATACGTGGAGCATGAGCTTTATGTGGTGGACTTCTCTGGAGCCACCACTTCTCAAGTCATGTGTCTCTTCGGAAAAGCCGACGTGGGTTGGCTTTGGCATCGCCGACTAGCCCACGTAAACATGCGTACTTTGCAAAGCCTTCACAAGGGTGGCCACATTCTTGGACTAAAAGATCATGTTTTTTTTAAGGGATCGTATTTGTAGAGCTTGTGTGGAAGGCAAGATGCATGATATTCCTCATCCAAGCAAGACCATCATATCTTCCTCCCAGACTTTTGAGCTCCTTCATGTTGATCTATTTGGACCAATCCTGGAGATAAGTCTTGGTGGTAAGAAATATTGCCTCGTGATTGTGGATGACTATTCAAGGTACACATGGGTCTATTTCTTCAAGACCAAGGATGCGACGCAACAAGTCTTCATCGACTTCCTAAAGGAGGTTCAACGCCAACATAACCTCCCCATATTGGTTGTTTGAAGTGACAATGGGTCGGAATTCAAGAACTACACCCTCAACGACTTTCTTAGTGATGAAGGCATTCGACACCAATATTCTGCTGCATACACTCCTCAACAAAATGGTGTTGCGGAAAGGAAGAATTAGACTCTCATCGATATGGCAAGATCTATGTTGGCGGAGTTTAACTCTCCCATCAACTTTTGGGCGGAGGCTATCTCCACCGCTTGTCATTCATCAAACTGTCTCTACTTCCGCAAGGGCTTGAAGAAGACTCCTTATAAAATCCTCACCGGTAACAAACCCAACATTGCTACTTCCGAGTGTTTGGATGTAAGTGCTTTTATCTCGTCAAGGGTGTCTGGTTGGGTAAGTTCCACTCTAAGTCAATTGAGGGTATTTTCGTCGGATATGGTACCGAGTCCCACACTTATAGAGTCTTTGATCAATCCTCTCGGATTATCATAGAATCTTGTAGAGTGGAATTCGATGGAAATGATGGCTCCCAAGTGGAGCAATTTGGTGTTTGTAATGTAGGTGATGAACAACCCTTTGATGCCATACAGAAAATGGGAGTGGGCTTTCTTCGCCCCAATGAAGTTCATCAAGGAGTTGATCAAGAAAGCTCAAGCTCTTCTATCAAGGAGACCTCACCGTCACAAGAACCACAAGGTGGATCATCCAAAGCACATGATGAATCCCCTCAAGAACAATCTCAAGATCTTCCTCAACACGAACAAACTACACCTCATCATGATGAAGCTCAAGAACCGCGTCAACAAGATCTTCATCAACAAGAAGAACATGCATCTCCCACCAAGATTATTGAAGATACCTCCACTACTCCAAGTTCTACTCAAGGGAAGATCATCCCTCCCCACCATTTGAAAAAGCATCTAATGATGTTCAAGGCCCTCAAGGAGGTCAAGACGAGGATCACATGGACCAAGATGGTCAAGAGATTGTCCCCACGACAAGGGCGGCAATAGAAACTCATTGTAAAGCTCGCTTTGCAAGATCTTTGAAACTAAGGGCGTTATCCCTCGACAAGGTCATCGGTGACATTCGAGCAAATGTCTCCACACGAAGTCAATTAGCTCACTTTAGTGAGCATCAAGCGCACATCTCCATGGTTGAACCCAAGAAAGTATTCGATGCACTTGAAGACCCTGATTGGCTAGGTGCTATGCATGAAGAGCTTAATAACTTCGAGCGCAACAAAGTGTGGCGCCTAGTTGAGAAGCCCAAGGAGTGCCGCAACGTTATCGGCACCAAGTGGATCTTCAAGAACAAGCAAGACGGACATGGTATTGTTGTGAGGAACAAGGTGCGGTTGGTGGCTCAAGGATTCTGCCAAGTCGAAGGCATCGACTTCGGAGAAACATAGGCGCCTGTCGCAAGGCTCGAATCGATAGTATTCTCATCGCTTATGCATCTCATCATGGTTTTAAATTGCAACAAATGGATGTAAAAAGTGCATTTCTTAATGGTACTTTCCAAGAACTTGTCTATGTTAAACAACCCCCGGGTTTTGAGAACCCCGACCACCCTCAACACGTCTATGTCTTGGACAAAGCTCTTTATGGCCTTAAACAAGCCCCCCCGTGCTTGGTACGAGCATTTGAGAGAGTTCTTGGTAGACCGTGGATTTGAGGTTGGGGTAATCGATCCCACACTTTTTACTAAAAAGGTTAATGGTGAACTCTTCATTTGTCAATTATATGTCGATGACATTATCTTCAGTTCTACTAGCCGTGTGTTCAATGATGAGTTCTCCAAGCTAATGACCGACAAGTTCGAGATGTCCATGATGGGTGAACTCAAGTTGTTTCTCGGTTTCGAGATCAAGCAATTGAGTAAAGGAACATTCATATGCCAAACCAATTATATTCAAGATATGATCAAGAAATTCAAGTTGCTTGGACTCAATGGTGTGACTACTCCTATGCAAACCAAGTGCCACCTCAAGCTTAACCCTAACGTTAAAGAGGTAGACCAAAAGGAATATCGTTCTATGATTAGGTCTCTTCTTTACCTTTGTGCATCTAGACCCGATATTGTCTTAAGCGTTGGAGTGTGTGCTCGGTATCAAGCCGCGCCTAAGTAAAGTCATTTGATGGCCGTGAAGAAAATATTTAGATATTTGGTTTATACTCCATGTTTCGGGTTGTGATATCCCAAAGATGGCACCATGTCTCTTTGTGGATACACCGACTCCGATTGGGCGGGCGACATTGATGATAGGAAGTCCACATCCGGGACGTGTCAATTTCTTGGAAGATATTTGGTGAGTTGGTCCTCGAAGAAGCAAAATTGCATCTCATTATCCACGGCGGAAGCCGAGTACGTTGCCGCCGCAAGCGGGTGTACTCAACTTCTTTGGATGCGGCAAACTTTAGAGGATTACGGTGTCCACTTGGACAAAGTGCCGCTTCTTTGTGATAATGAGAGTGCCATCAAGATTGCATATAATCCGGTGCAACATTCAAGGACCAAGCATATTGAGATCCGCCACCATTTCATCCGCGATCATGTGACGTGAGGAGATATTGATCAATCATATGTCGATACAAGGGATCAATTGGCGGATGTCTTCACGAAGCCCCTTGATAAAGCCCGCTTTTGCTACTTGAGGAATGAACTCAATATCATAGATTCTCGGGCCTTGGCATGATATCTTTACGCACTCTCCAATGTTTACCGCTTTATTGGAATTACATGCACGCATGGACTTAGGGGAGTGTTTTCCTAATACATTGGATTCTTCCTCCCCCTATTATGCATATAGTGATGAATCATTGCTAAATCTTCAAATTAAATCTATAATTTCTGAGTTTCAATGATGAGAAGTAGTTATGGACCCAAGATATATCTTCGCGGTGGCATGCTACAACTCATACACGGTGGCCTTGGCCACCACCACTTCTTCTTGAAGTCTTTGGATTTTCTTTGGTTTTATCTTTTTGATCTTCACTTGCATTGTCTTTGGTTCTCTTAGAAAACACACTCTTGTTGGTCTTATTTTTCATTTATGGTTCTTGCAACTTGAGTGTGGGTTTCCTCATCAGGTTGTGTTTCTATCCTAAGCCTTTCTCTATCTTGAAACATGCTTTTCCCCACTCATGTCCTCTTGTTGTTCATCTTGTTCTTGGAGTTGGGGTTGAACGGACATCTCCAAGCCTAATCCGGAAATCTCCGGCCTGTTCAGAATTAAACCAAATAAGGAGATAATTTGTGTTTGCTTAACTTCTCTAGTACGTTCCATTTGCCTTCTCGGACATGAGTGCTTACCCCATTTGCTTTCTATCTTCTCTATGTTGTGTGTTTGCAGATTCCAATCAACGTGGCCGTATCAAGCACATCGCTCAGCGAGGGAGGGGCAAACCAACACATTCTCGCCCTCCCAGCGGGTCCTCGAGTGAAGATATCAACCTCCCTGAGTCTGCAGCTCTGCTCAAGAGAGCCTCGAGACCGAGCAAGAAGAAGAAGGCCGAGCTCCGCATTGAGGATTTCAACAAGGGCAGTGAGCTCTCCTACAATCAGGAATCTGATGATCCCAAGTTCTTCTGCACCGAGATGGCATGACTTTATAGAGAAGTGTATCAGAAGTTCTCCATCGACAAGCCGGTTTTCCCTATGAAGTGGATTGATTTCCCCAAGGTCATGAAGAAGGTTGATTATTTTGGGGGAGCTGTTCAAGTTTGCCGAGTGTTAGGGCTGGAGCATGTGATGGGACTGAATGCAGCTACAATGTCTCTCTTATACATCAGTTCTATGCCACTGTAGTGTTTGATAATTTTTAAGATATTGGGATGACTTGGATGTCGGGAAGACAACTTTTGACCTCTTTGTTCCGTGTGTTTGCCAGGATTCTCAGTTGTCCCTTCCATGGGCTCTCTAGTCCAACCGGTGTCAGAATGCATGTCCAGGGAGTGGCCTACAACAAGCATGTCATGTCTGACCTCTACGTGACTGGTGGTAACATTGGCTCACAATACGGGCTGCTTCCCACTTATGACATCTTGCTTCCCATGTTCCGCTGGACCATTGCCCCCATGGCTGGCAATGCGGACAATATTGCCGGTGCTCTTGTCAACTTGATGGCCAAGGCTCATGAGGCCTATGTGGGAGAATATGAGCTTGACAAGGAAGAATACAAGGTGGATGTCATGGACTTCATCTTCCAAGAGATGAATCAAGCAGTTTTTTAGAGGAAAGTTCCCCCCTATGCTCCATATGTGAGGCTGCTCATCAAGAGACTCTACAAGCTCTCTGAGCAAGATGGTGATGACATTGATGCCGCTCTTGGATGTCAACCCCACAAAGCAGCCATGCTCATCCAAAAGTCAGCTCATGTGGTCCAAAAGCAAGCCTCCATGCAGGAAATCAATGAGGACGATGTGTTTGGGGGATCTTCTCGTGTTCCTAGCTGAGACAACATCAAGAAAGCTGAGAAGAAGAGTCGGCCATGGGTTGTTCGTGCCACTGAAAAGGTGCTCCAGATGAACTGCTGCATACACAGTGAGAACTATTCCAACTACTCCCAGAACCACCGCATCATAAAGCGCCAAGAGGAAATCATGTCCCATTTGAAGATGCCTGCCCCAAAGAAGCCATTGAAGCCGGTGATTCCATTTGAGGATTGGAATGCCGAGGGCACCAAATTTTCTTGGGATAGTGATGTTCCGGAGGACAGCGACGTTGAGAATGGAGGAGATGATGATGATGAGGAGGAGGAGGATGATGATGATGCCGAGCAGGGTTCCAACTCTTGAGTCTTGGGGCGTTTTAGTGGAAAGTCCTCCCTTTTTGGTATCTTGATGCCAAAGGGGGAGAAGGATCTCGAATAGGACTCACGGGATTTGCATGGGTTGGGAGCACTCCTTTGTTTCGTTTCGTTGTGTTTTTTAAATGCTCCCTCTTCTTTGTTGGTTTATTTCGTCATGTTTGTTAGACATGAGTACCTTTGAACCCCGTATTGTAATAACTCTATTATTGTACAAGTTATTTGCTTTTGTGTATTATTATCTATTGTGCTTGCTTGGTTTGTAAAATCTAGGAGGAGCGTTGATCCTAAGAAATGTGCATTTTGTATTCAAAAACATCCTAAATAATGCACACACTTAGGGGGAGCTCCAACTATATTTTGCAAATTCGTTCTCCTTTCATGTTGTCATCATTTGCCAAAAAGGGGGAGATTGAAAGTGCATTCTTTGCACTCCTTTATTTTGGTGACTAAGGACAACACAAAAGGTGTTCTAATGTTTGTGATAAACTATGCAGGTTTTAGAACAGGTGGGATGAATAGAATGAACACTTGAAAATTCCCTGATTTTCAGTACTGCTTCTCTGTGTTAATCATCAGGAAATCCAGGAGGAGATTTCCGGAACCCAGAGATTTCCGGTCCCCTGTCCGGAGATCTCCGAGCTGCACAGGTTTTTGTCGAAGACAAGAACTCCAGAACGCACTGACTACATTTCGAGTTCAACCGGAAATGCTCGAGGAGATTTCCGGTGCTCGGAGATTTCCGAGCCCCAGTCAGGATATCTCTGAGTGTCAGAAGGATTTCGACCAAGTCAGAATCTCAGAGCGCACTGATCCCCTATGGAGCTCAACCGGAAATGCTCGAGGAAATTTCCGGTGCTCGGAGATTTCCGAGCCCAGTCCGGATATCTCCGAGTGTTAGAAGGATTTCAACCAAGTCAGAATCTCAGAGCGCACTGATCCCATATGGAGCTTAACCGGAATTGCTCCAGGAGATTTCTGAAAACCGGAGATTTCCGGGCCCCAGTTGGAGATCTCCGGATCACAGATGATTTCTCGCCAAGTCTAGAAGACCAACCAGCACTAACTCCAGACCTTCTCAGCCGGAATTCATACCGGAGATTTCCGGAGTCCGGAGATCTCCGAACCTCAACCCGGAGATTTCCGAGATGGCGGCTGTACGACTGGCATAATTTTGGGAGGGGTATAAATACCCCTCCACCTACCTCCAGCTTTTCAAGCTTCTTGATTTCTCTCTCATCCATTGGTGCTGAAGCTCGTTTCTTCCGGATCTCCCAATCTATCCACTCAAATCCGTTGATACTTGGGGATCTGAGGGAGAAGCCACCGATCTATATCTCCACCAAAGCGATTTGATTTCCCCCCTCTATTTCTTAAGGGGCAACAAATCTAGGGTTCCTTTGTGGATAGCTAGGTTCAACCTTGTGTGTTTTGATCCTTTGTGGTTTCCTTTGTGTAAGTGACATGTTGTGGTCGTTGTGGCAGCCCCCAGTTCAGTTGTGGGTGTGTGCCTCACGTGTTTGTACTGGACCTTCTCCGCCCTTAAAGGAGTCCTTAGTGGAAAAGTGGATTCGCACCTCTGTGGTCGAATTCACCGGAGAATAGGGTGGGACCTTTGTGGCGTTGAGCAAACCTTTGTTGTAGCTCACACCCCTCCAATGAGATGTACACCTATGTGGTGGAACTCGGGATAAAATCGCCGTCTCCGAGTCCCTACCGTTGTCCCGCTCCACTCTCCTTTACCGCTTTCTTATTTCGCGTGCTTGTTTTATTTCCGTGTTGTCTATCACTTGTTTCATCTAGTATCACATATAGACAACTTACTTTCCGCCAGACTAAAACTAAAAAAGACTTAAAAATTGGTCACCACCTATTCACCCCCCCCCCCTAGGTGCTCAACTGCTATTCAACGGCTTAAAATTAAAATTATGTGAATATTCTCGCTGGTATCTGTAGGTCGGGTTTCATTGTCATTTTTCTATGGCTGGATTTAAAAAGTAGAAAATTGTATCATGACAGAAGATAGAGTTTGAATATTTCAAAAATTTGCTCATTTATTTTAGATTTTATTTTTTAATCGATGTAGTCAGCTCATGTATCTTTATCATGTATTATCCGCCAACGTAAATATATCATGATATTAATTGTCAAAACAATATTAATATAATTTATCTCTTAAACTCTCAATGTGATCAAGGATCTGTCTTCACCATTGTGTTATTTTGCATGAGGGATTCAAAATGAAATGCTTATACTATTGTTTATAACATTTTTCCATTTTACGCGGACCACACTATAAGATGTTTTAGCTATAACACTTGTTGTCTAGATTCACGTTAAAATGAGTGCACATGTACATTAAAACATGTCTAGATACATATGTTCACATATGAATACGGAAATGAAACAGAGTATTGGTGTTTTATTTCCGATGTTAGTACACCTACAATGTAAAGACGAAGCACTTGGGAGAGTGAGGACCGTTGTGAATAGTTTCTTCTTCTCTATGTAGAAAAGACCGTATCTACCTCACGATCGACGGGTCCCCGCCTCCTAGGTTTGCTACTCCCGCCGACATGGGGTTTGGACTTGCGCTCGCTGATGTAGTGCCCTTGCTTAAGAAAGCAATGGCACTTATGAATAGTGCGGAAGACTTGGATCACACAAGTCTCGCAATTTCCAATAAGATGTAATATCACAGTACGATGTCATATTATATTACAATACGAGACGAATGATCCAAAAACAGAAAATCCTTACAATTTTGCATAGCTGAAAACGCTAGCTGAATAAATAGTTCACACTTTATTACAGAGTTCAAACGCAAAACCAAGGATAGCATGGAGCTACAGCATCTCCATGAAGCCACTGGCAGATCATGTTGGTTGTAGCTCGAAGACGACCCCCTTACTCCTCATTCGGGCATTCTGCAAGTTTTAGTTGCAGCCCAGCTATAAAGGGTCAGCACAATTGAATTGTGGTGGCAAGTGACTTTAATTTCTAATGTTCTACTAAGCTATATCTATATGCTTGTTTGGCTGGTGGAGCTCAAGGTTGTTGCGCAAAGCAAGTTTTCTCCTACTTTTGATAAACAACTTTTTGAATTCAATATCTTCTCTTTAAGAGACATCTCGAGACAAGTCCATGTCTCCTACCCATGTTCACCCAACAAAGTTTTATTAAGAAATTGGGATGAGGAGATTTTCAGAACACAGCCTTGTGTAGTTACTCAAATTGTCCGATGTCGGGGACACGGCTAAGATCTTAGGTTTTAACTCTCGAGAGGGTGTGCACTTTCACCATTAGACTTAATCAACCCAAACTATCCTCTACACTCCTTTAGTGAGAAGGAAAAGGAGAAGATCAAGACGAGACTTTTCAGAAGTTGCTTTCCCATGATCATACTAAGAGATTACCACCATCCTATCAACTCTACCACCATCAATCTCTTGACCCAGGTCCACATCAACTTACTCCATCAAGACAGAGCACATATTGACCAATGGTTGCACGATAAGCAACTAGACTCAGTGTAAACTTAAATCTCATAGCCCTGGGTGGCCTACCACAAGTGAGCAACTCAGGTTAACACCGCATATCATGGCCCCAAGTAAGTGGAAACTATCTTGGGTGAAGACAACCATGAAACTTGGCCCTGAGAAGCCACTCAACTTGAAACCTCCTCGATCGACCCAATCCACCCAGGCGTTAAATTAATTTAGTGGAAATTTTCATTTATCACATCAACCATAAAACAATCATTTTTGCAGCAGGTACTTCCACTAAATTATAATAGGGGTCTAATACTTCCACTAAATTATAATAGGGGTCTAATCTGGAATTTCTAAGGGGAAACCTAAAAGGGTTTGCATAGCATACTACAATCTCCCAAAAACCTATCATGCATACTACTTTTGCAAATACTGTTTGAAAACACTAGATATGCAATAGAATAAAATAGTAGGTGTTTTATGAAGTCACTTGCCTGAAGAAGTTGTCGTTTCTCACACACTCTTGTCCAAGTCAAAAGTTGCTCCCCGTTTCAAACTATATAGTAAAAGGGCATCCCATAAGCAAGCAATTCAACAAACACAACACAAATTGAAACATACATGCGTAATAAGGCTTAGAAGATGATTTGGTCAAGGTGTCACATAATTCAATATACAAAAGAATTAATGTGTTTGGGTTTAGGGTTTCGTCAGGGGATGGTCTGGAGTCGAATCTTTCAACTCGAAAAGGTTGCCTACGTGTTTCCACAGTTTCAAATGGAATGGTCTTCAAAAGTTTACACATAGGAATATCAAGAAGTGTTAATCAAAATTTAAGAAGCAAGGTTTATAACTTTAATACCACTATAAATATTTAATTATATTTACCCAAGGTTATGTTTAAGGTTAAACTTGACCAAAAACATAATCAAGAATTTCTGAATTTTCTCATATCTAAACATTTTTAATCCCCAACTTAAAAGTTTATATTATTAAAATAACATAGTTATTTAAAAATATATAATGTTTTAAATCACATTGATAACCACTTGTAATGCACTATAATCATTTAAAAGGTTTTAAACAAAACTTACTTATTAATGTTATGAATTATATTAATAAACAGGAATTTGAGCTTTCTCTAGACTAGGACAATTATTTATGTCTTTGGTGCAAAGTAATACATTTTTAAATTAATAAACTTTATAATGTGCTAGAATAAATCAAATCAAGTCTCGTGATCTTTAAATTCATTTTAAATTATTCAAGCATTATTTATAACAAAATTTTATAAATGGGATTAATAGACAGAGGGCTTTTAATTAAATGTATAGCAATTGGATTAAATCAAAAATAATGTTTCTATTATAAGTTATGTCAAAATAGTCAAACAATTCAAATTAAACATACAACCATTTAATCACCAAAATAATTCTCAAAATTATTTTATAACAGATGCAACATATTACACATTTTTTTATAAAGTTTCTAAAACCATTTTATTTGCAATTTTTGAATTTACAGATTTAAAGTAATGACAAAAATACTCAAATTCACCATTTGAAATTTGAATATTTTAAACTAAGTCAAATTTGAATTTTGGCAGATCCAAAATATTCTACATGTCAAGGACTTTCCAAATATGTAAAAATATTTGAATTTGGACAAGTGGTTAAAAAGTTATGATAGATCTAAGTGTCAGGGGCTTTTCTGCAAAAATGCCAATTAAATTCTATTCGGAAATAAAAACAGAAAAAGGAGGGCCACGTGGCGTACTACGATAGGCTGGTTTCTAGGGTTAACAGGGGCCGTAGGATTTAAAGGAGATCGGGCGGTCCAGATCCGTTCGTACCTCTTCGGACTAGATCTAATCTGGGCCGTTGCTGGATGATCGAACGGACGGGGGAGGGTGGTGCTCACCGGGCGGCGGGGGGTGGCCAGAGCAGAGGAAGTCGCGGCGGCGCTGCGCTCGGCTTCGACGGGGGAGGCGTTCCGGTGGATCCCGGGCTCGGGGAAGGCCACCTCCAGATGCAGCGCGGCACGGCGGTTCGGATGGGGCTGGTGGCCTTGAGTAGTTCGTCCTGGCACGGCCGGGAGACGAGGTCGGAGGCGGCTCGGCGCCAGCGAGCTCGGTTCAAGCATGAGTAGCTCAAACCACTGCATAAAACAAACGATACCAGGTCTTAGGAGAAGCGCACGAGAGCGGGAGAGGCAGAGAACGAGGAACGGGCGGCGGGATCGTACCGAGTCGCCGGAAAATCGAGAAACACGGCGGCGGCACCATGTCTACTCCGGCGAGCTTTTCTGACGGCCTGGCGGCGTGTTTTCGAGGGGAAGCAGAGGGGAAAGATGCAGCGGGGGGTGGAGGATTTATAGTATGCACCCGGGGAGCAAATCGGGCAAACATCGCACCGAATTTTGGAAGGGAATCGGAGATTGATTTTCGGGAGAGAAATCCGGCTGGAGGTTAGGGACGATGACGTCATCCCGATATTTATTTTTCTTTTCTAATTTTTCCATTTTATTCATATCTTTTGATTTAAATGTCCAAATGAAGTCAAACAAAATTCTAAAACTTGTAAAATTATTATCTTTGGGTTAAACCAGTTGTGGGCATGTTTTGAACATTTTTGAAAAATAATATTTTGATATATTCATTAAATACCAATTTGATACTTAAAATGAATTTTGAAACTTTGACTAATTTAAACTTTCTTTTGGCTCAATAAAATTTGTAAAATACTCATATTCAATTATGTTTGGGAAATATGTTATTTAAACTCATATTCCATTATTACATAAAATTTAGTTTAAATAGATTATTAAATCACATATTATACCTATTTGAAATAAGCAGAGAAATTGTAATGTAACCATTTTTACTTAAAGTATTTCGGACACCATTTTATTTTATAATATGATAACTCAATTGAAACTTCATAACCACCTTGGGAAAGAATTAGATTTAAAAATCATAAAAATATACTCCTGGGAATCATTTGATGTTTTGAAAATAAATGAAGATCATTTTTAAGATAATGAAATGTTTATTTGGATAATCCATTTATTATAAAACATTTGAAGTTAATAAAGCTATAAACTATAGGTTGAAATTTTCAACACTATGCTTTTGTACTTAGTGGAGAATGACAAACCCATTGGCAAATGGATCATGTTTTCATTAAAATAACACTTGTAAATACTATTTTAATTTATGAATAGCTATGGCTAAGTGGTTAAATCAAATACTTATAAGGAAAACTTTTTATTATAATGGTTTGGAAATTTTGTAAAACATTTGTCAAATTACATATTGAGGTTTAATAATTACAATGGATATTAAATTGTTTAGCTTGAATCAACTTTTGAAAGTGATGATCTTTCCAAGATATTTGAAATATTAATCTCTTCAAGATACTTGAAGTCTTTTATAGTTGGTTCTCTTATGCAATTTAATATTTTATTTTAAATCAAACAAAAGTTTTAAATTTTTGTGATTTTTAAACATTCCAAAATATTGGGATGTTACAGCTGATGTAACAACGCTCCTAAATTAAGATTTGTGTGCTCCGGTGCTTCTTAGATGGTGGCTACGCTATGTCAAACAATGTCACGCCGGGTTCAACCCATCTCGGCGACGTGGAGCTTGTTCCCACGCGGGTGTATGCGGGTTGACATGTCGGCTCCCACCGGCAAATCTAGTCCAACCATCAATGTGGACCGGCGCGTCCCTAGCCAATTTAGCTTCTCACCCAGATCCCATCGTGTGCGGTGGGTAGCTTAGCGGCGATTTTTACGAGCAATATCGTTCTACATGTGTGTGTTGATGACTCAGTCACCGCTTTGTCGGTCTTCATTCTCTCCTCCGGAGATGCAACGACTATGGCGGATTCAGATAGAGAAGGTTTTACTAGTGGATTTAGATGTATTTCTAAAAAAAGTTGTAGTTTCTTTTTCTGTAATTATGGGACAACTGTCCTAACTTTGGATGTGTATTTTGTAATCGCTGTCCTAACTTTGGATGTGTATTTTGTAATCGTTGTTATTGGTGAGTATAATTGACATGTTTAGCCCTAAAAAGGATGAAACACTAGGCGGAATGACGGTGACAGCAGCCTTCTGTGGACCCACACCTCCCTTACAACAAACATTACAGGATTCTCGAATCACAACCTTTTTACAAATCTAGGAAAAATACGTTCCATATTTTCCAACTTCTCATAATTCCTGATTCTGATATGGAGTGTTTCTAATCCTGCTCACTCTTGTACCTGATTCTGGCAGGCAATGCATGCTTTCGATTACATGTCCCAAGAGCTCAACCGTCTGATCCAAACACTAACATTGGCACTAGTTGCTATTCTCTCCGTTTTAAATTAGATGACTTCTACTTAGACAAAAGTGGATGTATCTAGATATGCTATGAGTCTACATACATCCACTTTTTAACAAAAAAAAGTCATCTAATATGAAACGGAGGAAGTATTAATCATCGATACACAAGTGCAGGTTCATGATCTGCCACACGGTGTAAAAGATCAAGAAACAACCGGATCTACGCCTGTCCGATTCATCAACAATGAAAATGAAAAAGTCCGTACCTCAACAATGATACAGAACAGAGGTTAGTTGCCACTGTACATACAATATTAAAATATTAAATACATGATCTCCACTTTCGACCAAAATAAAAACAGCCGAAAACTGACCCAGTAAAATGTAATCATTCTTGACTGAGATCACCTCAACTGTCACAGTCACCTTAGAGATCACCTTCATACTATAGCCATGTAATCGCCTCTTAGGAGAAATGTAACACAAACTCACCTTTTTCAATGAAAGGAAACGTAAAGGTCTTTTTTTAAATGAAAAGGCAGAGCTCCTGCCCCGTTTTAAAAAAAACATTAAGGACATATCCACTAAATGTAATCATTCTTGACTGAGATCACCTCAACTGTCACAGTCAGCTACGCAGCTTGGAGGACCTCACTGATTCATACTCTAGCCATGTAATCGCCGGACTGAGATCCAGTGCCTTGCTTAAGACAAGGCACACGTTGCCTCGAGGCACAAAATCTACCATCCATTTACATCTAACGGTCCGGCTGCAGTCAACGCAAAATAGACCATCTTCTTCCTCTGTTTCTCACGCGAGCCAGGCAATGAGCTGCTGATGTACCAGTCGCCGCACTGCTGGAAATACAGCGAGCTCCAGCCATGGCGCCGTGGGAAAGAGAGAGGAGCCGCTATGGCTGCTCCTCCAAGGTGAACTCCGGCGCCTTACACAGAATCGGCTGCTCCGTCTGCCTCCCGTCCGCCCACCTCTGCTGCTCCGTGCGCCTCCCGTTGTACGCCCCGTTCCGACGGTTCCTCCGACGACTTCCTATGCCTCCCTACGCCATCCTTCTACGCTTTCTCTGTCGACCTGCTCCGACGGCCACGACGACATGGAGCTCGCAGCACAAGGAAGGAGCTGACCTGCACAGAAATTCAGTTATCTAGAGACAACTACATACAGAGAGACAACTACAGACAGAGACCAAACTCAGATTAGCAAACCAGCTGTATCCTGCCATGTGCCCGTTGCCAAGCGCTAGTGGAAGCGCAGGCGCTCGATTGTGTTCCAGGTGGAGGAGAGGTCGTACAGGGTGCGGAGGAGGTCATCGGAGCGGAGCCGACCCGCGCCGTGTCAAAAAGGACGAGGAGCCTGATGTAACGAGTCGAGGAGGAGCAGCTCGTAGGAATGCGGGTGGAAGGGCTTGCCGGCGTAGTGCTATCCAGGGCCCATCGTGAAAGCTCGCACGGCGGCTCCCTTTCCCATGGCGGCACCGGCGTCGCTGCTTGGCGGGGAACGGTGGCGTGCAGGTATTTCCTTTCCGCTTGAGTTTGCCTTGTGCGCATTATTTCAAAAAAAAAAGTTTGCCTTGTGCGCCTGGGGACGACCAAGTAATTTGGCCTTCACTGCAGCATAACCGTTAGATGTAAATGGATGGTAGATTTTGTGCTGTATCCTGCCATGTGCCCGTTGCCAAGCGCTAGTGGAAGCACAGGCGCTCGATTGTGTTCCAGGTGGAGGAGAGGTCGTACAGGGTGCGGAGGAGGTCATCGGAGCGGAGCAGACCCGTGCCGTGTCAAAAAGGACGAGGAGCCTGATGTAACGAGCCGAGGAGGAGCAGCTCGTAGGAATGCGGGTGGAAGGGCTTGCCGGCGTAGTGCTATCCAGGGCCCATCGCGAAAGCTCGCACGGCGGCTCCCTTTCCCATGGCGGCGCCGGCGTCGCTGCTTGGCGGAGAACGGTGGCGTGCAGGTATTTCCTTTCCGCTTGAGTTTGCCTTGTGCGCATTATTTCAAAAAAAAAAGTTTGCCTTGTGCGCCTGGGGACGACCAAGTAATTTGGCCTTCACTGCAGCCTCAGCCTGACCGTTAGATGTAAAAGGATGGTAGATTTTGTGCTGTATCCTGCCATGTGCCCGTTGCAAGCACATGCGTTCGATTGTGTTCCAGGTGGAGGAGAGGTCGTACAGGGTGCGGAGGAGGTCATCGGAGCGGAGCCGACCCACGCCGTGTCAAAAAGGACGAAGAGCCTGATGTAACGAGCCGAGAAGGAGCAGCTCGTAGGAATGCGGGTGGAAGGGCTTGCCGGCGTAGTGCTATCCAGGGCCCATCGCGAAAGCTCGCACGGCGGCTCCCTTTCCCATGGCGGCGCCGGCGTCGCTGCTTGGCGGGGAACGGTGACGTGCAGGTATTTCCTTTCCGCTTGAGTTTGCCTTGTGCGCATTATTTAAAAAAAGAAAAGTTTGCCTTGTGCGCCTGGGACGACCAAGTAATTTGTCCTTCACTACAGCCGGACCGTTAGATGTAAATGGATGGTAGATTTTGTGCCTCAAGGCAACGTGTGTCTTGTCTTAAGCAAGGCACTGGATCTCGGTCCGTAATCGCCTCCCAGGAGGAATGTAACACAAACTCTCCATTTTCAATGAAAAGAAATGCAAAATTCTTTTGCATTTTCTCAAAAAAAAATCTGCAAGGAAGGAAACGAACAACAAAGATCAATGTCAGAGAATGCAACAAAAGGCAAACAGATTATGCTCATCTTCAGTAATTACACACGAGTTCACTTACAGCATGTGTACGTTAACCTGATGCTTAGCACTGCAAAACTAGGTGTCAAAATGGTACGTGATACAAACACAGAGTCACTCTGGTAAGTGACAGGTGGATTCTGGGAAAAATTGTGAAAACAAGATTATTTCAACAAACGGCACCATTTGCTCTGAATCCAGCAAGCATTTCACTAGTTTCACTGCTCAAGAATTACCACTCCAAACTTGATCTTGAGCAGTTACTATACTACTCTTGATCTTGGATTATAGATTCAGAGACAACAGTCTTGATCTTGAATCATTTCAGTATGCAACAAGCATGCAGAGTCACTCAAGTTCATACACAATTTTAATCTTCCTGGCAAATGTTTCATGAAAAATATGCACATGGGAGGAATATGGCGACTAGAAGGAGATATTTAAGGAACCTCAATTATGTAACCTTGTTTCAGCAAAAAAAAAGTTACACTAGAGAGCCCATACTTCAACAGTGATGCAAAGCAGAGACCAGTGAACGATAAAAAAAGAAACATCTTGAAACTGCCGACTCTTCATTGATCATTCCTCAGTTGCTTCAACCTTGCTGCAACCTGCCTCATTGATGGCCAAACGGCTAGTGACTCTGAGGTGCACGATGTAGCCATCTTTAGCATCTCAGTCAACCTGTCCTTTGGTGATGTATCCCACAGCCCTGGAGAGAAGAATTCACTCGTCCGGTCCTCCTGCATCAACATCCTTCCCCATGCTATGATTGTAAAACCATCGCCGAACTGCGAGAATGAGGGATCCAGAGACCTCTTGCCTGACATCAAGTCTAGAAGAACAACACCAAAACTGTATGCATCAGACTTGTCAGAGACCCTGCATGTGATCGCATATTCAGGCGCGACATAGCCAAAGGTCCCAGCGACATCAGTCTTTGCATGCGTCTGCGTAACCTCTATCAGCCTCGCCAGACCAAAATCGGACAGGTACGCGTTCAGGTCTTCATCAAGCAGGATATTGCTCGGTTTGATGTCTCGATGGATGATCCGAGGTGTGCAGGCGCAGTGAAGGATAGCCAGCGCTTGTGCAATATCCGTGGCTATGGTATAGACCTCAGCCCAGGACACCCTTCTGCTCCCCATCTCATGTATAAAGCTCTCAAGGTTGCCACCAGAGAGATAGTTGTAGACCAGGAAAGTGTCTGATTCTCCGATGTGGTACCCAATAAGTGTGACGAGATTCCTATGCCGAATTTTTCCTAGAGTTGCAATTTCCGCATCAAACTGCTGGAGACCTTGGAAACGCCCCATGGCTAGCCTCTTCACTGCTACAAGATAACCAGGAGCTAGCTCAGCCTTGTAGGTGGCACCAAAACCACCTGTTCCAATCAAGTTCTGGATGCTGAAGTTACTAGTTGCTCGGATAAGGTTGTCGTAGTTAAGCTCAGGAGGAGCATCGGCGAATGTCACAACAACTTTTCTCCTAAAACTCACGAGCTTTGTTCGTTTCCTTCTCTCACACACAAAGAAGAGAAGGACCGCGAGAATAAAGGATACAACAGCAGTTGCAGCAGCAGCTACAATCACCATCAGAATCTTGGATCTGTTCATGTTGCCACCCAATCTTTGAGTCCATTTCTGGGGATTATTTGATGCTGATGGTGGTACGGATGCATTTGTACCCAAACACGGGGACAGTAGGGGATTGCCAACAAAGAAAGTGCAGTCAACAGAGTGCCTCAGGTAAGGAATGTCACCTGATAGGTTGTTGAAAGAGACATCAAACGTTGCGAGTTGAGCCAGTTCACTGAAGCTTTGAGGGATGCTTCCTGAGAGCCTGTTGTGGTCAAGCATCAGTACTTCCAGAGCAGCCAAATTGGCAAACTGCCCCGGGCTCGCCAGTCAAATTGTTTCCACTCAAGACCAAACTACGCAGCAAATGCAGGTCACCAATGCTAGGAGATATTGAGTTACTGAACTTGTTGTAACCAGCCTCGAAAGTTTGAAGAGCTGTACAATTTAACAGCATATAAAGACTGCCTGACAACTGATTACTACTCAAATTGACAGCAGCCCTACTTGCGCCCTTGCAGAATCCAAAAAATCCATCAGAAAGCGTGCCGTTGAACATATTGCTGTTGGGCAACAAGCAGTAAGAGTAATTTCCACCTAGATGCAAGTCAATATAAGGCAACGCCCCAGCAAAGCCATTGTTGCTGAAATTATGGAGAGCAGCATTGGTGATATTCCCCAGCACCGAACCAAAAATGTCAAGTCGCCACACTCCCCAAGCCACGGCGGAACGGGACCGGCGATGTAGTTCTGCCCAAGGTTGACCGCTCGGAGGCTGCAGGAACCGTTCCTGTACCTCGGCAGGCGTCCGTCGAGGTTGGCCCTGGGTGCCCAGAGAACCTGCAGAGCCGGGATGGTGGCAACCTCCGGAGGCAGCCCACCGAGGAAGGCGTTGAACTCCGGCTGCTCCCCCGTAGACGCAGCGGGATCGGTGAGGACGAGCACGGCGAGGTCCCGGCAGCCGCCGAGCTCCTGGGGGATCCTGTCGGTGAGGCTGTTGCGGGAGACGTCGAGGATGCGGAGGGCGGCGAGGCGGCCAAGCGCCCACGGGAGGGCGCCCTCGAGGACGTTGCGGGAGAGGTCGAGGACGCGGAGGGCGCGACACTGGGCCACCGCTGCGGGGATTTCGCCGACCAGAAAGTTGGCGGCGAGGCGGAGGTGGGAGAGAGCGGGGCAGGGCGGCGAGGAGGAGTTAGAGCTGGAGGGTGGGAAGTTTAGAGGACCAGACAGGCGGTTCGAGGAGAGGTTGAGAGCGCGGAGGGTCGGGGACGCGAGGAAGGCGGCGGGGACGGGGCTACAGAAAACCACCATAATTACGGCTAGGGTTTCGTAAAATCATCCGGATTCACAAAAATTGCAAGAAGTCACCAGTTCGACGCTAATTTTTTTCAAATAGCCACCACTTGTGGTCTAACCGTGCACGAAGCTCAGTTAAAACTGATTATGACAAGAGGGCCCAGTTCCAGAGGACACGTGGCGAGTTTGACACTACGCAAGTTTTAGAGGACTTGTTTGCAATTTTCGGAAACTTAAATATATAAAAAAGGGAACAGGACAATATCCTCTGCTCGCCGCCCGCCGCCGCCGCTCGCCGCTGCTCGTGCTCCCGCTCACCGCACGCCGCGGTCGGCGCTCCCCGCGAACGAGGCAAGGGCCCTCGCCGCGCTCCTCTCATCTCCTCTCTCTGACGACCACGCTCCTCCAGGACGCGGGACGGCCGGACGGCGCTCGCCGACACCGCTCCTAGTACGCAACCTGGGGCAATGCAGGGGGTGGCGCGCTTCTGGGGCGAGGCAGGGGGTGGCGCGCAGCAAGGCGGTGCGGGGCAGGGAGACGCGCGATGGTCAGCATGGCGGGCGGCGCGGCGCAGGGGCGGCAGGGGCACGGCGGGCGCAGGGCGCAGCGGGCGGCGCGGCGGGCAGCAGGCCGGGCGGCGCGGCACGGGGCAGATGGGGCACGGTGCGGCGCGGCAGGGGCGCGACGGGCAGCAGGCCGGGCGACGCGCGGCGACGCGCGGCGGGGCGGCAGGGGCGTGACGGGCAGGGGCGCGATGGGCGGCAGTGGCGCGACGGGAAATGGCGCGGCGGGCGCGATGAGCAGGTGCGCGGCGGACCTTGGTGGTGGAGGGCGCCGCATCGGCGTTGGCCGAGAGCTGAGGCCCGGTGAGCACGGGCAGGAAGAGGATGGTCATGTTCCCTATTTGTTTTTTTTTTGGAAATTTTCATAAAAGTCCAGAATTAATCGTCTGTTTACGGTGCAGTGTTAAACTTGCCACGTGTCCTCTGGAACTGGGTCCCCCTTGTCATAATCAGTTTTAACTGAGCTTCGTGCACGGTTAGACCACGAGTGGTGGCTGTTTGAAAAAAATTAGCGCCTGACCGGTGGCTTCTTGCAATTTTTGTGAATCCCGGTGGTTTTATGAAATCCTGGCCACAATTGTGGTGGTTTTTTGTAATTAACTCGATGGGGCCGGATAAGTTGTCGCCGGAGAGGTCGAGGCGGTTATTAGAGTCAAGTTTTAGGCTCCGTTTACATCGAATACTTCAGTTTCTGAAAATATTAAAGTATTAAATATTTCAAGGTGTTTGGACCCAATAAATAACGTGATTTTAAAACTGAAGTATACTTTAAAACTGCAGTATTTTTGAAGTATTTGAGAAAGAGGTCTACCCCTCTTTTTTGGAAACTGAGAAAGGAGAGAAAACTGAATTATTCTTTACCAGGCAATGGAATACTTTGGTTTTCCAATACTCTAATTTTATAAAAACTGCGCTGCTAAACCAGGCCTTAGTTTTAAAGTTGGAATGATGGGATCCTCCGTTGACGTCCTTGATGAGCTGCTCAAATTGTTCGTACTGGGGGAACGACTAAGTTCTTCGTTTTACACTGTGCATAGGTTGTACACGTTCACTATCGTACCCATTCAGACCAAACTATCCTTTACACTTTGGTAGTGATAAGGAAAAGGAGAAGACTGAGACGAGATCTTTAAGAGAAATTTTCCCTCCCACTCTGGCTTGACCCGTTCCACCCAACACCCACTACATCTGCTTGTCAAGTCGGGGCAAGTCAACACAACTTAGTTGATCAAGACAGAGCCCATTGGCAATGGCTGCACTGAAAACAATCTTCCTCGAAGTTCTTCAGATCCCTTTGTTCCTGGGTGGCCGTCCACAAGTGTAATTCCACAGGTAAATCCCCTGGGAACTCACTCACCATAAACCATACAACCACTTTCCACCAGGTGTTTCATTCATAACTTAGTAGAATTTAGATTTTCACAAAACAACATTTGCATAGCATCAATATTTCTACTAAGTATTATATAGGTACCTAGACACAATGGAGTTGGGAAATCTAAACATGGCTTGCATAGCGATACTATCCTACACATGCTTATAGAAAAATACTCTACTTATGCATAGAAAAATATTAGGAAGTTTATGAGGTGTGTCACTTGCCTTTGGATGATGTCTTTGTTCACAAACTCTTTTCAACGTAACTCGGGGCTCTCCGTTCAATCTAAACAATATACACAAACCACAACACCACAATCAACATAAATCACAACATCACAACGCATACAAACACCTACATAATGAACAAACAAGTTTCATAAACTTCTAAGATAAATATGTCATGCATGATGTGCAAAATATTTCTAAGGACTAGAGATGCATGTCATGCCATGAAAATATTCTAAGTTAATGCAAGACAAATATGTTGATAAAAAATGACTAAGGACTAAGGTCATAAGTTGGACAAAATACTTTGTTATAAATCATCTTGAATAAGCACTCTAATGGCTTAGCCATGATGTGCATAAATACTTAGAGAAACTACTAAGTCTATTTTTCAAGGTGATCAACAATTATTAACAACTCTTTGTAAATTGGATATTCACTATAGTGAGAGAGACAGACACCCGGCCAGCCACTTAAGTTGTGAAACAGCATGTACGTGGACATGTAAGGTTAGTCTCCAGGCCGCTTCATCTCACTATGCCGCCAGGATCCAACATACTTTAAAGATGGTAATAACATGATCAAAAATTGTTTATGTCTAAAGTAAAAGACAAGATTAGGAAAGAGGGAAAAGATAGAAAGAAAGATGTAGTTGGTCTTGCAGGCTTCATCTCCAGACTTGTAACTTTCTCCTTGGTGATGTCTTGTTTGAATTTTTGGTAGACTTGATAAATCTTCAGACTTGATGATTCTTGTATCATCGAGGCTGGTTTTGGATTTAACTTAGTCATCATGAAGTTTCAGAGAAGAAGAAAAGAAAGAGAGAAGACTTAGAGAATAAAGGGGGTTAGTCTTCTTGGACTTCCTCTTGATTTTTCTTCTAAGTGCTTCTTTTTCTTGGAGATGCTTCCAGAGTCTGTTTTCTTCTAAGTCCTTCATTGGCCTTCTAGCTCCATGTTGAAAATCCTAAGTGTCTAAGTGCATAACACTTTACCTAAATACTAAGTTGAACTTAGAGAAAATAATGAAGATATTTTCCTATGAGAAGTATATCCATATGAGAAAATATGTTAAGCATGCAATGCACTTTTTAATCATAAGAAACATCATACTAATTTTTGTGATATTTATAAGGTATGCATGAGGTTATAACTGCAATTTAATTAATTTCTATTTTTGCAAAATATAATAAAAGGAATAAATATAAGATTAAAGTTTTCTGTGATTAAATTTTTATAACCAAATTTTATAAATAGTGTTAATAGACAGAGGGGGTTTAAATAAATTTATAGCAATTAGATTTACTCAAAAATAATCTTTCTATCAAAAGTTATGTCAAAAGTAGTCAAACTATTCAAATTAAGGGTATGATTATTAAATCGTCAAAACTATTCTCAAAACTTATTTTCTAACAGAAGCATAATATAAGACATATTTTAAGGATTCCAAAACAAATTTATTTTCAATTTTTGAACTTATAGATTTAAAGTTATGACAAAAATACTCAAATCCCCCAATTGAAATTTGAATATTTGAAACTGAGTCAAATTTGAATTCTAACAGAACCAAAATATTCTACAAGTCAAGGGCTATCCAAAAGTATAAGGTTTGTTAAATTTGGCCAAACCAATAGAAAGTTATGATAGATTTAAGATGTGGGGGCTTTTATGTAAAATTGCCATTTTAATTTTATTCGGAAAATTATTTTCCACGCTGGCGCTGGCTGAGCAATGACGTGGCTGCTGACTTGGCGCTGAGCTGGATAAGTGGTTTGGATCTGATCCGTTGGATCCAGATCTGACGGATCTGAACGAATCGTATCGGTTGGATTAAATAGATCTAATCGTGGGCGTTTAAATCAGATCGGACGACTGAGATCTAAAGGGCCACGAAATAGCGGCGCGGCCGGCCGGAGTTACTCCGTCGAGCCCTACCCGTGGCGGCGCGTGGACGTCCGCGACGGAAGAGAAGGGGAGGGGATGCACAGTTCGTACCTAGAGGACTGTGGGGTCGAGGCGAGGACGTTGGTGGCCTCAGGACGGAGGGGAGGAGTCTAGTTCAGCCGGGATCCTTCGCCGGAGTTCACGTGGCGGCGGTGGGCTTCGGTCGACCACGGGCTCGTCAATCTGGCGCATAACAATTCACAAGAAAAATCACACGGGTGCCCACAGACGTAACAAAGGAGATGGGGCAAGAGAGAGAGAGAGCTCGGAGTTTCTGAGATTCACCGGAACCGAAGGTTTTTGCCGGCGGCAAAGGAGGCACGTATCCGAGCAGCCTGGGGGCGTTTGAGCGAGGGTTCTTAGGGGAAAGGAGAGAGGAGGGACAGGGGTTTAAATATGATAGGAGGGGCGTTGATTTAGGCTCTTCAATGCGCGAATTGAAGGGAGTAATCGCCGGCGGTTTTCGGGCGCGTGAATTCCATCTGGAGGTTGAAGAAGGGTCTCCTCATGGGTGGGTCCTGCGTGTAAGAGAGAGAGAGGGAAGAGAGAGACCGTGGTGGGTTGGTGTTGGGCCTCTGCTCGCTACGCGTGCGTGCGATGAGAAGCTGGACTTCGGCCCAGTTAGCTTTTCCTCTCCTTTTTTTGTTCTTTTCTTTTTCTGTTTTCTGGATTTTTAAATAACTTTTAAATTATGAATCCAAATCAACTCAAATTAGTTTCTTTAATTTTGTAAAAACAATATCTATCATTTAAAACACTTATGGTTATGTTTTGAACACTTTCCTAAAATAGTAATTTTGAAATATTGCTTAAATACAAATTTGACACTTTATGTCAAATTTGAAATTAGGGCTTTAAACACTTTAATTGTGGCTAAAATAAATTTATGAAATCACCACATGATGTGGGGCTACCTTTCGACTGGCCCACGATGAGGCTACCTGGGCCGCGCCAAGTTGGAGAAAGCCCAAAGAAGGCCCGTTAGGGGTGCCGTGCAACCTAGTCCAAGTCGGTTAGGTCTCATAACCTGCCATATCTGTAATTGATGTCGGCATCGATCACCCGAGACCTGGCTGACCTTTAAAAGCCAGGAGGGGCGTTCGTCTCAGGACACGCCAATAGCCACCACCACAAACCCTAGCGAGATCGCAGTCTCGCCATTGTAATCGCTACTAACCATCAATACCAGACAAGCAGGAGTAGGGTGTTATCCTCCGGGAGACTGAACCTAGGTAAAATCCCCGCTTGTCAGCCGTCGTGATCACCAGCGCTTACCTCTCTCCCCCTCAATCAACCCGGGGTGCATAACCCTGGGATTTGCCGAGTTACTCCCGCGTCAATTGGCGGCGTCTGTGGGAAAGACAACAAGCGTTGGAATCATGGTCGCACCGGCTCCATCCGCAATGAAGATCAACGTCTGCACCACTCAGGAGCCCATCTGCTTCGGCTCCTTCGAGTACGCCTTCCACCCGCTGGCCCACCGCTCGGTGTACGCCGATCTATACAAAGGTATACACATCACCTTTGGCTCCATATACTGTTTCGTCGACAGTCGCGAAATATTCAGGTCCGCAGCAACCGCGCCACGCGCGGCGGTGGCACCCGCATTGGTCACCCTCGCATCGCACTCGCCGTCGTCCACCGCGGGAGTCGCATCTGCCACACCCGAGGAGATCGTACCTGCGTCGACTACATCGAAAACCTCGGCAGCAGCCGTGCATATCGAGTCTACTCCAACCGTCTCGGTCGCACGCCAGGCGAAGTCAAGGTCTACCTCAACCACGACTGCATCCGCGCGTGCGACCAAGGACGTGCTACCGACGGCCGCACCGCGCGCATCTTCGTGGGCCCGTCAAGTCTACCCCAAGCCGATCGCACTCGCTCCGGCGATTGCGAAGTCTCCTTCCACGAACACGGTGACAATCGCAAGAAGACGCAACGACGACTGCGCTGCCCACCATGTAGCAGCAATTTTTGATCCAGAGCAGGATTTGGACGACGGAAGCAGCAGTGGCAGCGTGAACACTCCTACCCCGGCCTACCGCGCGCAAGTCTTCATGGCTGGCACAGCGCCCCCAGAAGGCAACGAGGAACCCGCATACCAACTAGAGGTGGTCATGCCTGACCAAACGCGACTCACCATCACGCGTGACATGGGGATCAAGGCCATGAAGCATGTCGACGATGGCACGTTCCCTCCACCCGACGCACCTAGAGAGGATCACCTGGTGGTCCAGTACTTGCTACGCAAGGAAGGCGAGCAACTTTGCGCCGAAAAGACCGAGCTGCTTAGGCGCAAGAGGGATGTGGAAGCGTCGAGTGCCAGACGGGCTGCCATCTCATTCACTTCATCCACAGAGGTTAACCAAGGAGGACGGCGACACAGAGCTCGCGTCCCCCTCATGACAGACGCTGATCGAGCCAGGGTCACCCGCAACCTCGACTCGTCCTTCATCACCGAGGACGAGAACGACATACCTGTCCCCAAAACGGCGAACGCCGCCATCATCGCAGTCGAAACATACCTTCGGTACACACAGCCACCGGAGGGAGACGCACGCGCCCTCCTCCACAAGCAGCAGATCATGTCCATGAAAGCAATCGAGGAGGCTCTGTCGATCAGGGCGCCAAGCAACAGGGCACGTGAAGAGCGAGAGCACCAAGCCCGCGAGCCAGCAACATCAGGGGTCCCGGCAGAACAACCACTACGACAAGCCTAGCCAGGCGAAGACATTCGCAACGTCATCACGCAAAGGACGGTGGACCGCAACCGCAGCCAGCGTTCGGCTGACACGACGCAACTGGACGACCAGGCCGATCGTAACTTCGAGCCGTGCGGTGCCGCATGCTTCAGCTTCAATATCCGCGACACCCGCATGCCGAAGGGCTTCAAGCTGACAGCGGGAACCCCCACATACGACGGGAAACAAGACCCGCGCTTGTGGCTCGAAGACTACCTCATCGCCTGCACGTGCCAAGACGGGACGTCGACTACGGCTATGTAGTACATCCAGCTCATGCTCACGGACTCAGCGCGCGGGTGGCTCACCAGCCAACCCAAGGACTCCTTCCGAACCTGGGAAGAGTTCCAAGATACTTTCATAAAAAGTTTCTCTGGAACATATGCAAGGCCGACGACCTACATCGAGTTAGAAGCTTGCAAACAAGGAAGAGACGAGTCGCTCCGCTCGTACATCCAGCGGTGGACACTCCTCGGCAACACCATGGAAGCCGTATCAGAAGACCGGGTGATGGATGCTTTCATGCACGGTGTCGCTCGAGAATTTGGTAGGCTCCAGCCGAAGACCACGATCGAGCTCATGAAGATAGCAAATCAGTGGGCCGAGGGAGAGGACTACGTCCGCGACACCTCTCCAAAGAAGGAACCCGAAACAAGTAACTGGCGAGATGGACGCCAGAAGAAGAAACAACGTTTCACCAATCCTGACACAATCGAGCTAATAGCGGCGGGATACAAAACCCCCCGCGATGATACACGAGATAACAGTCGCCAATACGATCAGGGTCGACAGTCCAGCTCGGGACAGTACAACCGCAACAATAGTAGCACTAGCCACAATGATGGAGGCCAGAAGCGCGAGTGGAAGCGCGCGCTGACCCCAGCTGAGGAACTGATGCAACCTTGCAAGCATCACTCGTTTCGCAACCCGGACACATGCAAGTGGGGTGCCAACCACCTGCTGAATGACTGCCGCAAAGCTCGCAAGATTTACCAGGCTATGCAGCAAATCATCACCCCTGTGCAAGCATTGCAGGCAGCCCCACAGCTCGCCATTCAGGCAGCACCCGCAAGCAACAACCAGACGCAAGCGGCCGGGACTTTCCCCCAGCAGCAGCCGCAGCATGAAGTCCAGTCGGCAGCGAACGACGCATACCCGACCGCACGAGGGCAGCTCAACAAGATCCAGAAAGGACGCCCTTCCAACAGGGCCCAGAAGCTCATCACCCGCCAGGTCCTTCAGGCTACCACCAGCCCGCGAGCAGTACCAGACTACCTGAGAGGGTCAGAGACACCAATCACCTTCTCCAGGGTAGACCACCCGTCAGAGGTACCTCGACCCGGTCATGCTGCTCTGGTTATCGAGGCCATAATCGGTGACTACAGCCTGAAGAAGGTATTCATGGACGGAGGCAGCGGCATCAACATCATATTCGCCGACACCCTGAGAAGAATGAACAAGTCAACGGAGAAGTTGCCGGAGTCAGAGACCACCTTCCACGGCATAGTACCAGGGCAAGCAATCACACCCATGGGAACAATCACACTCGACGTCGTCCTCGGCACACCCGAACACTTCAGGAAAGAGTCGATTGACTTCGAGGTCGTCGATTGGAAGTTACAGTACCACGCCATACTTGGGCGCCAAACTTTTGCAAGGTTCATGGCAGTGCCTCACTATGCCTACCTGATGATCAAGTTGCCTGGAGCCAAAGGGGTAATCACTGTGCGCGGTGACTTCGACCGCTCCAACAGCTGTGATCGCGAGTTCAGCAGGATTTCTGAGTTCTTCGGGGTCGAAGAGCACTTCAAGGCCATATCAGTCGACAACGACAAGACCATCTTTCCACCCCGCAAGAAGCCAGCCAAAGACGCCGTCTTCAACACAAATGATGACACCGTAACTCACCAAGTCCATCCGACTGACAGCAGCAAGACGGTCAAAGTATCATCGAGCTTGACCCCTGCATAGGAAAGCGCGCTCGTCGAGTTTCTACGTGAGAACTGGAAAATCTTTGCATGGCAACCCTCTGACATGCCAGGAATACCCACGAATCTCGCCGAGCACTCTTTAAAAGTCCACAAGGACGCTAGACCAGTCAAACAAGCCATGCGACGCTTCTCAGGACCCAAACGGGATGCAATCACCGCAGAAGTCGATCGACTGCTGCACGCCTAATTCATCCGAGAAATCAAGGACTCGACTGGGTCGCCAACCCTGTCCTGGTGGAAAAGAAGAAGACGAAGAAACTGCGCATGTGCGTAGACTTTACCGCAGTCAACAAGTGTTGTCCAAAGGATCATTTCCCGCTCCCGCGGATAGACCAGATCATCGACTCGATAGCAGGCTGCGAGCGCCTGTCTTTCCTGGACGCCTACTCAGGGTACCAGCAGATCAGGCTGAAAGTCGAAGATGAAGAAAAAACGGCGTTCATCACACCCGACGATGTCTTTTGCTACCAGACAATGCCCTTCGGGTTGAAGAACGCGGGCGCCACATATCAGCGCACCATGCAAGCATGCCTCAAAGGGTTCATCGGGCAAATTGTCCAAGTCTACGTCGATGACATCGTCGTCACAACCCGAAAAGAAGACACCTTAGTCGACGACCTCCGCAAGGTCTTCGCGGCACTCGACGCATATCAGATCAAGCTCAACCCAGAAAAATGCATGTTCGGCGTGCCAGCCGGAGAGTTATTGGGGCACCTTGTCTCTGCAAGAGGAATCGAAGCAAATCCTGAGAAGGTGCAGAACATACTCACGATGCCAGCACCCACCAAACTTCAGGAAGTGCAACGATTAGCCGGCCGAGTCGCAGCTCTCAGCCGGTTCATAAGTAAGTTGGGGGAAAAGGCCCTGCCTTTCTACCAACCGATGAAGAAGACGGACAAGTTCGAGTGGACACAAGAGGCGTTCGACCAGCTCAAAAAGACTCTGACGACATCCCCGGTCCTGGTGGCACCACTGGAAAGCGAGCCACTATACCTATACGTCTCAGCGACAAACAGGGTGGTGAGCATGGTGCTCGTAGTCGAGCGGGAAGAAGAAGGGCATAGTCACCCTGTCCAGAGACCGGTCTACTACCTCAGCGAAGTTCTAACACTGTCCAAGCAAAACTACCCGGACTACCAGAAGCTGGCGTACGGGGTCTTCATGACCTCCAGGAAGGTCGTCCATTACTTCTCCGAGCACCCGATCACGGTGGTAAGCTCCTCCGTCCTAGCAGACATACTCACAAATCAGCGCGCGACAGGACGAGTCGCCAAGTGGGTTGTCGAACTAGGACCCTGGGGGCTGAAATACGCTACCCGAAATCTATCAAGGCCCAAATCCTTCCAGAATTCCCTACCGAGTGGATAGAAGCCCAGCTACCAAATGTCCCCGACTTGTCCAACGCATGGACGATGTACTTCGACGGCTCCAAGAAATTCAAGGCGGCTGGGGCAGAAGTTGTGCTCATCTCCCCCAAAGGCGACAAGTTGAAGTATGTCCTGCAGATGGACTTCCCAACACCCTCCAACAGCGAAGCTGAATACGAAGCCCTGATCCACGGCATGCAGATGGCCAAGAACTGCGGCGCCACACACCTCATCATCTACGGCGACTCCTACCTGGTTGTACAACAAACCATGAAATCATGCGAAGCCATCGCCGAAAACATGATCGCCTACAGAGACCTGTACAACCAGCTGGAGGGCACCTTCGACGGCTGCGAGCTGCGGCACATTGGCTGCGATAGCAACAAGGAAGCCGACATCCTCGCCAACATGGGGTCAGACAGGGTCCCAGTACCACCTGGCGTCTTCCTCGAGCGCATCACGCAGAGGTCCATCAAGACTCGACCCGCAGCAATCCCCTCCACACCAGCAACAAGCACAGCGAACCCGCCAAGCCAAGAAAAGGAGCCCATGGAAGTCATGCTAGTCGAAGCTACGTGGACAGGACCATACCTGACATACATGCTGCACCAGAGACTGCCAACAGACCCAGTCGAAGCAAAGCGCATCATCAGGCGCTCCAAAAGCTTTACCGTCATCAACGGAGAACTCTACAAGAGAAGCATCTCAGGAATCCTTCAAAGGTGCATTGACCCAGTCGACGGCCAAGCCCTCCTACTCGACATCCATGCGGATATCTGTGGGCATCACGCCAGCAGTCGAGCATTGGTGGCCAAAGCGCTGAGAGTCGGGTTCTACTGGCCAACAACTATGCAAAACGTAGAAGATCTGGTAAAGAAATGCACCGAGTGCCAACAATTCACCAACAGGCCGCACGCTCCGGCGTCCGAGCTAAAAACAATACTGCTAGCCTGGCCCTTCGCCCAATGGGGACTGGACATGGTGGGCCCGCTAAAGAAATCCTCACCCGGAGGACACACTCACCTCCTAGTCGCAGTCGACAAGTTCACCAAGTGGATTGAGGCCGCGCACATCACAAGTTTGACTGCATCATCAGCGGTCAACTTCATCAGGTCCATCATCTTCAGATTCGGAGTGCCAAACGGGATCATCACGGACAACGGTTCGAACTTCACACCCGAGGAATTCAAAGACTTCTGCTCAGATCAAGGAATCAAGCTAAACTACGCGTCCGTTTCACACCCGCAATCCAACGGGCAAGTCGAGAAAGCCAACGGCCTAGTCTGCAGCGGCATCAAGAAACGCCTGCGGGTACCGCTGAGACGCGCAGCAGGCGCATGGGTGGAAGAACTGTCATCGGTCCTATGGAGCTTGCGAACCACGCCAAACAGATCCACCCAGTACACTCCATTCTTCATGGTGTACGGTGTAGAAGCGGTACTACCCTGCGACATCAAGTTTGACGCACCACGGGTGGTCACCTACGACGAGTCAGATACAGAAGAGGCACTCGAAGACAACATGGACATCCTGGATGAAGCCCGCGACATCGCCCTGGCACGATCAGCCGTGTACCAGCAAGACTTGCGCAACTACCACGGACGAAGTTTGCGACCAAGAGCTTTCGTCGCAGGCAACCTGGTCCTCCGCCTCAAGCAGAAGAAGGTGCACAAGCTAGCATCCCCATGGGAGGGACCGTACATCGTGACAGAAGCAATTGGCAATGGAGCTTATCGCCTGAAGGACTCGAAGACAGGAGCAGTCTGTAGCAATCCATGGAACGTCGCACAACTTCGTCGGTTCTATGCCTAGGGGACCCATTCATTGTACCAAGGATAGCATGTCAACGCGACATGTTTCAGACGCACTCTTTCCCTTACCAGGGTACCTAAGGGGACTGGAAGGGTTTTAATGAGGCGGCCTGTTCGCAACAATCAATAAAGTGATTTGAAGAAAATGCTGTCCACTTTACCTTCTCAATCAAGGCAAGCAAAAAATCCTAGGCCGTCACTCGAATCACTCGAGGGCTGCGCCATACAGGTTGAAAGAAAAGCCTAGGCCGTCACTCGAATCACTCGGGGGCTGCACCATACAGGCACAACTTACAACATCCTAGGCCTCTACCCGATCTACTCGGGAGTTGCGCCGTACAGGTCAAGTAAAAAATCCTAGGCCGCCACCCGACGCACCCGGGGGCTGCGCCTCGCAGGTAACACTTGCGAAAAGCCTAGGCCGCCACTCGAATCACTCGGGGGCTGCCCCGTTGAGGCACAATTCACAAAATCCTAGGCCTCTACCTGACCTACTCGGGAGGTGCGCCGCACAGGTCAAGTGAAAATCCTTGGTGGCCACCCAACGCACTCGGGGGCTACGCCTTGCAGGTAACACTTGCAAAACCCTAGGCCACCACTCGAACTACTCGGGGGCTGCGCCATACAGGCCTCACTCGAAAAATCCTAGGCCGCCACTCGAGCTACTCGGGGGCTGCGCCATACATGTCAAGTCCTAAACCCTAAGTCGCGACCCGACACACTCGGAGACTGCGCTATACAGGTCTTACTTGAAAAATCCTAGGACGCCACCCTAAGAACTCGGGGGCTACGCCACACAGGTTCACAACACAAACTTAGGCTGTCACCCAAAGTACTCGGGGGCTGCGCCATACAGGTCGAAGCCACGACAGATACTCATGCAGTAATGCAAATGGTTTCATTCTCATTACCGAGACCTCCTTTAACCTCATACATTGTCATTTACATTGGAAAATTCGCCCTCTATAGCTAACCCTGTACATCAGACGACAGCTACCCCTAATCTGCAGGTTCGTCCTTCGGCGCGTCGAGTGGGCCTACAAGGCTCTCACTCAGCTTATGAACCTGCTCGATCATTTGGCGTGCAGCCGCCAAGGTATCGTCGTAGTCGTCATCACCAGGGAGGCCACCCAACAACCTATCCAGCGGAAGGTGCGGCCGATGCAGCCGGACGTATGCCAGCGCCGCATTCGCCCCGGCAACGAGTTGGGCGTGGACCACCTCCTTCAGCGCATCACCTTCGCGGAACCTCTTCAGCAAGGCGGCAAGCCCATGCGGCTGCCCATTGGGTGGAAAGTACACACGGTGGATGTGCCAGAGGGTCTTCCGGCAACCTTCAAGAAGAAAGGCAGCACGCCAAGTCCGATCAAGCATGCGCGCAAGGACTCGCCCTCTCGACTTGTTCACCCAGAATTGACGAGCTTCGTATGAGTCGTCAGCTGCCTCCCGGGTGACTCGCTCTTCAACGCGATCCTACTCAGCCTGCCAATCCGGGTTCACGTCTGCGCACAAAAGCTATGTCAAAACAAGCAAGTTTCAACGAATAAGGCAGCCGAAAAGGATACCAACCTTGAAGCTGTCGACTGATCAAATCGATCTCCCCTAGCAGAAAATCCTCGCGCTGGGAGAACTCCGTAGTAGGATGCGATCAGGAACGATGCAACAACAGCTCGATATTCTTCAGACTCGCCTCAAGCTCGGCCACCTTATTCTTCAAGTAAGTGATTATTCGCTGATCGTTTGTACTTCGCGGAGGAGCTGGCATCGCTCGACGACGGCGAACACCCGAAGAAGAGCCCTCACCATTCGGGCCAGCCGCTGAAGCAGGGGACGCGCCTCCGCGCACGTTAGTCTGCCACGAATGTGCAGAGTCAATACAAAAATGCGACTGCTCAGCAAAAGCAAAGATGGTGGAAAGAAACACTTAATGTCGGCATAAGTACTATTCAAGGCCAGAAGACCTGACAGAATATCATTCATTACAAGCAAAAGACAAAAGTACAGGCCACCGCGACTACTGAAATCTACTATATCATGGCCCCTAGGCAGCAGACTCCGACCAGGAGCGACTCTTCCGAGCAGCAGCCCCCTCGGCCGTCTTGGCGAGCGCCCTCTCGAAGGTGGCCACAAGCTTCACAGCTAGCTGCGTAGCCTGCACCTTCACTCCGCTCAGAGATGCCGTCCGCCCATCAGGCTTTCGAGGGAAGCCGCTGACAACCTTCTCAAAGTCGCCATCAACCTGATGGCCTAGAAGAAGCTGGAACGTGAGCTCGGAGCCGCGTACCGTCTGCGTCCGAGTGAAGTCGGCGAGGGTGGTCGCGCCATATTCAAACGGAGCGGCAAGGGCATCAACTGCAGCCGGCGCCAGATCACTCGGAAAGATGCTGCGATGCACCGTTGTGAGCGCTCCTGTCGACTTCTGCAGAGCGGCCGCCGATTTCTGCAGCGCGTCGGACGCATACGCGCAGACACGGTCGAGGAACCCGACGGTGTTCGCCAAGTCAACTTCTCGCTCGATGAACCTTCCGGAGGAGCGCCACCGCATTTCTCTGGATGAAAAGACCAAATGTCAGCAGAAAGCAAAGCAAATACAAGTAGGCTTTAAGCCGAAAACTCACCTCCAAGGGCACCCGCGAGTGAGAGAAGGCGGTCGACTTGAGTCTTCTCCTGGGTGGCCCGCACTCGCTCGCGCTCCTGGGACTCGTGCAGGGCTTTCTCAAGCTCTGCCTGAGCCTGAAGCTTCAACTCCAACTCCTCAGCCGCTTGGTAGCCTGGTCCAGAGAGATGCGCAGCTGGTCCCTCTCCTTCTCCAGGCGAACGTAGGCAGCGGCTGCCTCAAGCTGCTGGCGGTAGTACGGCTGCAGAAAACAACAAGTTATATAAAGTTGCGGGCGGCTATACTAGTCACCCACACCTTCGAGGGCTACTCCCATCGGGAGCGCTGTTCGCGCACCCGATGAAATTCCAAGACTACAAGTACGAGCGTAAAAGACTTACGTGGTCAAGGAGGTCGACAACCTCCGAAACTGCCGGGGGAGCACGACTTGACGACGCGAGGCCAACAGTCGGCACACGCTCGACGATCGCCACCTGAGTCACCAGCTCTGTCGACGGGGAGATGTGTGCTCCACGTCACGTCGAGGGGAGCTGACATCGCTAGAGCGGTGGCTGGAGTAAAAGCAATACAATGCTCAACTCGAAGAATTGAATGTAGTGTACCTGCACTTAAAATATGGCAGATACCTGTGTATAGTGCAGATCACTGGATCGATTCGTTTGCACACACAGTTACGATGTAATATCACAACAAAGTATCAATTTATTACAACGCTGATCCAGACTTAGAAAATATTCATTACAATTTGCATAGCATCAAGCTAGCAGTGAGCAGAGTAAACAACGGAAAATTATTCTTCATGGAGTCCCCAATCATCATCATGTGCCACAGGCGAGCATGTTGGTTGAAGACTTGAAACCCTTAGCAAAAATTCACTCATCATCAGAACAGTCCGCAATAAGATATATATTGCAACAACGTGGGTCAGAACCATTCAAAAATGGAACTGGCAAGTGACACTATGGTGGACACTTAGAGGAATAACTCTATAACTTATATGCTTATTTGGCTGGTGGAGCTCAAGGCTATTTTGTAGAGAGCAAGTTTTTCCTTAACTTTTTGAAACAACTTTACCTCGTTGAGACAATTATGGTATGAAAGCCATAGTCTCAATCTTCCCTTGTTCTCCCATCAAGTTTTAATTTTATAAATTGGAATGGTGGAATCCTCCGTTGACGTCCTCGTTCAGCTGCTCAATTGTCCGTTTCTGGGGACACGACTAAGTACTTAGATTTTAACTCTGCAGAGGTTGTGCACGTTCACCATTGTACCCATTCAACCCAAACTATCCTTTACACACCATCTGTGATAAGGGAAAGGAGAAGAATGAGACGAGATCTTTCAGAAGCATTTTCCCTCCCACTCTGGCCTGACGCGCTCCTCCTACAAACCACTACCTCCACCTGTCAGGCCCGGGCGAGTCCACGCAGCTTAGTTGATCAAGCCAGAGCCCATATTGGCAATGGCTGCACGAGAAGCAATCTTCACTCGGAGTTCTTCAGATCCCTTTGTTCCTGGGTGGCCATCCACAAGTGAATATCCCATAGGTAAATCCACTGGGGACAACACTCAACTCATACAGCCAAGCAACCAATTCCACCCAGGTGTTTGATTATAACTTAGTAGAATTTAACATTTCATCAAAATAGTTTTGCATAGCATCACAATTCTACTAAGTATTTTCATAGGAACCTAGACACAGGAGTAAGGAAGTCTAAACATGGCTGGCATAGCAATACTATCCTACACATGCTTATAGAAAAATAATCTACTCATGCATAGAAAATAATAGGACTTTTATGGGGGTGTGCCACTTGCCTTGGCAACCGGGAGTGCAGTAGTTACAGTTGCAAAGATTTTCATTTCCCTCTGAATAGTCTAACAAAAGAAATAAAGAGCCACACATAAACACACAAGCAATATGTTCATAAAAAGAAAAATATATGTAATGCATGAGATGCAATAATTTATTTAATTGTCAAGAAACGAAAATATGTATCTCTCTGAATGTTTGTGATGTATGCATGAATAAATTTATTTAATTTGTTTTCATTTATTTGGACATGAATAAAGGGTGACATCAAGAGTTTTAGCTTCCTTAGATAAAATTTCAAAATCAAATTTTGTAAAAATGACATTTGGGTAGAGGGCATCTAAACAAGTTTTTAGCAATTTGATTTACTCAAAAATAATTTTTCTAAATAAAGTTATGTCAAAAACATTTAAAGTACTCTAAAAAATATTTGAAATTTTTGAATGTGTCAAACCAGAAAACTAAAGAAGCCAAAAGATTCTACTGGTTCTAAGGATTCCAAATATATAAAAATATTTAAATTTAGATAAACAGATAAAAAGTAATGAATAAAACAGTATGCAGGGTGTTTTCTGCAAAACTGCCAAATAAAATGATTTTAAGAAATTCGTAGAAAAATAATATCTGACGTGGCGCTGACGTGGTGCTGACGGTGCGCTGACGCGGCGCTGACGGTGCGTGCCACGCAAGTGTACCGCTTCGTTTTTAAGTGATCTAATCCTAGCCGTGCACGGGAGATCTAACGGTCCAGATCAAATCGACCAGAAACGAGCGGCGCGGCCGGCCGGAACCCTAGCCCGAGGCGTGCTCGCGGCGGCGCTATCGCCGGTGATGCTCGTTGCCTCCGATCTACTGTCTACGAGGACGAACGAGTCATACCCGTGCGTGGAGGAGGTCGAGGCGGAGACGATGGCGAGGTGGTCGACGATGGGGTGCACTGACGCGCCGGAAATTGCTCGTCGGAGTCGTGCTTGGCGGCGGTCCTCCTCGGGTGTGGATGGAGTCGATGTTCTGCTGCCCGAGAAGATGCAAACACTTGTCAAAACGATGCGCAAGGTCAAGGTAAAATGAAAGGGAGTGGAGGGAAGTCTCGGGGTTCACGATGCTTGCGGGAGTTGCTAAATTTCGCCGGCGGCTACGGCGGAGCTCAGGGGATGTTCGGGCTCTCGGGAGGTGGTGCTTGGGGCAAAATAAAGAGGGGATCGAGGGGGTCTTATAGCGAGAAACGGCGGAGGAAATGGGGCAGTGAATCAATCGCAATGAATCAAATTGATTCGGGCGTTTTACGGCGTTCATAGCGGGCGTGATTTGGGCGAGCCGTTGCAGCGGGAGGGATGACAGGTGGGGCCCACCTGCCAGAGAGAGAGAGAGAGAGCGCGCGCGGGCGGGGACGGGCTGCTGGCGGGCTGCGGTGCTGCGTGCTCGGTAGATAGCTTGTGGGCTTCGGCCCACTTGCTGGCCCGGCTCGATTTTTTTCTTTTTATAATTCATTCTTCTGGTTTTTAAATCTTTTGAGTATAAAAAAATTTCAAAACTATATCAAAACTTCTCAGAAAAATTCATAAAAATATAATTTGAAAAGCTTATTAAAAATAGATCCTTTTGATATTATTTTTGTCTAAAGTAAAAATAGAATAAAAAGGAATATTATTATGAATTCAAATAACAACTTTATGGACATAAGTCAATTAAAACACATATAAATGATTTAATTTAAATTCTATGTGATTCAAATGACAAGTTTAATGATGATGATGCATGGATGCAAAGTTTTAAATTTTTCTAAAGATTGGGATGTTACAAACCTAACCCCCTTAAGATGAATCTCGCCCTCGAGATTCGGATTGGCTAGCAAATAGGTGAGGGTGGTCTTCTTTCAGGTCATCTTCTCTTTCCCAAGTTGCTTCCTCTGCTGAATGGTGATTCCACTGTACTTTACATAATTTGATGGTCTTGGTTCGGGTGACACGTTCTGCTGTCTCCAAAATCTTTATGGGTTTTTCTTCATAAGTGAGATCACTTTCTAGTTGTACTTCCTCTAGTGGCACCGTATCTCTTAGCGGTGTTTCTGCCATTTCTGGATGACATTTTTTCAGCTGGCTGACATGAAACACACTGTGAACTGTGGAAAGTGCTTCCGGGAGTTCCAATTCATAGGCAACCTATCCTTTGCGGGATAATACCTTGAAGGGTCCAATAAATCTCGGTGCCAATTTTCCTTTGATTCCAAATCTTTTAACTCCCCGCTTAGGTGAAACTCCGAGATAGGCTCGATCGCCTATTTCATACGTGATTTCCCTCCTTTTGGAGTCCGCATTACTCTTCTGTCTGGATTGTGCTATCTTTAAACGGTCCTTAATCAGTCTGACCTTTTCCTCAGCCTCCTTGATTATGTCTGGTCCGAACAAACTACGTTCTCCTACGCTACTCCATAGTAGTGGGGTAGTGCACTTTCTTCCATACAGTGCTTCAAATGGCGACATCTCTATGCTCGCTTGATAGCTGTTGTTGTAAGAGAACTCGGCATATGGGAGATTATCATCCCAGCTTGACTTATAATCTAGAGCGCATGCTCTCAGCATATCTTCTAGGATTTGGTTTACTCTTTCTATTTGTCCATCCGTCTGCGATGGAACGCTGTGCTGAACTCTAATCTTGTTCCCAGAGACTCATGTAATTGATTCCAGAAATGAGAAGTAAACTGAGTACCCCTATCCGACACAATTTTCTTGGGAACCCCATGTAGACACACAATCCTCTTCATATAGATGTCAGCTAGCTTGGCACTAGTGTAATTAGTCTTCACGGGTATAATGTGAGATACTTTCGTCACACGATCGACTAAAACCCATATAGAATCGTACCCTGATTTAGTCCTTGGCAGACCAGTGATGAAATCCATACCAATATGTTCCCATTTCCAATCTGGTACTGGTAAGGGTTGCAGCAACCCTGCTGGTTTTTGGTGTTCTGCTTTCACACGACTGCAGACGTCACACCTTGCATTGTATTCAGCAATATCTCGCTTCAAATTAATCCACCAATACCTCTCCTTTACATTCATATACATCTTGGTGTTACCCAGATGTATGGAATAAGGTGAGTCATGAGCTTCTTGAAGTATTAACTTCCTAAGATCGGCATCGTCAATGACACATATGCGTTCCTTATACCATACAGTTCCTTCTTCATTTTCTCTAAAGTCCCTGGCTTTGCCTTCAATTAGATTCTTCTTGATTTCTTTTACTGCTTTATCCTCTAACTGAGCTACCTTGATTTTGTTAAATAGAAGAGGTTGAACTTCTAAGGATGCTATGAATCCTTCAGGTACCACTTCCAATCGAAGGTCCTTAAATCCTTTACATAGATCTTCAGGAAATTCTCCTGTCGTGAGTCCGTTTACATAAGTGTTACGGCTCAAGGCATCAGCCACTACGTTGGCTTTCCCTGGGTGGTACTGTAGACTTAAATCATAGTCTCTGATCAATTCTAACCATCTCCTTTGTCTCATGTTTAATTCCTTCTGAGTAAAGAAGTACTTGAGTCTTTTATGATCTGTAAATACTTCACATCGCTTTCCCCATAAATATGGTCTCCATATCTTTAGCGCATGTACCACAGAGGCTAACTCTAGATCATGAGTGGGGTAGTTTACTTCATGATTTTTGAGCTGTCTTGAGGCGTAAGACACTATTTTGCCACCCTGCATCAAGACGCTTCCTAGGCCACGATGTGAAGCGTCGCAGTAAACTTGGAAATCTTTCTCTAAATCTGGTAAGCATAATACTGGTGCAGACACTAAGCGTTTCTTTAATTCTTGAAAACTGGTCTCACAAGCTTCTGCCCACTCAAACTTCTTTTCCTTCTTCAGTAGTTCAGTCAAGGCTTTGGCAATCTTGGAGAAATTTTCAATGAATCTCCGGTAGTATCCTGCCAGTCCTAGAAAACTGCGGATTTCTCCCACATTTTTGGGTGATTCCCAATTTGTCACAGCAGCAACTTTTTCAGGAGAAATCCTACTTGTTTTAACCAAAATTCACACTTGTTGAACTTAGCATATAACTTATGCTCTCGGAGTCTTTGCAACACCAGACGTAAATGTTCTTCATGTTCTTTGTGACTTTTGGAGTAGACTAAGATGTCATCGATGAAGACAACAACAAACTTGTCCAGAAAATCCATAAATACCTTATTCATCATATTCATGAAATAGGCTGGAGCATTGGTTAACCCAAAAGACATTACTGTGTACTCATACGAACCATACCTTGTAACAAAAGCAGTCTTGGGTATATCCATCTCTCTAACTTTCATCTGAAAGTACCCTGATCTGAGATCAATCTTGGAGAACACGACAACCCCTTCTAATTGATCGAAGAGCTCATTGATTTTGGGTAGCGGGTACTTGTTCTTGATTGTATGCTCATTTATGTCACGGTAATCGGTGACTAATCTCTGGGCACTATCCTTCTTCTTGACGAAAAGGATTGGGGCTCCCCAGGGTGATGAGCTTGGACGGATAAAGCCTTTCTGCATAAACTCTTCCAGTTGTTTCTTGAGTTCTTTCAGTTCATCAGTTGCCATTGGGTAGGGCCTTTTAGCAATTGGTCCTGTACCCGGCTTTAGTTCAATGAGGAACTCTACATCTCTATCGGGTGGCATTCCCGGTAGTTCTTCCGGAAACACATCAGGGTATTCCTTGACTATAAGGACCTCACCGAGACTAACCCCCTTAAGAGAATTAAGTCTAACCTTCTTTAGTTCAAACTTTGATCTAAAGTTGATCTTCAAGCCTTCTGGTGTGGTGAGAGTGATGGTTCTATTTGCGCAGTCTATGATTCCTACATAACGGGACATCCAATCCATCCCTATGATAACATCCATGCCTTGTGTTTCCAGGATGATCAAGTTCGTAGGAAACTGATGCTTTCCAATCTTCAGATTCAACTGCCTACACCCAGAGGTTACTAGCATTTCTCCTCCCGGAGAGATTACTCTAATAGGGCTTCCTATATTTTCCACAACTAACCCATGTTTGTTTACAAAAGCTCTTGAAATGAATGAATGCGATGCTCCAGTATAAAATAAAATTAATGCTGGACATGAATTGAGCAAGAACGTACCAATGACAGCGTCTGGTTCATCATATACTTCTTCCAAATTGATGTGGTTCACATGTCCTTTCTGGAAGGGATTGGGCTTGGCAGTTTCTGCAGTCTTCTTTTCGGGGCAGTCTGTGGCGTAGTGGCCCTTGTTATTGCACTTGAAGCATAAAACTTGGCTTATATCTTTCTTATATTCAGGATTTGGGCGATGGTGTCCATTGTTGTGGCTAGCATTTCCATTTCCTTTGTGATTCCCATTGTTTCCCTTGAAACCACCACTATGGTTGTGACCATGATGTTTGTGGTTGCTTCCTCCACTAGGATAGTGCCTAGTTTTATGACCCTGGTTTGTATCCTGAGGGAAAGGCCTTTTGAAAGAAGTTTCAGAATGGTGTTTGTGAACATTCAACTTTCTCTTCCTATTTTCAGCCTTCTTGATGTTATCCTCCAGTATGATAGCCTGATCTAGGAGGGTTTGATAATTTGGGGCATATGCTACTGTTAAAGGAATCTTCAGCTCGTCACTCAGCCCATTTAGGAATTGTGCCTTCCTCTTAGCCTCAGTGATGATGTCCTCAGAGGCATATCGAGAAAAGGCATGGAAATCAGCCATGTACTCCTTAAGGCTCCTGTTTCCTTGTCTCAGGTTTCTGAATTCCTCTTGCTTCAAGTTCATAATGCCCGAGGAGATATGAGCATTACGAAAGCCTTCCTTGAAGTTTTCCCAAGTCAAGGTTTCTAGTGGGTGAGTGATTTGATAAGTTTCCCACCACTAAATTGCTGGTCCTTCCAACAGATGAGTAGTGAACCTCACCTTCTCAGCGTCGGTACATTCACAAGTCACTAGATCTCTGTCCACGGAACGCAGCCAGTCATCTGCCACAATTGGCTCAGTTGCAGTGGAGAACTTGTTAGGCCGGAGCCTCAGAAATCTGGTAAGTCTATCCACTTGGGGGGTGGTGGCGAGGGTCGGTTGTGGTTTTGGTTGTTGTTATTGTTGTTGGTCGCCGCAATGAACTGGGTCATCATAGTCATTAGCTGAGCTTGAGCGGCCATCAACTGTTGTATAGACTCGTTGTTGTTGTGGTCGTCGTTGTTGTTGTTGTTGTTATCGGGCACACGGCGGGGAGGCATTTGCGGTTTTTGCATGGATGAGTTTTTAGACGGAAAGGTCTAAAGAGAAAATACCCCAATCAAACAAACAGCTTACAAGAACAACAATCACACAACTCAACCTTTGGATTAAAAAGACATGAAAATTTTGGAAAATAAAACTCGCGAGGTTCCGGGGATACAAGGGAAAGTACTGCTTTACCACAAGTTGGTAAGTCAATACAAGACTAAGATAACGATGGGGTGTAAAGTAAATGGTAGTCTCACTGACTAACTACTCGACCATGTCATCTTCTTCTTCTTCAATCTCCTGAATCTCGATTCCTTCATTGTCGAGTACTTCCTTTAATTCCTTCACTTCTTTCTCCAGGGCAAGGTTCTTCTCTTGCAGCTCCCTCTTCTCAGTACGAAGCCGCTTGATCAAGTCACTATCAGCCTCAAACTCGACTTCATTGCTCTCGAGTTCTGCCTTCTGTTCTCTGATAGTCTTGTTCTTCTCTTGAACCCTTTTCTCCTGTCTCTTGTACTTCTCCTCTTGTGCAGCAAACCTCTCTTCTTGGGCCTTAGTCACTTCCTCCTGCCTTCATCTTTTCCTCGTTCTCCTTGAGTAAGGCACATAGCTCATCGTTTTTCAGGAGCTCAGTGCGCCTATCCTCATAAAGTTCTGTGACGAGGATCTCCAGCTCCTGGAAATAAAGACTAAGGGGCTTTGCTTTGCCTCTATCTCCGACATCAAATAGGTAAGGTTCTCCATCCTCGTTTCTCCTTCCAAAGAAAATGGAGTAGTGGCCCCTCAACTCTGTGCTGTAGCGTCCACAGAGACGCCCAATTAGGTCATGCATGACTAGATTGAGTCCTTTATCTTTGGAGTCACTAACAATTTTGATTTCCAATGGGGGCTCTTCTCCACGTTCTGGCTGAGTTGCTTTTATTCCCCAACAACCCTCTTTGTTAAACTTCTTCAGAATGAAGCCCTTAACTTGAGGTAGCGGTAAACCAATCTTCTCGCTGATGTCGAGAAGGTAGCAGCCAAAACGGGTGTCCTCGAAGTCCTCCGCAGTGGTGAAGTGGAAGCTCGTCATCCTTTAGGTAGAAAGAAAAGAATTTAAAACAAGAAATGTATAAGGTAAAGAAGTACTAGTCATATGTGCATTATTAATTTAGAAGAAATACTAAGTCAAATCTCAATGTGAACAACAAATATTAACAACTCTTTGTAAATTGGATATTCACTATAGTCAGAGAGACAGACACCTGGCCAGCCACTTAATTGTGGAACAGGTCTCATGTACGCGGACATGTAAGGTTTGTTTCCAGGCCGCTTCATCTCACTATGCCGCAAAGATCCAAAATACTTAAGTAGATAATACTATGATCAAAAGGTTTTTCCAATCCTAAGGGCTCGAACCTACAGGCAACACAGTGCTCTGATACCATCTGTAGTGTACCTGCACTTAAAATATGGCAGATACCTGTGTATAGTGCAAATTCCTGGATCGATTCGTTTGCACACACAGTTACGATGTAATATCACAACAAAGTATCAATTTATTACAACGCTGATCAAGAGTTAGAATATATTCGTGAACAAAGTAAACAGCGGAAAATTATTCTTCATGGAGTCCCCAATCATCATCATGTGCCACAAGCGAGCATGTTGGTTGAAGACTCGAAACCCTTAGCAAAAAGCACTCATCATCAGAACAGTCTGCAATAAGATATATATTGCAACAACGTGGGTCAGAACCATTAAAAATGGAACTGGCAAGTGACACTATGATGGACACTTAGAGGAATAACTCTATAACCTACATGCTTATTTGGCTGGTGGAGCTCAAGGCTATTTTGCAGAGAGCTAGTTTTTCCTTAACTTTTTGAAACAACTTTACCTCGTTGAGACAATTATGGTATGAAAGCCATAGTCTCAATCTACCCTTGTTCTCCCATCAAGTTTTAATTTTTTAAATTGGAATGGTGGAATCCTCCGTTGACGTCCTCGTTGAACTGCCGAATTGTCCGTTTCCGGGGACACAGCTAAGTACTTAGATTTTAACTCTGCAGAGGTTGTGCACGTTCACCATTGTACCCATTCAACCCAAACTATCCTTTACACACCATCTGTGATAAGGGAAAGGAGAAGAATGAGACGAGATCTTTCAGAAGCATTTTCCCTCCCACTCTGGCCTGACGCGCTCCACCTACAAACCACTACCTCCACCTGTCAGGCCGGGGCGAGTCCACGCAGCTTAGTTGATCAAGCCAGAGCCCATATTGGCAATGGCTGCACGAGAAGCAATCTTCACTCGGAATTTTTCAGATCCCTTTGTTCCTGGGTGGCCATCCACAAGTGAATATCCCATAGGTAAATCCACTGGGGACAACACTCAACTCATACAGCCAAGCAACCAATTCCACCCAGGTGTTTGATTATAACTTAGTAGAATTTTACATTTCATCAAAATAGTTTTGCATAGCATCACAATTCTACTAAGTATTTTCATAGGAACCTAGACACAGGAGTAAGGAAGTCTAAACATGACTTGCATAGCAATACTATCCTACACATGCTTATAGAAAAATAATCTACTCATGCATAGAAAATAATAGGACTTTTATGGGGGTGTGCCACTTGCCTTGGCAACCGGGAGTGCTGCAGTTACAGTTGCAAAGATTTTCGTTTCCCTCAGAATAGTCTAAAAAAAGAAATATAGAGCCACACATAAACACACAAGCAATATGTTCATACAAAGAAAAATATATGTTATGCATGAGATGCAATAATTTATTTAATTGTCAAGAAACAAAAATATGTATCTCTTTGAATGTTTGTGATGTATGCATGAATAAATTTCTTTCATTTGTTTTCATTTATTTGGACATGAATAAAGGGTGACATCAAGAGTTTTAGCTTCCTTAGATAAAATTTCAAAATCAAATTTTGTAAAAATGACATTTGGGCAGAGGGCATCTAAACAAGTTTTAGCAATTTGATTTACTCAAAAATAATTTTTCTAAATAAAGTTATGTCAAAAACATTTAAACTACTCTAAAAAATATTTGAACATTTTGAATGTGTCAAACCAGAAAACTAATGAAGCCAAAAGATTCTACTGGTTCTAAGGATTCCAAATATATAAAAATATTTAAATTTGGATAAACAGATAAAAAGTAATGAATAAAACAGTATGCAGGGTGTTTTCTGCAAAACTGCCAAATAAAATAATTTTAAGAAATTCGTAGAAAAATAATATCTGACGTGGCGCTGACGTGGTGCTGACTGTGCGCAGACGCGGCGCTGACTGTGCGTGCCACGCAAGCGTACCGTGATTTGGGCGAGCCGTTGCAGCTGGAGGGATGACAGGTGGGGCCCACCTGCCAGAGAGAGAGAGAGAGCGCGTGCGTGGGCGGGGATGGGCTGCTAGCGGGCTGCGGTGCTGCGTGCGCGGTAGATAGCTTGTGGGCTTCGGCCTACTTGCTGGCCCGTCTCGATTTTTTTCTTTTTATAATTCATTCTTCTGTTTTTTTAAATCTTTTGAGTATAAAACAATTTCAAAACTATATCAAAACTTCTCAGAAAAATTTATAGAAATATAATTTGAAAAGCTTAGTAAAAATAGATCCTTTTGATATTATTTTTGTCTAAAGTAAAAATAGAATAAAAAGGAATATTATTATGAATTCAAATAACAACTTTATGGACATAAAGTCAATTAAAACACATATAAATGATTTAATTTAAATTCTATGTGATTCAAATGACAAGTTAAATGATGATGATGCATGGATGCAAAGTTTTAAATTTTTCTTAAGATTGGGATGTTACATTGAAACTCCAAAGTACAAGTCGGAAAAGCAAGGTAATAAGAAACTCACCTGGTGGTCTCGAACTCGTCGTCGCTCCCCAGAGAGAGCGACGACATCCGAGCAAACGCGCGTGGTGGCGCCGAGCTAACTGGAGGAGCGGCCAAGGGTTCGTCATAATCACCCGGGGACCGCACACCCGAAGATGTCGCGACAGCTTCCTCCAAACCAGCATCCGCACCCTTCGCGGGCGACGAAGCAGTCGCAGAATCGCCACCACTCCGACGCTTTTGCCTCTTCCGCCCGGGTTCCTCCTCGTCGCCATCATCCTCCACCTCTTCGCCAGGAGAGATAGCGGACGGGAGGTCGTCGTCGTCACCCTCCTCCTCCACGATATTCGACTCGTCATGCGGACCGTTTTCTGGGAGAGGAGGAAGGCTGACCAGGAAGGAGCGACCCTGTAGCAAGCAAAGACAAGTCGATTCAAGAAACAAAAGAAATAGAAAGCAAGCCAGGAAAGGAATAATTCAAGAACTCACCTCGGGAACAGGGTTCGCCGCTCCGTACGCAGCAACTGGACATTTGACGTTGCAGAGGTCTGCGGCTCGGAGGTTAGTAATGCCCCTCACCTTGGTTTCCACCTCCTCGTCGTCGAGAGGCTGGTCGCTGACACCCTCGACTGCCCACATCGGGTGGGGCCGAGCGCCGAGCGGTTGGACATGAAGCCGGAAGAAAGTGGCCATCAAGTAGATGCCACCCGACTCGCGCCCCAGGGTCTTGGTGAGGTTGCGCAGCAGGCTCAGCAGCGGCCTTGCAGCCTCCCTCTCCTCCTCGACAAGTGGGTGCGCCCAGGCACGAGTCTTCAGCAACCCGCGCTCACTGTCAAACTGCACCAGTCCTTCCTGGTTCCACTGGAAGTAGAACCAGCGCTTCCGCCACCCCTGGACGGAGTCTGACTTCTTCATCTGAAAGTACGCGGTGTCGCCGCGCACCTGGATGCCGAAGCCGCCCACTGGGTATGTCAACCCGCTCTACCCGAAATTCTTGCGAACGAGGAAGAGCGACTTCCATAGCGCCTAGTGCGGTGCAATCCCCAAAAAGCACTCGCAGCGCACAATAAAGCTCGCGATGCTCAAGACGCCATTGGGGGTCAGATCGTGGATACACCTCCTTGCTAGGGGCACGTACCTGGGCCTGATCCGACGGCGGCAGGAGACCCTGCATGCGCAGCAGTTCAAGGTTCGTCTTCTTCACCACGGACCTCTACCAGTCGCCATCGGGTTTCTTCATCAACCCAGCTCAGGCGGCGGCGGAGGTGCCAGCGGCGGTCTTCGGCTTGCCCATGGCTCCGAAAGATCGTGGAAGGTGGGAGGACAAGAGGCGCAGAGCTTGGATGGAGCAAGAATGACAGAGAAGTAGAGGAGCGGAGGTCCAGAGAAGGCGGAAGGCCGAAGCCCATCAAGCCACCAAGCCCAAGACGGAAGGCGGCAACTAAGCCGGCTAGGTCTAGGACTCTGTTTACTTGCCGGACAAGTACTTACCTTGTATCCTGGGGTCTGGCCGCCTATATAAGCCGGCCACCAGGAAGCCTTTAAGGCACGATCAATAGGCATCATACACACTGTAACCTGTTCACGGCTATTGCCTTATAGAGAATTATAGCAGCATGTAGGATCTCGCCACCGCTGTGGGATCCGAAGCTGGGTAAACTCGCCGTGTTCAATCCTGTCCTCGACGACTCCAGCCTTCTTCCCCACAATCCATACATAGTCTAGAGGACCCCCGTCTCCTATCAATTATGCCGATACTACGACAGTTGCACCCACCATGGGGCGTAAGGTTTCTGGCATCACATTCCAGGCGGGAACACTTGGCGGTGTGGGCAAGCAGATCGCTGTCGGCCGCGTCACAAGGTATGGCGGCCACAACTACGTCAACTCAGATGAGTCCTGGCTCCTAGCGGATGACTACCTTATCGGGTGCGCAATCGTACCGATCGGAGGGATTGATGTCTTCATCGGATACACGCCAGAAGCGTACAGCCTACCGCGTTTCTACGACCCCACCCACCAACCCTTCGACCAAGCAGTCGACCGGCAAGATGGATCTGAATCTGTCTTCTCTCAGGATTCGGCCGGATCTGACTTCCACTTCGTCGGAGTTGTCGGACTGCGATCCGACTCTCAGCCGGAAAACAACGATCCTGAGTCAATTCTTCCTGCTCTTCAGGAGGATGCGATGTCAGATACCGGATCCAGATCTACCGTTCAAGTCAACGTAGATTCTGATTCTGATGATGATGCTAGTCTCTTCGAAGAGAGAATCAAAAACCACTTTTCCAGTGATAATCCGGTTCCTTCAGAGAACACAGCGGATACAGATATGCCTGATAAGCTGGCTATGATGGTTGTCATCGGTCACGAGTCAACCCCAGTCGCTTCTGAGCCGCAAGATAAACCGGCAGAAGATGCCGGCAACACCGTTACCGGTCAACTCATTGACGGTTCTGACAAGGTGCGCGCAAAGAAGAAAACTGGTCTCGAAAAAGGCGGCAGCAGCAAACCCACGGATTTGCTCTCCGTCATCAAAGAAGTAGACGAAATCATGAACACTCCGGTGAATAAAGATACCCCACTCGACGAAGTGGAAGGTCTTAGGCTTAATATGCTTTAGCACTCTGACTTCCTGCGCAGGAGAGAGGAGCATGTTGAGAGCCTTGCGAAGAAGATCGAAAAGGAGCAAGAAAATATGTCGGCAAAACCGAACAAGAAGCTCTTCGAAGTAAAAGGTCATCAAAAAACCGCCGTGATAAGGAGCCGCCAATCCGTGCGACCACAACAGCTCAAGATCTAGGGTTTGACTGGCGCACAACACCATAGCGTACAGACAGAAGGGGGATGTTGTCTTCTGCACCCCCATCCTTAACGTCGCTGCTGCGCTTGACACCCTAGACGACAAGACTTACACATCGGAAGAAAACGTGGCCAATGCAAGACACTTCATGAGCAAGGCCTTAGAACAACAAGCTCGCGCTGACTCCTATGACCATATGGCGGATGCCCACGGGGGAGATCTAGAATCCAAGTTAGGAAAGTGCAAAGCCGCACCTATCGCGCTGACCCCCGAAGGCCCGTCCGGCTCCAGTAGCCATGGCGACAAAAGGAAAGCAACGCCACCTCCAAAGAAGACGCCACCGCCAAAACCAAGGCGGGATGAGAACTCGCAGACAGGAAGCAGAGGAGACCTGCCACCTCCAGCCCAGCCAAGGCGCGGCGATGTAGGTAGCCGGGATAACGGCCAGCCGCCTAAAAAAGATACCGGCAATGACCCTCCCAGGAGAGGTCGAAGCCGGTCTCCGCAGCGCAACACCGGCAATAAAAGGAAGGATGCGGCAGATGGGCCCAGGCGCAGCGTAAGCCGGGCAGCGCAGGACGAGCCAAACGCTAATAGAGGAGGACAACAACTCGATCCAAAATACGCAAGACATCGCCTACAAGACATAGCAAGAGGAAGGGAGGCGTTATACTCTGGACCAAAGTGCTTTGGCGATGCCATCCACAGAGAACCGTTCCCCAAGGACATGATATCAGTGTCTAAAATTTGTCCTAGGTACAACGGCCTCGTTAAGCCGGATTCATGGCTAGACGACTATGCCATGGCCATAGATATTGCCGTAGGAAGCAATCACATTGCCGTCCGCTAGCTACCTCTCATGTTGGAAGGCACGACAAGGGCTTGGATCAACAACCTTCTCGAAAAGTCTATCCACAACTGGTACGACATGGAAAAGGTTTTCTCCCAGCACTTCCAAGGAACATACAAGCGTCCAAATACCTACACGGATTTGCAACGTTGTGTTCAGAAGCCGGACGAAACCATGACATTACAGACAGGCTATCCATGCCTTCTACACGGGCCTATAGAAGAAGTCCTTACTCCGTCACCGGCTCGTCCGCGAGCAGGTCACGAACCTTGGCGAGATGCTCAACCTAGCCGCCCAGTACGCGGCAGCAGACGACGACGCACATGACGATGATCCGGACGTCAGCACCGCCCCAAGGCGGAATAACAAACACAAGCAAGCAACGGAAGACAAAGCCGGGCCATCTAACGAGGTAGCCGTCGCATTCCAAGGGAACGCCGACAAAAATAAGTGGAAAAACAAGAAAGATAACCGTGACGCTGGCTCAGGCCCTAAGGCGGCACGCATCAGTTACGAGCAGGCAAAACTTCTGCATGCCTCATCCACGCTTCGCTTGGCAAAGTCAACGACATGCTTAGCGAGTGCCGCTTGACGACTTCAAAAAGGACCCCAACGTTGGGTGGAAGTCAAAAAAGTCAAAGAAGACGACAAGAAAGACAACAAGGACGACGAGGATGACGACGACATGTCAATCTCAAGCGATGACGATGCCGCCGCCAAGAAAAAGAAGCCGTACCCGATGGTCAAAGAGTCACTCGTGTGCTTTGTCGGCGCACCTTCGGCTAAGGTGGACAAGGCGGAGATGCGCGAACTCAACGCGACAATGTCGGACGTCCCTCAGTATTTGAATTTGTAACATCCCAACATTTTATAATGTAAAAATCACTAAAATTTAAAACTTTTGTTTTGATTAAAATAGAATATTAAAATACATAAGAAAACCATCTATAAAAGACTTCAAACATATTGAAAGGGTTTAACATGCTTAGCGAGAATATTTCAAAGATCTCAGTTTAACATTATTTTCAAAAAGTTGTTTCAAGATAAACAATTTATTATCCATTGTACTTCTTAAAACCTCAGTATATAAATTGACAAATGTTTTACAAACTTCAAACCATTTTATTGTAATAAAAAGTTTCTTTATAAGTATTTGAAATTCAACCACATAGCCATAGCTATTCATAAATTAAATTAATATTTACAAGTGTTCTTTGAAACTATTTAAAACATGATGTTTGCCAAATGGTTTTCATTCTTTTATCTAAGTTCAAAATGTAGTTTGGAAATTATAAGTCTATAGTTTATATCTGTAAAACTTCATAGATTTTATAACTAATGATTCATTCAAATAGTCATTTCAATAAATTAAATTACTTTATCAATTTGCAACACATAAAATGATTTCATGAATATGTTCTATATAAGAAATGAATTTAAATATATAATATTTTCCAAAGTTGTTATGAAGTTTTGAAATGAATTATCTTAATATAAAATATAATGGTGCACCAATTATTTTGAATTAAAAATTTATACATTATATTTCCCTTTTCCATTTTCATATAGTTGTGTTATACTATTTAATAATATACTAAATACAAAAATGAATTTAGTATTTGAAAATGAGTTTAAATAACTTGAATTAAAACATACTTGAATGTACGGGTATTTTTACAAATTTTATTTAGCCAAGAGAAAATTTAATTAGGCTTTAATTTAAAATTTGAGATTAAGTATCAAATTAGTCTTAAACCAATATTTCAAAATTATTAATTTTAAAAAGTTTTCAAAACATGCCCAAAACTAGTTTAACACAAAGATATTGATTTTACAAATTTTTAGAAATTAATTTGACATCATTTGGACATTTAAATCAAAAGATATGAATTAAATAAATAAAACAGAAAAAGAAATTACCTGGATGACGTCATCGCTGACGTCATTGTCTTCCTCCTCCGGCGAAAATCACGCCCGAGAATCCCGCCCCTGATTCTTTCCAAAATCCGGCGAGATGATCTCGCAATCGGTTTCCCTCTCCTACCCTATAAAACCCCCACCCTCTGCCGCATCTTTCCCCTCTCCTCCCTCTTCGTTTCACGCCGCCAGGCCGTCGTACGAGCTCGCCGGAGTCCACCGTGTCCGCCGCCGCCATTCCTTCGATTGCCGGCACCAGGGAAGGTTTCTCCGCCTCTTTTTGGTCTCCTCAGGTTCGCCTGCTCCTGGTGCATCTCGCTAACCCATCCCCGACCTCCCGTTCTTAGAAAAACCGAGCGGACCGAGCTCAACCGAAGTCGCCGGAATAGCCGTGGCCCCGCCCGGACCTCCACGCCACCTCCGGGGCGCCCGAGACGACGCTGACATCTCCATCTTCTTCGCCACGATGCACCGCGCGCGAGGACACCGCCCAGTCGACTGGGGAACCGCCGGAGCGACGAGTTCGTCCGACACGAGGCCGCCGCGCCGCCACCTTCATCGTCTCCGGCGACTCACGCCGCCGCCCGGTGGTCAACGCACGGTGAGCGTCAGATATGTTTTCAACGCCCACGATTAGATCGTTTCAAAAACGAACCGGTATGCCGTTGTCGTCCGTCCGATCCAGATCCAGCGGCCAGGGTAGTTCACTTATCCAGTCGGTGCCAGCGTGGCAGCCGTGTCGGCGCACAGTCAGCGCCCAGTCAGCGCTGACGTGGAAAATGATTTTTCTCGAATTAGTTTATTTGGCAGTTTAGCAGAAAAGCCCCTGCCACTTAGATTTGTTATAACTTTTTATTCACACATCCAAATTTGATAAATTTTATATATTTGGAAAGCCCTTGACATGTAGAATATTTTGGTACTGTTAGAATTCAAATTTGACTAAGTTTAAAATATTCAAATTTCAAATGGGAGATTTGAGTATATTTGTCATAACTTTAAATCTATAATTCCAAAAATTGCAAATAAGATTGTTTTAGAAACCTTGGAATATTTTTTAAATTGATGCCTCTGTTATAAAATATTTTTGAACATTATTTTGATGATTTAATAGTTGTATGTTTAAATTGAGTAAGTTTGACTAAATTTTGACATAACTTTTAATAGAAACATTATTTTTGATTAAATCAAATTGCTATAAATTTAATTAAATGCCCCCTGTCTATTAACACTATTTATAAAATTTTGTTATAAAAATTTAATCATAGAAAACTTTAATCTTATATTTATTCCTTTTATTATATTTTCCAAAAATAGAAATTAATGAAATTGCATTTATAAATTCAAGCATATTTATAAAGAAATCACAAAAGTTAATTTGATGCTTTCTTGTGATTAAAAAGTGCATTTCATGCATAACTTATTTTATTATATAGTTATACTCCTCATAGGAAAACCTCTTCATCATTTTATCTAAGTTAAGATTATTTTCAACTTAGCATTCTGGTGAAGTGCTATGCAGTTAAACACTTAGGATTTTCAACATGGAGCTAGAAGACCAATGAAGGACTTAGCCAAAACAAGACTTCAGAAATATTTCCAAGGAGTAGAAGCACTTAGAAGAAAAATCAAGAAGAAGTTCATGAAGACCAACCAGAAATATTTTCTAAGTCTTGCTCCCTCTTTCTTTCTTTTCTCCCTCCTTCTCTGAGACTTCATGAAGACTAAGTAAATCCAAGACCAGCCTAGGTGATACAAAAATCATCAAGTCTGGAGATTATTCAAGTCTACCAAGAATTCAATCAAGACATCACCAAGGAGAATATTACAAGTCTGGAGATGAAGCCTGGAAGACCAACTACATCTTTCTTTCTATCTTTTCCCTCGTTTCTAATCTTGTCTTTCACTTTAGACTTAAACAATTTTTGATCATGATATTATCATCTTGAAGTTTGTTGGATTCTAGTATCCAATTTACGAAGAGTTGTTAATAATTGTTGATCACCTTGAAGAATAGACTTAATATTTTCTCTAAGTAGATATGCACATCATGACTAAGTCATTAGAGTACTTATTCAAGATAAATTATAGAAAAGGTATTTTATCCAACTTCTAACCTTAGTCCTTAGTCTTTTTGACCAACACATTTCCTTGCATTAACTTAAAAGATTTTTTATGGCATGACATGCATTTCTAGTCCTTAGAAATAATTTGCATATCATATATGACATATTTTCCTTAGAAGTTTATGAAACTTGTTTGTTCATTAGGTATGCTTGTATGTGTTGTGTTGTTTTGTTTTATGATTGTTGTTTGCCTATATTGTTAGATTGAACGGAGAGCTCCGAATAACGTTGAAAAGAGTTTGTGAGTAAAGACTGCATCCAAAGGCAAGTGGCACACCTCATAAACTTCCTATTATTTTATATATACATTACTTAGTGTATTTTTATATAAGCATGTGAAGGATAGTATTGCCATGCTAAACGTGTGTAGAAATTCTTTATTCCTGAGTCTAGGCTCCTATGCAATACTTAGTAGAATTATTGATGCCATGCAATGGATGAACAGTTTTACAAAATATTAAGTGACCACTCAGGGCTGTGCTCATGGTTGTCGTTGCCTAGGATGAATGTATATTCTACTTAGGGCCGTGTGTTGGGGATATACCGACCAGGGGTATCTCTAACATGGATCAATCCGGCTAGTCCAGGGTGGCCCAAGGGTGGTAAGGCTGATGCCTGCCGGGCGGCCCAGATAGCTGACGTACAAGGAAGTAGGCGGACGGTCCAAGGAAGGCAGCAGACCGAAGCCCATCAAGCCACCAAGCTCAAGATGGAAGGCGACAACCAAGCTGACTACTAATAGGACTCTGTTTACTTGCCGGCCAAGCACTTAACTTGTAACCCGGGGTCTGGCCGCCTATATAAGCCGGCCACCGGGAGGCCTTTAGGGCCAAGGACAGAGACAATCTCCATAGGCATCATACCCATTGTAACATGTTCACGGCTATTGCCTCATAGTGAATTATAGCAGCACGTAGGATTCCGCCACCGCTGTGGGATCCGAAGCTGGGTAAACTCGCCGTGTTCAATCCCGACCTCGACGACACCAACCTTCTTCCCCACAATCCATACATAGGCTAGAGGACCCCCGTATCCTATCAAATATGCCGATACCACGACAGTTGGCGCCCACCGTGGGGATTTAGGGTTCCTAGCGTCACGTTCCAGGCGGGAACAATATTGGCTGTTCGCAGCCGGCGATTCCGATCGTCATCAGCATCACCTTCATCATCGAGGAGATCGTATCTAGCCGGTTAATATGCGTCAGCGCACGGCGGATCAATCAAGTCGACATATCTGCTCCGACAGATCGGTACAATCGACCTCGTTGTTATAAGCGGACTGGTCTAGCCGGCTAATCAAAGTTGCCGGAAACGTACGAGCTCTGTGCTCGTCAGGTCGATTCTGCCAAAATCTACTCGTCGTCAGCGACAGATCTTGGCGATCGATTCTCTTATACACACCTATACGTATCCGGGATCCGATTTGATCCGGTACGTGGTGCCCAAAATCCTTTTGATATGGCAACTTGCCATTGGCCCGAGAGATCGTATGCTTGCACACAACGATTAATCAAATCGGCAGCTATGACGTATGTCAAAAATCTAGCGACGTGAATTAGGCAACATGTGCATGGATTTTGCGGCCGGAGCCCTAATCACATACATGTAGCATTGGCTCCGATCGTGCTCATGCATCACAAGGAAAGCAGCCAATTCATAAGGAAAGTTACGTCACGTGCGGTTGTTGTTCCGACATCCGTGTTTGATGAATCCATCGCAACTCATACCATGTTCGGATCCGTTCCGACGTCTGGTTTTGTGATTCAATATTATCTTTACCGCCGTGTTCGTGAGATGTTATGCGGGACACCGCCATCCTCATATACGGTTTAGATGAGTTCATCGCGAAGTTGCTAAGCTATTGTTTCCGATCGCCCAAACCTGATCAATTTGGGGAGACATCGATTGGTACAAAACAATAAAGCTCCACGTTTCAGCTTAATCGCTAACATAACAAGACGCCTTGTCGGCGCGTTTATCGTCGCGTTCCGGCTTAATTGCTAACGCGGATCGCCATTATCTCGGCTTAATTACTTCCGCCGCATACTCCTCGCCGCCTTGATGGGATCATCTTCGGAATCCTAGGGACAAATATTGTCAGACTGGGGCTGCTGCCTACATACTGGGGCTGGCGTCTTCCTTCACGCCCGCCTCCTCGACATCAACGTCAAATAAGCTAAGTTTATATACACTTAGCATTTTATGTATGGTCATGAAATAAAAGTCCGTGGTTTGCTCATTATGCTCTGAGATCATGCCATCTTTTGTCTTTTCATTTGATCATATCCCTCTTAGTATGTAAGTTACCTGATATTTGCTCTGCGCTGCATGGTTCAAACTTTTAGATACTTGTCACCTCCGGGCCAAATTAAGCAATCAGTTTGCACCGCCTAATACCGTTATTTGATTGTTTATATGTGGGTTACCTAGTAGTATGTCATTAGCACCAACATGCCGGCTTTAATTTGTCTCTGGTTCTAAACTATTTGGTGCTAGCCCTGGTTGTCTCAGCTAAAGTTTCCGGCTGAGGTTCTGCAAACATATGAAAAGTTAAACATATAAACCAGATAAATATTAAGGCGGGCCATATAAAATTTACAACCCTTAATTGTTTGTTAAAAATCTACCGGCTCAAGCCTTCAAATTATTCAGCTTTCATTAAAAGTACATCTTAATGCAGCTATGTCTACTATGCAGGATACTTAACACCTGGGGGCTGCAATCGCAGCATTTTCATCATATCTCAAGCCGCCTTTCAGTCAAGCCGGCATGAGCCTCCGGGACTGCAATCATCGACTTACAACGCCGCAAGTTCTTCCAAGCGTCGAGACGACTTCCGAGTACATCGACTCAACGCTTGGGGGCTGGAGATAGGCGGATCAAGAAAAACTCCGACACTCGGGGGCTCGACATCGAAATTTGCCCTCGTCCGATACTTGGGGGCTGCACGACATGCAGCTCTATCGTCAACAAGAAGGCCGCATTGGTGGCATGACCGTCTTGTCGTCAGCGACACGGTCACCTCCATGGTAGGACCGACTTATCGTTTGCGGCACAGTCGCCTCCGTGGCATGACTGTCTTGTCGTCAACGACATAACCGCCTGCATGGCACAACCGTCATTGTCGTCAGCGACATGGTTGCCTCCGTGGCTAAAGGCCACCTCCTTGGTATGGCCGACAATGCATGATTTCGTTACATTTGAGTTCAAACTGTCGTGGACCAAATGACGTCATCTATCAGACATTAGTTTGACCTGTCAGTAAGGGTAAGGCTTCTCCGAGAAGTCATCCGACAAGTTAAGCCACCCGTCTTTCCCATGTAGGTTAAAGGCGGCCGCGCGCTGGTCATCAAGCCGGCACGTGTCCCCCATTTTTATTCAGAATGGTTCAAGCCCTGCAGCCGCCAACATTCAAGACTGAAGATCAAGAAGACGAAGAAGCCGGCGCCTGGAGAACTTCAACCTTTCTGGGGGCTAATGTTGGGGATATACCGACCAGGGGTATCTCTAACATGGATCAATCCGGCTAGTCCAGGGTGGCCCAAGGGTGGTAAGGCTGATGCCTGCCGGGCGGCCCAGATAGCTGACGTACAAGGAAGTAGTCGGACGGTCCAAGGAAGGCAGTAGACCGAAGCCCATCAAGCCACCAAGCTCAAGATGGAAGGCGGCAACCAAGCTGACTACTAATAGGACTCTGTTTACTTGTCGGCCAAGCACTTACCTTGTAACCCGGGGTCTGGCCGCCTATATAAGCCGGCCACCGGGAGGCCTTTAGGGCCAAGGACAGAGACAATCTCCATAGGCATCATACCCATTGTAACCTGTTCACGGCTATTGCCTCATAGTGAATTATAACAGCACGTAGGATTCCGCCACCGCTGTGGGATCCGAAGCTGGGTAAACTCGCCGTGTTCAATCCCGACCTCGACGACACCAACCTTCTTCCGCACAATCCATACATAGGCTAGAGGACCCCCGTCTCCTATCAAATATGCCGATACCACGACACCGTGAGCATGGTGATTTTCACCTGAGAGTGTACATCCACTAAGTTAATGAACCACCTGGGTGGTAAGTGGTTGTATGGTTTATGTTGAGTGGCTACTCAGGTCCATGTCTATGGTTCCTGGAGTATGTACACTTGAGAATGGCCACCCAGGAACAGAGGAATCGGAAGAACTCCGAGTGACGATTGCTTCCAGTGCAGCCATTGCCATATGGGCTCTAGCTTGATCAATTATGTTGCGTGGACTCTCTTCGGCTTGACAAGCAGATGTAGGGGGATGTTAGGTGGAACGGGTCAAGCCAGAGTGGGAGGGAAAATGCTTCTGAAAGATCTCGTCTCATTCTTCTCCTTTTCCTTATCACTATAAGTGTGTAAAGGATAGTTTGGGTTGAATGGGTACAATGGTGAACGTGCACAACCTCTGCAGAGTGTAAAACTAAGTACTTAGCCGTGTCCCCGGTACGGACAATTTGAGCAGCTGATCACGGACGTCAAACGGAGGATTCCATCATTCCAACTTCAGAAATAAAACTTGATGGGTGAACAAGGGAAGATGAGATTATGGTTTTCATGCCATACTTGTCTTGATTTGAAGAAAGTGTTCTCAAAAGAGTAGGAAAAATTGGCTTTATGCAAAATATCCTTGAACTCCACCAGCCAAATATGCATATAGGCTATAGAGTTATTCCATTAAGTGTCCACCATAGTGTCACTTGCGAGACTCCATTTTTAATGGAATCTGACCCACGTTGTTGCAATATTTTTCTTATTGCAGATTGATCAGATGACGAGTGAGGTTTCATTTAAAGGTTTCGAGTCTACAACCAACATGTTTTCGCCTGTGGCAACATGAAGTTGATGGAGACTCACTGCCATTGTAATTCCGCTGTTTACTCTTTCAAAGCTAGCTTTATGCTATGCAACTTGTATTGAATATTTTGTAAGTCTGGATCATCGATGTAATAAAATTGATACTTTGTTGTGATATTACATCGTAAACTGTGTGTGCAAACAAATCGATCCAGGGATTTACACTATACACAGATATCTGCCTTATTTAAAGTGCAGGTACGCTACATAATTGGTCCGAGGCGGCAATCACTTGGGATCGATCTGACCACCCTGATCATGTCCCTCACCCAGGCAAATACGCCCTTGTCGTCGGCCCCATTGTCGACAACTTCAGGCTCACAAAAGTACTCATGGATGGCGGCAGCTGACTAAACATCCTGTACTATGATACACTAAGCCGCATGAACTTGTCCGAGGATCAGCTTGATCATAGCAACCTCACTTTTTATGGCATAGTGCCCGGCAGACAAGCAAAGTCAATGGGGAGCATTAGGCTGAAGGTAACTTTTGGACCAAAGGAGAACTACCGCTCAGAGTTCCTCCGGTTCGAAGTTGTCCCCTTCAAAAGTGCCTATCATACAATCTTGGGACGACAGGCTTTCGCCAAGTTTATGGCAAGGCCCTGCTATATATACCACAAGCTTAAGATGCCGGGGGAACATGGAACCATCACGGTCTCCGGCAACTTCAAGAAAGCTAAGGAGTGTGAGCGTGGCATGGCCGCCTTCGCAGAAGCCGTCATACACAAAGAAGAACTCGCACTACTTAAGGCGGACCCAGGCAACTCCATGCCCAAGCCAAAAGTTGATGTCAAGAAGACCTTCGAAGCTTCAGAAGACACCAAAAAGGCGGACCTCATCCCAGGCGATAAGTCTAAGCAAGTTGTCATCGGCTCCAACCTGGACAGCAAATAGGAAGGCGCGCTCGTTGAGTTCCTTCGTGAGAATCGTGACATCTTTGCATGGTCGCCATCCGACATGCCTGGAGTACCGAGAGACTTGCAAACCAAGCTAGGACATGGTTTTCAGGGTACTGCCTCACCACAAATTGGTGGGTCAATACAACTTCGATGGGGTAAGGACAAAATAATCGTAAGGTAAGGATAACTGGTGGTCTTACTAATCAAATTTTAAAACTCTTTATGTATTTGCGGGTGTTCCCACACTTGCGCTTCTTGACACCTGTGGCTTCCTTGGGAGTGTCCTCATCGGGGTAGGTTAACACTAGGGGCTCTGGGGCGTCAGGGAAATGATTCTTCTCTGCCTGAAGTTCCATTTGGCTTAGTTGTTCACACAAATGAGCACACTGAGCCTGCAATGCCAAAATGTGGGCATCCTTCTGCGCAATCCTATCATCTTGCAGGTAAATCTTGTGTTCCAGTTCCTTGTTCTCCTTCGTTAGCACCTGAACTTCTACACGAAGAATATCCTTCTCTTCTTCTAAGCTTTCCTTAACGTGACGGTGGACGCGCCTTAAATCTGCCCTGTAGAAGATCTCTTGTCCCAGAAGTATATCCAAATTATGGCAATGAGCTCCAAGGTCTCCATGATGCTTCTCGTTCATACCCCTAAGTGAGGGTTGAACGGGTTGTCCAATGCTATCCCTCCTGGCAAAGTGTCGAAAGACGGAGTTGGGCTTGATCTCGTCATAGAATTGCTCAATGATGCGGGACAAGGTCTCCAGCATTGCCATCTCCACTCCATTCTTCCAGGTGGGGTATCTAGATCGGAAACGGATCAGCTGCGATCCAGGAGGATCAAGACGAGGGAGAACTTCTGACTCGATCTTCCAGCGTCCTTCAGGGTAATCTTCTGACATAATTTCTTTGCCCCTGAAGACTGGCGGCGTCAACCTCAGGGTCCTAGAAATACTGAGGTGCTGGTCACTGAAGTAGTACTGGTCTCCTTTCTGCGGGGATAACTCTTGGGTGAAATTCCTCATCTACAAGAATTTTGAAGGGATAAGAAATAAGGAGATAAAACGAAATAAGAATGAAGAAGGTAAGGAACATATTATAAGGAAAGATGTATGGTATGTCGAATTTCATTAATTACAAATATTTATTTTAGGGTTTGTATCCAATCCTAGGGGTTTCGAGCCTACAGGCAACATTCGTGCTCTGATACCATCTGTAGTGCCCATGCTTATGAAAGCAATGGCACAATGAATAATGTAAAGACTTGGATCACATAAGTCTCACATTCTCCAAATAAGATGTAATATCACAGTACAATGTCATAATTTATTACAGAACGAGACGAATGATCCAAAAACAAATATCCTTACAACTTAGCATAGCGGAAATGCTAGCTGAATAAATAGTTCACACTTTATTTCAGAGTTCAAACGCAATCCTAAAGGTAGCATGGAGCTACATCTTCTCCATGAAGCCACTGGCAAATCATGTTGGTTGTAGCTCGAAGACGACCCCCTTACTCCTCATTCGGACATTCTGCAAGGTTTAGTTGCAGCCCAGCTATAAAGGGTCAGCACAATTGAATTGTGGTGGCAAGTGAATTTAATTCCTAATGTTCTATTAAGCTATAACTATATGCTTATTTTGGCTGGTGGAGCTCAAGGCTATTGCGCAAAGAAAATTTTCTCCTACTTTTGATAAACAATTTTCTTAAATCAAAACTTCTCCTTCAGAGACAAAATCTCGAGACAAGTCCATGTCTCCTACCCATGTTCATCCAACAAAGTTTTATTAAGAAATTTGAGATGAGGAGATTTTCAGAACACAGCCTTGTGTAATTACTCAATTTGTCCGATGCCGGGGACACGGCTAAGATCTTAGGTTTTAACTCTCGAGAGGGTGTGCACTTTCACCATTAGACTCAATCAACCCAAACTATCCTCTACACTCCTTTAGTGAGAAGGAAAAGGAGAAGATCAAGACGAGACTTTTCAGAAGTTGCTTTCCCATGATCATACTAAGAGATTACCACCATCCTATCAACTCTACCACCATCAATCTCTTGACCCAGGTCCACAACAACTTACTCCATCAAGACAGAGCCCATATTGACCAATGGTTGCACGATAAGCAACTAGACTCAGTGTAGACTTAAATCTCATAGCCCTGGGTGGCCTACCACAAGTGAGCAACTCAGGTTAACACCGCATATCATGGCCCCAGGTAAGTAGAAACTACCCTGGGCGAAGACAACCATGACACTAGGCCCTGAGAAGCCACTCAACTTGAAACCTCCTCGATCGACCCAATCCACCCAGGCGTTAAATTAATTTAGTGGAAATTTTCATTTATCACATCAACCATAAAACAATCATTTTTGCAGCAGTTGCTTCCACTAAATTATAATAGGGGTCTAATCTGGAATTTCTAAGGGGAAACCTAAAAGGTTTGCATAGCATACTACAATCTCCCAAAACCTATCATGCATACTACTTTTGCAAATTCTGTTTGAAAACACTAGATATGCAATAAAATAAAATAGTAGGTGTTTTATGAAGTCACTTGCCTTGGCAGCAGGAGGGGCAGGCACAACAAGAATAGCAATCACAAGCAGGTCCTTCCTCTCCTTCACAATCTAGCACAAGCAATACATACAAATAAACATCCACAAAAATCTCACACACCAAATAAAAGATGTATGCATGCATGGTATGCCATGTGTAGAATTAGACACACTTATCCATGATTTATATTCTCTGGCATTAGATGCATGAGATGCAATTTCTAGGAATTTCTCAATTCACTTAACAATTTATTAATTGAAAACAAAATAATCAAAACTTAGATTATAACATTACAACTTTTATTGTTCTAAGAAAGTTTTCAAATAAGACATATATTAATATTCCTGGACAGATGTTGATAACCTAAACCTAAAACAATTGAGTTTATTTGTAAAACATTTTTATTATTTAAGTTATGGATTTAATAGCCGAATTACTCCTCAGATGATCTCATGAATTATTATTTAACAAAAGCAAAAACAAATGATGTAGAATTAAACTACTCTAGCAGGGCTATCCGTGGATATAAAGTTCATTGAATTTGGACTTACAGAACATAAGTTATGAATTTTCTAAGTTTTGCATATTTTTCTGTTTTATTTATAAAATTCCTGCGAAAAAGAAAACCAGGGGGCTACGTGGCGCGATCCTATTGGACGAAAACGGTTCGCGCGGATCGTGGACGAGAGCCGTCCGATTTAAATGAGATCGGACGCACGGGATCGTTTGAATCTAGATCCGTTGGATCTAGATCCAACGGCGTGGGATGTCCGGCCGGACCGAGCGGCGCGCGGGTCGCCGGAAATGCTCGCCGGCGATGGCGTCTGCGGCGGCGGCGCGTCGGCCTCGACGTTTCCGGCGTTAAAACGAGGCCCCGAGAAGAGTGGGTCTTACCAAAACGATGCAAAGGAGATGGCGAGGTCGATGGCGCGACGGCGGCGTCCGAAAACCTCTCCTTTCCTCGTCGGAGTCGAGGACGGCGGCGACGGCCTCGGGTCGAAGAAGGTTTCGGCGTTCGGCTGCGAATTAGAACGAGCGAGGGGGCTCAACGGGTGTGCAAGGGAATGGGGAAGCGAGGGGGAGCCTCGGTGGCGCTCGAGGAGCTCGGAGCTTACCGCACTCGCGAAGAAGTCCGGCGGCAATGGCGGCGACGGCGAGCTCGATTCCGAGCAGCCCGACGGCGGAGAGGTAGGGTTTTGGGGGGGGGTTTCGGAGGCGGCCTCGAGGGGTATAAATAGGAGGGGGCAGGGGCGCTAGACGCGGCGGGAAACGGCCGGAAACGGCTCGGACTCGGTCTCCATCTCCGGCGTGATCTCCGGACGGAGGTGGAAGACGACTGACAGGTGGGGCCCACCTGTCAGCGAAAGGGGAGCGACGCGCGCGCGGGAGCGGGCCGATGGGCTGTTATCGAACGCGCGCGCGGTGGATAGCGTCTGGGCCGGCCCGGAAACAATTCTTTTAAAATTAAATAAAAACTGTTTTTCAAATCTGATTTACTAAATGATTTTTAAACCTATTCAAAACTTTTCAGAAAAATTCATAAAAATATATTTTGGAAATGTTATTTAAATTAGCAATTTTTAATATTACACTTACCCATTATATAATTTGGAAATTTTTTATTTATTAAGTAAGTTTAAATAAACACTTAATGGGATTAAATAATATTTAAACTCATAATTGAATTTTTATTTAGTATTTATGTGATTAAAAGTTAATCCTATATGATGAATGATGTATGAATGCAAAGTTTTAAATTTTAGCAAAATTGGGATGTTACAGCCGCCTCGGAGAAAAGGCAATGCCCCTCTATCGGCTATTGAAGAAATCCGACAAATTTGAGTAGACAGCAGAAGCGGATGCCGCCTTACAACAACTTAAGGAGGCTCTCGTATTCGCTCCCATATTGGCAGCACCTCGATCACAGGAACCAATGCTGCTCTACATCGTGGCAATTGGAGCAGTTGTCAGCGTTGTATTGGCTGTGGAAAGAAAGGAAAGCGAAGCCGCGACGTCTGAGCAACGTCCGGTCTACTTCATCAGTGAAGTCTTCTCCGCCTCCAAGCAGAGGTATCCACATTACCAAAAGCTGTCTTATAGTGTATTCTTCGCAGACAGAAAGCTTAGGCATTATTTTCAGGAGCACAGAGTGACGGTAGTCAGCAGGGCACTGTTGGGAGACATAATCAATAACACAGAGGCAACATGCCAAGTTGCCAAATGGGGCATCGAGCTTGCCTCCTTCGATATAGTCTACAAACCACGGACCGCCATTAAGACTCAAGCACTTGCAGACTTTGTTGCCGACTGGACAGAAGCCATGGAGGAAATAGTACTCCCCGAGTCAGAATATTGGGTCATGCACTTTGACGGATCAAAGATGCTCAAAGGCTCGGGGCCTGGAGTTTTTTTGCGCACACCCAAGGGTGATAAGCTCAGCTACGTATCACAGATTCATTTCACAGCAACCAATAACGACGCAGAGTATGAGGCTTTACTTCACGGGCTACAAGTGGCAAACGACCTTGGCGTCAAGAGAATCCTCTGTTATGGCGACTCCGACTTAGTCGCACAACAAGTAAGCGCCACATGGGACGCGAAGAGTGCAACAATGGCGGCTGACAAGGCCAAAGTTGACGAATTTGCCAAAAAATTCATGGGCTACGAAGTCCGGCATGTTCCAAGAGCTGAGAACGAGGCGGAAGACACCCTCGCCAGACTCGGGTCAGAACGAAAAAAAGTGCCGAAAGACATTTTCCTGGAACATTTGCACAAGCCGTCCATTAAGGGTGCCGACTTGTTGGACCCCGATGTAGAAGAACCAGTAGAAATGGCAAGTCTTGCCGTCTACTTGGTACAGCCGGATTGAACTGCCCCATATCTCGATTTTTTAGTCGACCAGAAGTTGCCGGAGGACGACGAGGTGTTGAGAAGGCAGATCATAAGGCGAGCCAAAGCATTCACAATCATAAAAGGCGAGCTATACAAGGGAAGCACGTGCGGTATCTATCAACGGTGCATATTGTCAGAAGAAGGCCAGGAAATTCTGAAGGACATACATATCGGCACTTGCGGGCATCACGCCTCCGCCAGGTCCATTGTGTCCAAAGCTTTCCGCCAAGGTTTCTACTGGGTAACCGCCAAAGAAGACGCTAAGCGCATCGTGAAAACATGCAAAGGCTATCAGTTGTACGCCCGCCAACCTCACATGCCGGCACAAGAACTCAGGACGATTCCAATCACTTTGTCGTTCGCGGTCTGGGGCTTAGACATGGTGAGTCCCTTCAAGAAGGCACGTGGTGGGTATACCCACCTATTGGTCGATGTCGACAAGTTCACTAAATGGGTCGAGGCCAAGCCAATCAGCAAACTTGACGCGCGAACACCCACCAATTTCCTCTGGGGAATTATCTCTCGGTTCGGAGTTCCACACAGCATTATCAGCGATAATGGAAGCAATCTGTCTCAAGGCGACATCGAAGAATACTGCAATGATCTAGGCATCCGGCTTGATTTGGCATCTGTCTCACCCTCAATCAAATGTACAAGTAGAGCGTACAAACGGCTTAGTCCTCTCTGGACTTAAGCCCCGTCTCGAAGCTCCATTACGTAGGGCAGCCGGCGCTTGAGCAGAAGAGCTACAGTCCATATTCTTGAGTTTGCGCACAACGCCAAACAGATCTACCGGCTACACTCCTTTCTCTTAGTATATGGCGCAGAGGCGGTGCTACCCACCGGCATGAAATATGATTCCCCAAGAGTTCAAGCCTACATCGAGCTAGACGTAGAGGGTGCAAGACATGATAGACTAGACTTGTTAGATGAAGAAAGAGATGTCGCTCTACATCGCTCCACCTTGTACCAGCAACAACTTCGCCGCTATCATAGCCGGAGAGTGCGGAAGCGAGGCTTCAGAACAGGTGACCTGGTTCTCCGCCTAATTCAAGACAGAAAAGGCTTGCACAAGCTATCCCCGTCATGGGAAGGACCGTTTATAGTCACAAAGGCGCTGCTCAATGGTTCCTACTACCTATCCGACATCCGCGACGCAGAAGAAAAGAAAAGGTGCAAGAAGGCAACAGGAAGGAGAGGAACCAAGCGTAAAAGAGGCATTGATGACCCGTTCGAGCAAACAAGACGGCCTTAGAACATTGAGCAGCTACGTCCTTTCTACACTTAGCAATTTATAATTGTAATAAGTTATATATTATTTTGAAATAAAAGTCTGTGGTTCCTCATCCGTGTTGAGAAGCATGCCATCTTTTGTCTTCTCTTGCAATCATATATCCCCTATGTATCTAAGTTACATAATTTCTAGCTCCGTGCAAAGATTCAAACTGGTAGATACTTGCAGCTTTCGAGCCAACCCAAAGCAAAAATCAACTTTTTGCGCCACCTAATTCCTTTACTTTTGATTACTTATATGTGGTTCGCCTAGTAGTATGTCTTTGGCGCCAACATGTTGGCTTTGGTTCCTGATTCTAAACTTATGGTACTAACCCTGGTTGTTTCAGGTAAAGTTCCTGGCTGAGGTTTTGCCAACATACAAACAGTCAAGCATATAAGTCAAAATAAAATTAAGGCGGGCCAAATAAAACAAAGCAAAATCCTACTTAAAGTAGCACAATAAAACAAGTTAGCTGGCTTCCCGCCTAGCAGTACATCTTCAAAAGATATTTACAAAGGGAGCCGGCACAATAAAACAAGTTGAGATATAATTTTTTCAGGGATAGGAGGAGGCTAGCCGTCAAGGAAGAAAACAAAGGGAGCCGGCAACAACGAATATTGGCTCGGGGGCCGCCTACATTAAGCTTGGGGGCTGACAACTTCAGCCCCAGAGCTATCGCTCCCCTCCGCCTCGGCCGTGCCGGCAGCTCTAGCTTCTCCAGCAACCGGCACAGGATGGCGCCGATAGAAGACCGTCGTGTCAACCATGTCGGCAACCCGTGTGGCGTAGCCGGCAACACTGTTCAGTACAGCAGCCGGCTGGACCTCGCTGCCGTCCTCATAGGTAGACGGCATGCCCTTGGTGACGACTTCTATCTCCGCCTCGGGGTAGTGCGCCATGAATAAGCCTAGCGCAGTCTTGGCACCACCCAACGCCGCCGACTTCAGCGAGCTCTTGTGTAGCTTTGTGGCTTGCTCCAGCATGCTGGGCACATCGCTGAACTCGGAGGGCTCCTGGCTGTCAGAGGAGATGAAGAACTTGGCGGCAAACTGTTTGGACGCCGCCAAAGTCTCGGTGATCAGCTCACCCAGACGCGCAAGGCGATCTAGGCAAGGGCTGACAACCTTGTCATCGCCTAAGCCGACAGCAACTGTATCAAAAAAAAAGTCAGTTTGGCTCAGGCTAATAAACTGACGGCAAAGATGAAGAGTGAGGAAAAGCTTAGCAAGGACCGAGTTATGGAAGGCGGACAACTCAATCATGTGAGCTGCCACTGCATCCTCCGCAGTCTTGGCGCGAGAAGTCTACTTGGATATCTCTTCAGCAGCCGCCTTCTCCGCCTCCGCCAACTTCTTGCGCAGGCTATCCAGCTCCCCGGTTAGCCGGCTAGTCTCCTGCGCAAACTCAACTTGCTGCGCCTCCATCTCCTTCCGGTGGTCCTCCTTCATCGTCAGGTTGGCGGCCGCCAGATCAGAGGCTTCATTCATAAAAGTTTGCATATCAGTAGACGCCTTCAGTATATCCTGGGCGTGATCTAGCAATTCTACAATATGGATATGCTAGCTAAATGATTGGCGGCAGCAAACACAAAACATGACAAAAGGCAAAAACTCAGTGATTTTACCTTCATCTTTCTTGCGGGCCGCTTCCAAGTCGGCAATCCGCGCATCCTTGGCATCGAAATCTTTTTTCAGATCGCGATACCGCTTGTTTATCTCCGACCTTGAGGAGTTAAGCTCAACATTGGCGGATAGGACGCCCTGCAGACAAAGTCAAAAGCATATAACTGAAGGAGATATGCCCTAGAGGCAATTACTAAAGTGTATTCTTTATCATATCTCATTTGTTCATAATAGGTTTTTGTGTCTTGCTAGAACCGTATTAAGCGGAAACATTAATACAGGTGTGATACGTAAACAACCAGGTCCCTAGTAGCCTCTACTAAGACTAGTTTCGTTGCGCGATTGATGATCGAGGTTTCCCGGTCATGGGGCATGGCGCCGGTCGGCAATTGGAGTCATATCGTTGGAGAACGATGTGATGGACATACCCAGATTTGGAGGACGTAGTTGTTACGCCTTTGACCGTGAGATCAACTCTTATTGTTATTCCTGGAAAATACTTTGATCGCACCAAACGTCGTATATTATATAGTATGAAAATAACGGTGATACTTTTGGGTATCGGAAAGGAGTAGTTGAGACGAGGGGTGAAGAGCGGGATTTGCCAGTCCGCATAGCAGGATAGATACTCTCGGGCCCACTCAGTGAGATCATGTCTACTGAGCTTGCAAGCATGTGACAAGGTCACGGAGACATGAGATCATGGAAGAGTAGAAGATAGCGTTGTCAGTAACGAGGTCGAGATTAGGCATGGAGATATCTATGGAACGACACTCGGACATGCTAAGTATCGCTATTGCAAAAGGTTTAAGATTTTGCGTTCAGGTTTGATAGATGAAAGTCATTCGTTATATCACAGTGATTAATTCATGGGGTCCAGGCCTACGAGTTAGTCGTTGATAATAGAGGAGTCTTGGTCATCCTGTTATTATATTGAACCGCTAGGGTAACACACTTAAGGGGTTTCGACAAGACAACCGGAAAGGAAAGAGATCACCGGGAGCGTCCCGGGAGGGGTCCGATGGAGATCGGGCAGCGCTGAAAGAGTTTTCGGAGCTAGGAAAAATTATATATATTATGTTTGATATTAATTAGTGTAATTAATATGCAAATATGATTTTATATATTTATTTTCGAATTTATTTAGGCTGATTTCCCTAAATGGGCCTTCTGGTCAAAAGAAGGCCCAAGAGGGGGGGAATCCCCTTGGGGATTCGGTGGGGCCAGGAGGGGCCGACCCAAGTGGGCCAAGGGCCCACTAAGGGGCCGGCGCACCCTCCCATGCCGCACCAGGCATGCGGGGTTTAGTCCCACATTGCCTGGTTAGAAAGTTGGCTCCCCCCTGGGAGCCTATATCAGAAGGGGCACCCCTGGCCTTTTAATTCACCAATTAATTCCCAATTTCTCTCTCGATCTCGTGATTCCCTTGTCGGAGTCGCGCCGAGCAGAGGAGGGGGATCTCTTCCACCATAGCCCGCTGCTGCGCTGCTTGTGTTCCGGTCCAAGTCTTCCGCTGCTCATCCTGGACTGGAGCTTCGGAGGCCGTCGTCTCCACCGTACATGTGGGATCTCTTCCACCATAGCCCGCTGCCGCGCTGCTAGTGTTCCGGTCCAAGTCTTCCGCTGCTCGTCCTGGACTGGAGCTTCGGAGGCCGTCGTCTCCATCGTACGTGTGTGACGCCCTGCGAGGTGCTGCGCTAGCGGTACTCGGAGGTCTGCTTCCTCTACACGACCTTGAGGTCGGCTTTTTCGGTCTACAAGGGTACGTATTCTGATCTCCGTTCGTACTACTATATCTGCATAGAATAGATCTTGGCATGCTTTTAGGATATCGTTGGTTGGAAATTTTTTGTTTTATGCACACGATCCCCTTCAGTGGTATCAGAGCCGATCTATCGTAGATATAGCTTTACGCTATTAGAACCCGTGTTCTGCACGGGGGCACCGTTCCTGTTATTTGCTACCCTCTATCGTGCACTTGTGTCTTCCAGCGGCATTGAGTTGATGAAGCGGTCCGGACCTACTTTACGCGTACGCTTACGCGAGACTGGTTCCACTACTGACATACGGCTTGTACCGTATATGTGGCTGGCAAGTGTCAGTTTCTCTCTCTTTAGTTGGTCTTCGCATCTTCAATGGAGGGCCCGAAAGGGATGCTTAAATATGCAATTATTGGATCGTTGTTGTGGTCATAAGGTTCGTAGGTATGAAGCGGTTCTATTTACGAAAGCCCCAAGCCACGTAAAATATGCAAAAAATAAAGTAGAAGCGTCTAACTTTATTTTGCTGGGGCTATGTGATATGGTCAATGTAGGTTTATTAAATTGTTTATAAACTGCGGGCGCCAAGAAGACCATGGCGCAATGGACTATATCACATTGCATTACATTTGATGTTTTGTGTGCATCTTATATTGTGTGATTGCATATATAGTATATATTAGTTACACGGTGGTAGCTATATAAGATGATCCCTTCAAAATACCACTAGTGTTCTCCCTCCAACGCGCACCACCAAGAAAGTTCTACGTTATGAGGCAGGCCGTGATGATCGTGTGTCAGACATCTCATCGTTCGCATACAGTGGGTGTAAGCCATGTTGCACAAGCGTCAGCGTGGAGGTCTTTGGTGGCGAGCCTAGCATATTCAGATATATGGCCTCGGTACAGGAAGACCGAAAGGTCGAGCACGAGTCACAAAATTGGTGTGGCGGACTTTTCTCTACTCTTGAAGTTGTGCCGCCGGCTCTGATGATGAGGGGTGGTGCAATGGATGGGGGTCGTGTAATCGCTTAAACGACCAGGAGGGACGTTCGTTTGAGTGGGAGTTATGTCAGTTATTTTCTAAAAATACTATAACTCAAAATTATTATGAACAAAGTCTTATGTTGTTGAAAATTCCATTGTAGATGTCTCGCCCCTCGTTTAACCTAGGTCTGTTCCTTGAGAAAGAAAAGATTAAGACCAATGGGTCAAACTTCATGGCCTGGTTCCGCAACCTGAGGATCCTCCTCACTCCCCATAGGGTGGCCTACGTCATTGAGGCCGCCATAGGTGACCCTCCCGCAGATGAAGCCTCTGAGGATTAGAAGAAGGTCTTCCAGACCAGATCGGAGGACTCTGCCTTTGTCCAGAGTGGCATGCTCTACGCCATGGAAGCCGACCTGCAGAAGCGCTTCGAGAAGATGAGCGCCTGCGAGATTATTTCTAATCTGAAGCCTGTCTTCGCGCCACAGGCTAAGGCTGAGAGATATGAGGCTTCTGAGCTTTTCTTCTCAGCCAAGATGGAAGAGCATAGCAGTGTGAGCGAGCATGTAGTCAAGATGTCTGGCTACGTTCAACGCCTGAATGCTCTGGAATGCAAGATTCCCGATGAGCTGGCGATTAACAGGGTGTTGCAATCGTTGCCACCAAGCTATAAAGGCTTCGTCATGAACTACAACATGCAGGGCATGGCTAAGTCCCTGGGTGAAATGTTCGTGATGGTCAAGACTGCTGAGGTAGAGATTAAGAAGGACCACACGCTGTTGATGGTCAACAAGGCCGTTGATTTCAAGAAATCCGGTGGCAAGGGAAAGCAAAGCTGGAAGTCCAGGAGGGAAGGTAAGATGAGTGCCAAGCCCAAGACTAACAGATCTGGTCCCAGAGCTAGCGTGGAGTGTTTCTACTGCAAGGGGAATGGTCACTGGAAGCGCAACTGCCCCAAGTACCTGGAGGATAGGAAGTCTGGCAAGCCGGTCGACAAAGAGCAAGGTATATTTGATATACATGTTATAGATGTGTACCTTACATCCGCCCGGAGCAACACGTGGGTATTTGATACTGGTTCTGTTGCTCATATATGTAACTCTCAGGAGGAGTTACGAAATAGACGGCGGCTGGCGAAGGATGAGGTGACGATGCGCGTCGGCAACAGATCGAGAGTCGACGTGGTGGTTGTCGGCACGCTCCCTCTGTATCTACCATCGGGATTAGTTTTGGTTTTAAATAAGTGTTATTTTGTGCCATCCTTGAGTGTAAACATTATAAGTGGGTCTTGCCTGTTACAAGACGGTTATTCAATTAAATCAGTGTCAAGCAATTGTGCTATTTATATGAATGATATCTTTTATGTTGATGCTCCCGAGAATAACGGTTTATTCTTGTTGAATCTCGATCGTAGTACTCACATCCATAACATAGAAGCCAAACGGATTAAGTGTAGTGATGATACCGCAATGTATTTGTGGCATTGCCGTCTTGGTCATATTGGTGTAAAGCGCATGAAGCAACTCCGCTCTGATGGACTTTTGGACTCGTTGGATTTCGGATCCCTCGATACATGCGAACCATGCCTTATGGGAAAAATGACCAAGACACCGTTCAAAGGTTTCGTTGAACGGGCGTCGGATTTATTGGGGATCATACATACAGATGTGTGTGGACCGATGAGCGTTTCAACACGCAATGGTTATCGTTACTTCGTCACCTTCACTGATGACTTGAGTAGATATGGTTATATCTATTTGATGAAACACAAGTCTAAGACTTTTGAAAAGTTCAAAGAATTCCAAAGTGGTGGCGAGTACTTGAGTTTTGAGTTTGGCACACATCTGAAGAGTTGTGGCATAGTACCCCAACTTACACCAGCCGGAACACCGCAGCGTAACAGCGTGTCCGAGCGACGTAATCGTACTCTACTGGATAGTGTTCGATCTATGATGTCTCTTACCGATTTGCCAGTGTCCTTCTGGGGTTATGCGTTAGAAACAGCCACATTCATTTTAAATAGGGCTCCGTCCAAATCCGTTGAAACGACACCGTATGAATTATGGTATGGCCAAAAGCCTAAGTTATCATTTCTGAAGGTTTGGGGTTGTGAGGCGTACGTTAAGAAACTACAGCCCGACAAACTCGAACCGAAGTCGGAGATAGTCGTCTTTGTAGGATATCCACGGGAAACCGTTGGGTATACCTTCTACAACCAAGCTGAGGGCAAAAAAATTGTCGCGAAGACCGGTACCTTTCTAGAGAAGGAGTTTCTCGCGAAAGGAGTAAGTGGGAGGAAGGTAGACCTCGATGAGATCGTTGATCCTGAACTCGAGATTCCGAGTGGCGCAACGGAAGCAATTCCGGAAACGTCCTCCGTGGAAGGAGTGGGACAAACTGTCGAGGAAGGTATTCTACCCCGTAGGTCTGGTAGATCTTGGATCGCACCAGAATGGTATGGCAACATGGTTTGCACCGTCATGTTAGTTGAACAAGACGAACCTACGAACTACAAGGAGGCGATGACGAGTCTAGAGTCCGAGAAATGGCTTGAAGCCATGAAATCCGAAATAGGATCCATGTATGATAACAAAGTGTGGACTTTGATGGATATTCCCGAAGGGCGCAAGGCCGTCGAGAATAAGTGGATCTTTAAGAAGAAGACTGATGCTGATGGTAATGTGACCGTCTATAAAGCTCGGCTTGTCGCAAAGGGTTTCCGACAAGTTCATGGAATTGACTACGATGAAACTTTTTCACCGGTAGCGATGCTTAAGTCTATTCGGATTTTGTTAGCAGTAGTTGCCTATTATGATTATGAAATCTGGCAGATGGACGTCAAAACAGCCTTCCTAATTGGAAACATTGAGGAAGAGTTGTACATAGTACAACCGGAAGGTTTTGTCGATCCAGGGAATGCTAACAAGGTATGCAAGTTTCAGCGATCCATCTATGGATTGAAGCAGGCATCTCAAAGCTGGAATCTTCGCTTTGATGAGGTAATCAAAGGTTTTGGATTTATCCAAAATTTGGAAGAGACCTCTATTTACAAGAAAATGAGTGGGAGCTCGGTTGTGTTCTTAGCACTGTATGTAGACGACATATTGCTGATTGGGAATGATGTGGAACTTCTGAATAGCGTGAAGGAATATTTGAACAGTAAATTTTCCATTAAACACTTAGGAGAAGCTGCGTATGTCTTAGGCATAAAAATCTATCGCGATAGATCAAGGCACCTATTAGCACTGAGTCAGAGTACTTATCTTGATAAAATACTGAAGCGTTTCGGTATGGAGAAGGCAAAGAAGGGTTCTCTGCCGGTTATCAAGAATAAGATATTGCGGAAGGCACAGTGTCTGGTGACGGAACTGGATAAGGCCGATATGACTACACATCCTTATGCTTCAGCCATAGGATCGATCATGTATGCAATGTTGAGTACTAGACCGGATGTGGCATTAGCTCTAAGTTTGACAAGCCGGTTCCAGAGTAATCCTGGAATGCCGCATTGGATAGCTGTTAAGAGCATTCTTAAGTATCTCAATAAGACAAAGGAAATGTTCCTTGTGTATGGTGGCTGCGATGAAGAACATGGCGTAACGGGTTACGTAGGTGCAAGTTTCTGCTCAGACCCCGATGACTCTAAGTCACAGACAGGTTATGTGTTCAAGGTGAATGGAGGCGCCGTGTGCTGGAGAAGTGGGAAGCAACCCATAGTCGCACAATCTACAATGGAGTCGGAGTATATTGCTGCTTGCAAAGCCGCGAATGAAGCTGTGTGGCTGAGGAAGTTCGTCATCGAACTTTGAGTGTTCCCGAGCGTGCAAGACCCCGTGATCCTCTTCTGCGACAATACGGGTGCCATTGCGAACGCCAAGGAGCCAAGGTCTCACTCCACCTCCAAACACATTCTACGATGCTTCCATGTGATCCGTCAGTACGTACAAGGAGGCGATGTGAAGATTTGCAAAGTGCATACGGATCTGAATGTGGCAGATCCGCTGACGAAGCCTCTCCCGCTTGATAAGCATGAAAAGCACCAGTTAGCTATGGGTGTTAAGCTTTTACCAAGTTGTAATCTAGATTAATTTGTACTCTAGTGCAAGTGGGAGACTGAAGGAGATATGCCCTAGAGGCAATTAATAAAGTGTATTCTTTATCATATCTCGTTTGTTCATAATAGGTTTTTGTGTCATGCTAGAACCGTATTAAGCGGAAACATTAATACGGGTGTGATACGTAAACAACCAGGTCCCTAGTAGCCTCTACTAAGACTAGTTTCGTTGCGCAATTGATGATCGAGGTTTCCCGGTCATGGGGCATGGCGCCGGCCGGCAATGGGAGTCATATCGTTGGAGATTGATGTGATGGACATACCCAGATTTGGAGGACGTAGTCGTTACACCTTTGACCGTGAGATCAACTCTTATTGTTATTCCTGGAAGATACTTTGATCGCACCAAACGTCGTATCTTATATAGTATGATAATAACGGTGATACTTTTGGGTATCGGAAAGGAGTAGTTGGGACGAGAGTTCAAGAGCGGGATTTGCCAGTCCGCATAGCAGGATAGATACTCTCAGGCCCACTCGGTGAGATCATGTCTAATGAGCTTGCAAGCATTTGACTAGGTCACGGAGACATGAGATCATGGGCGAGTAGAAGATAGCGTTGTCAGTAACGAGGTCGAGATTAGGTATGGAGATATCTATGGAACGACGCTCGGACATGCTAAGCATCGCTATGACAAAAGGTTTAAGATTTTGCGTTCAGCTTTGATAGATGAAAGTCATTCGTTATATCACAGGGATTAATTCATGGGGTCCAGGCCTACGAGTTAGTCATTGATCATAGAGGAGTCTTGGTCATACCTGTTATTATATCGAACCGCTAGGGTAACACACTTAAGGGGTTTCGAAAAGACAACCGGAAAGGAAAGAGATCACCGGGAGCGTCCCGGGAGGGGTCCGATGGAGATCGGGTAGCGCCGAAAGAGTTTTCGGAGCTAGGAAAAATTATATATATTATGTTTGATATTAATTAGTGTAATTAATATGCAAATATGATTTGATATATTAATTTTCGAATTTATTGAGGCTTATTTCACTAAATGGGCCTTCTAGTCGAAAGAAGGCCCAAGAGGGGTGGAATCCCCTTGGGGATTCGGTGGGGGCCAGGAGGGGCCGACCCAAGTGGGCCAAGGGCCCACTAAGGGGCCGGCGCACCCTCCCATGCCGCACCACGCATGTGGGGTTTAGTCCCACATTGCCTGTTTAGCAAGTTGGCCCCCCCCTGGGAGCCTATATCAGAAGGGGCACCCCTGGCCTTTTAATTCACCAATTAATTCCCAATTTCTCTCTCGATCTCGTGATTCCCTTGTCGGAGTCGCGCCGAGCAGAGGAGGGGGATCTCTTCCACCATAGCCCGCTGCCGCGCTGCTGGTGTTCCGGTCCAAGTGTTCCGCTGCTCGTCCTAGACTGGAGCTTCGGAGGCCGTCGTCTCCACCGTACGTGTGTGACACCCTGCGAGGTGCTGCGCTAGCGGTACTCGGAGGTCTGCTTCCTCTACACGACCTTGAGGTCGTCTTTTTCGGTCTACAAGGGTACGTATTCCGATCTCGGTTCGTACTACTATATCTGAATATAATAGATCTTGGCATGCTTTTAGGATATCGTTCGTAGGAAATTTTTTGTTTTCTGCACACGATCCCCTTCAATAACATATTGTCAAAAAACTACTAAGCCGGCAACCAATATCATTGATTTTCCATCTAAGTGCTCGCGGGGAAAGACTATGTATATGCTACCAAGTTCCAAAAAGACAACTTACATCAATGTCGCCCTCCAGGTCGGCAAAGGTCTGGGCGGCGAAGTCGGCAAAAGCCAGGGTGGACTCCTTGGCCTCCTTAAAGGATTCCCAGGGATCCCTAACTCTGCTGCCTCCAGAAGCCTGGGCTGCCCTTCGCGGCCCACTGGCAACCTCCTCGAGCAACTCCTCCTTGGCAGCACGCGATCGGACTGCTTCATTGGCCGTAGCCTCAGCCGAAGGAACAGAAGCACTGGCCGCACGGCCAGCAGAGGAGGTCCTTGGCGGCGGGCTAGAAGCCGGAACCTGGGGCTGGTGCGAACGGCGGGCGTCGCTCATGAAGCCGCCGGCCTGGGGCTGAGGAGTTGACGGCATAGTTGCCGGAGAGGTGCCAAAGGGTCGCTTCACCCTAGACAAAAGGGACTTGGCCGGCAACTTGGAAGTTGCCACCCGCTCACTGGCGACAAAGCAAAGTTAGCCAGAAGAACACCAGTAATGAAGAAGGCCGACAAATGATTAAGGCAGAAATGGGTACCTTCGGGGGATGTTAATCCCCGCATTCTCGTCGAGGTCGACGAGCACCGGCTCGGTAGCCGTTGCGGTCCGTTTCTTCCTCTCGGCGTTAGCCGTAGAGGAAGCAATGCCGGACGCCTTGCGCTTCTTGGTTTTCCCGGCTCCCGGCTCATAAAAGTCGGGAGCCAGATCGTTCTCCCCCAGAGTAGAGAGTTGTTAACCAGAAAAGAACAAGTGTCAAGGAGGACTCAAGTAAGCCGGCAAAGCCGCCAAAAAGGGAAAAATGAGAAATGTCTACCTCGAGGGGAGGGTTGTCGGGGGTGTGCATGGGCACACCCTCCACCAACTTCACCAGCCCTGATTTGACAAGGCTGCGAAGTCGGGCCGCCAGTTCGGCAGCTGGTAACCCCTCGTCGCTTACGCGAAGAGAAGCTATGGCAGTAGGCGAGTACTGACACATCTTATGCGGGCTATACCGCAAGGGCAGTATTTGCCGGCTATGCCAGCACATGAAGGTGTCCACCCCATCCAGCAAGGGGGGAGCCATCGTCCGGGTGAGGAACTCGATCCGCCTTTGAATAAGGCAGACCTCCTCCGTCAACTTGGGGACCGCCTCGTCCCAGCATGGCTTGGGCATAGGCGGCGCGTTGACAAAGTCTGGGACGCCAAATTGACGCCCCGGTGCTGCCATGTCTTGGCACTAGAAGGTGGAGGTCAAGCCCTTGACGGACTCGATGTATGGTATCTTGGGATACCATTGGCGTCCTTGGCAGCAGTTGAAAGTGATACTACCGCAGGTTGCCAGTCCACCGTCCGGCACGGTCTGCCGTCAGCAACGAAAGCAATATCTGAAGAATTCTAAACTAGGCCTAATACCTATATAGCCCTCAAATAGAGCTATGAAGCCGGCTAAGACTAAGATGTTATTGGGTTCTATGTTGTGGGGCTGGAGCCCATAATGATCCAGCACCTCGCTATAAAAGACGGAAGGCGGCAAGGACATTCCCGTAACTAGGTGGGAGGTGAGGATTACCCGCTCGCCAGCTTTCGGAGCCGGGACGACGTCTCCTAAGGCGGGCCGCCAGCTGCAGTCCTCCCGAGTCGGCAGGTAGCCACCCGCCTCCAGGTCCTTGAGGGCGTCTTCGTCCACCACGGAGGGGAGCTAGTAGAGCGACCCGAGGTCGGCTCGCTCCTCCTCTTCGTCGACAGGCGCGCCGCCGGCCACCGCCGGCGCGGTAGAAGACGAGGGCGCCGAGGCCTCCACCGCACAGGCAAGCGCGGCCAGAGTAGAGGACGGAGCGGCGGCAGGAATGCCCGCGTGCGCCGGCGCGGAGCGCGACACTGCACCGCCCATCGTCTTGCCCGCGGCAGTCTCCGTCGCGAGCTCGCTGGACGCTGCCGATGTGGTGGCTTGAGGTCCGGTGGCCATCGCCGCGCTAGAAGGTCGCCGGGGAAGCGGTGCTCGCCGGTGTTTCTCTTGGTGGTGGCAAGAAAGCTCGGAAGAGCGGGTGCGCAGGAGAGCAAAGGGAAGAATAGGTGAAGTGCGAAGAAAGAAAATGGACCCCTTGGCTTTATAGGCCTGGGCGTTGCTCTCTGTGCAACGACTCGATTAGCCGGACACGTGTCGATCATCCGGTGCCGCAGAACAGTGTACGCTCGCACGATCACCACGACTCCTCTTTTCCCGAGATTTGCAATCATGGCGTGATTTTCGCTCCGTTTGGTTTCAAACTGTCGTGAGCCAACTAGCGTCATCCGTCAAACATGAGTTTGACTTGCCGCCAAGGATCAGGCTTTCTCGTGAAGCTACCCGGCAAGTTTTACTAATCCGTCTTTCCCATGTCGGATAAAGGCGGCCATGTGCCAACATTGAGGTACACGTTCTCCATTATTTTCAGAATGGTTCAAGCCCTACAGCCGCCAACATTGAAGAATAAAGAGTCAAGAAGAAACCGGCACCTGGAGAACTTCAACCTTTCTGGGGGCTAATATTGGGGATATACCAACTAGGGGTATCTCTAACATGGATCAATCCGGCTAGTACAGGGTGGCCCAAGGGTGGTAAGGCTGAAGCCTGCCGGGCGGCCCAGCTAGCTGACGTACAAGGAAGTAGGCGGATGGTCCAAGGAAGGCGGAAGGCCGAAGCCCATCAAGCCACCAAGCCCAAGACGGAAGGCGGCAAATAAGCCGTCTAGGTCTAGGACTTTGTTTACTTGCCGGACAAGTACTTACCTTGTATCCTGGGGTCTAGCCGCCTATATAAGCCGGCCACCAGGATGCCTTTAGGGCACGATCAAAGACATCATACACATTGTAACCTGTTCACGGCTATTGCCTTATAGTGAATTATAGCAGCACGTAGGATCTCGCCACCACTGTGGGATCCGAAGCTGGGTAAACTCGTCGTGTTCAATCCCGTCCTCGACGACTCCAGCCTTCTTCCCCATAATCCGTACGTAGGCTAGAGGACCCCCGTCTCCTATCAATTATGCCGATACTACGACATTATTCCCCTTTCTTGTATTGTAATACGTTTTTGCTGTGTCCATTATGCGTGATATGTACTTTGCATATGCATCCGGCTGTAAGTGGCCTCGCTGCTTTTGGCCAAGCCTTTGCTCGGTCGGAGGAAGAGCGGGACATCCTCCGCACTCAACTGGACCAGCTTAACCGTGAGTACTCATTTTCTTTTGTTTTTTCTTGTTTTGTTTTTCTTCTTCTATGTGACTGGAGTTCCTCCCTTTTGCTTAGGGGAGAAAGATATTTTGAAGTCCCGGTTGGCTGATTTAAAAAAGGCCCTCTCCCAGCAGTCGACCGCCATAGAAGAGCTTGACGCTCTTCGTGCTTCTGAGGAAGAGCGGGTTAAGCGACTGCTTGGCTTTACCCATTCTCTAGCATGTGAGGACAGTATGCCTTTTGTGTGAGAATTTGCTATTGGACTTTCCCAACTTGTGACATGGACACCCACTTTTTTTTACAGGTCCCTGCTCCAGCTCCGGTGGTGCGGCGAGTGATACTTTGTCACTCGACCAAGCCATCGACCAGGTTGGGGTGACCATACAACATGCCAAGAAGTCTCTGGAGACTTACACCCAGACTCTTGGCGCTGTTTTCAAGGAGGTGCTGCCTTCAGCCGAGGTCCCGTCGACTATTGAGGGATTTGCTGCGCAGCTGGGCCCCAAGTCGAAGACTTTGAAGGATTATGCGCAGGAGCTGATGATACGCGGCTCGGACTCCACCCTCAAGCTCCATCTTAGTCATGGTGTGGCTACCGACTACGAGTCCGTCTTGTCTGACTTTCATAAGAAGTCAGACGGGAAGCCTTCGGGTCTGAAGAAGTACGGGCCGCGCGTCTCTAGCCTTGCTAAGGCCAGTATTGCGACTATGGAGCGCCGCTCGGCAGCCGTTGCTGCGGCCCGCAAGGATGAGCCTGGTCTGCTGCCCAATCATAGGCAGCATTTGCTATAGATTTTTGTTCAATTTTGTAACATGCGATGTATATTTTGCCACTTATGATATCCCCTGGGAAATAGAGGTTTTGTTGACCCTTGCTATGCGTTTTGTATCTCCCTTTGCTTTGATCCGTATCTTGTCTGAGATTTTGCGATTGTGTCTCAGTCGGCGTCTCAACCACCCAGAAGGATGTTCATGTGGGAGGGGAGTTTCGCTCGACTGCGCAGCTGAAGAACGATGCCCGAGTTCTTGAGTATGCCAAGAAGAAGGTTGTCCAGCTGGAGCAGGAGCTTAAAGCAGCTCAAACTGGTATAGAAATTCTTTGAGGGAGGCCTTCTCTTTCCACTCAAAGAGAAAAATATGTTCTTTATGAGATGGATGACTCGAACAGGCAACTTCAACGTATTTAGTATGTCGATTTGCTTCTTGCGCATGTGTGAGTTGCACTTAATGTCTCTTCACTTTGCTCAGCGTGCAGTTTTCGTAGATGACTCCAAAGCTGAAGCTGCTCGCGTGGCGGAACGTCTGGAAGACGCTACTCGGACGGCTGTTACCGGTCCGCAACACTTCTGGCTTGAAACGTACCATGCCCATATTCTTGCCACTCTGAAGGATCGCGTGTGGCGTGGTGCTATCTTGCTGGAGCGTTGTCGGGCAGCACTTATGCGGGCGAACCATAACTTGTTCCTGGGGGTCCTCAGCCGCCAAAAATTCACGCCCTAGTCGATTTGTTTCGTGCTTCTTAGCCGATTCGAGAGGCTGTGACCCCGCGAGATATCCTTGGAGCGAATGCTTCCTTCGCATATATGAAGAGCCAAGACTCCGGGCGCCCCTCTTCTTCTACATCTCGGTCAGAGCTTTGACTATCGAGCGAAGACATGGAGCGGACTCTTGCTCCTGCTGAGCGGTTGATAAGTCGAGCGCATAAGCAACTGATCGACTCCAACTCACCGTTGAAGGACGAACATGCTTAGCTTTTGTCTTTGTAGGCTTGTGTTGTATATGACGTAAAGTGTAGAGATCTAGCCCCCGAGTACAGCGAGCGGGGTTTTGTTTGTATGCCCGTTTATGGTAGAAATCCATCATTCGTATTTATTGGATGCTTCCTTTGTGACCTGCTTTTTGGGGCGTAGGCTCCGAGTGTAGAGAGTATTTTCTTTTGTGTGGCTCTCAAGTGTATTGAGTTGTTTGCGTTTTTTTCTTTGGTAAATGTGCAGCCCCTGAGCGCATTGAGTGGTTGCTTTGTGCTTTTTGATGTATGTGCAGCCCCCGAGCGTATCGAGTTGCTGCTTTATGTTGTTTGATGTGCAGCCCCCGAGTGTATCGAGTGGCTGATTTTTGCTCTTTGATATATGTGCAGCCCCCGAAAGTATCGAGTGGCTGTTTTTCGTTGTAACGATAAATTACGCGAGGAAAGTATGGATAGTCTCTTTTCTTTATAAATGTTGACTAGCAAGTCGACTCATTAAAAACCTTCAAGTCCCCTTAGGTACCTTGATAAGAAAAAGAGTGTGTCTGAAACCTGCTGGTGTTTTTGATACATGAGCTTTTTTTACATTGACTGGATGTCTTTGCTAAACGTTGATGACCCTAGTTGGCCACACTCTTCGAGCTGTATGCTTCTTATTGTTGTTGTAGCATCTTTGGCTTGTACTTCCCCTCGTAAGGATTCTTTGGTTCTTGTAGTCGAAATATCCAGGGTTCTCCATGAAGTGAGTCTTTTTGTGATAGTGTGATATGCATTGCGGTAAGAGTTTCGAGTGGCAATGCAGGTTTTGCGTCTTGCTCCTCCGTCTTGTGACTACTGCTTATGATGACGCGGTTTGGTGCTCCTTGACTGAAGACAGTAGTGATGTGCTTTGGATTTGTCATCTAGCTTTTGCTTGATATCGTCTTACCAATCGCGGCTGAAACTGTTTTGCTTGGAGGATCTTCTTTGTCTGGTTTCTTCCTGAAGGCTTCTATTGCTCGAGTGGCCTGTGGGTGCCACCTTCGGATTGCTCTATGGTTTATGCGTCTGAAGAAAACACCTGGTGGTACCTGCGCCTTTGTTGCTCCAATGTTTGCAAGCATGTTTGCCTGTTTGTTGCAAGTGCGCGCTACATGTTGTAGCTCCCAACTGTGGAATCTTCTTTTCCACATATCGAAGTAATCCTGATATCTGGCCAATTTGTCCATGTTCATCCTACTTCGACCTGCCGCGTTTTGCGTGATTATGCATGAGCTTCCCCGGTTGATGATGTGTTGTGCTCCTGATGATCTTGCTAGTCGCATGTCTTGGAATAGGCCTTCGTAGTCGACTTCGACCTTTGATGGAGACGGGAAGTCTATCTGCAACACATAGCTTACTCGCTCCCTGTTGGGTGTTATGTGTATCATACCTGCGCCTGTGCCTCTGCCATTTTTTGACCCGACAAAGTGTATTGTCCAGGGTTTGGCGTGTGTGCTTCTTCTTTTGCAGACTCGACTGTCCATATGGCATTTACTTCATGTGCTATAGCTATGACTGCCCGCTTCTTACGCTCTGGCTCTGTTGCAGTTTCCCTTTTGACTTGTATCTTGTCTGAGGATTGCTTTGTTCCAAATGTCTCCGAGATTTTGCAAAAGTCTCTGTCACAGTCATATGATTTCTAAAAGTTTCCATTGACTGTGATGACTCCTTTTGGACCTGGCATTTTGAGTTTAAGTATGCATAGTGTGGCACCGCCATGACCTTGCGAACGCTGGCCGTCCCAATATGGCATGGTATTGTGATTTCCAGTCAATGACGTCGAAGTCAATGAGCTCGCTTCTGAAGTGGGTTGCATCCCCAAATGTTACGTCGAGTTTGATTTTCCCTTCTAGTCGTACGGCTTTTCCTGGTACAATACCGTGGAAAGTATTTGTTCATTGTGAGAGATTTTTGACTGACCTGTTCATTCTATGGAGCGTGTCAGTGAATATTATGTTAACGCCACTTCCTCTGTCCATGAATATTTTGGTCATAGTGTATCCTCCGATCTGTCCTTCGAGTACTAGAGCGGCGTGTCCCGGTCGATAGATGGCTGGCGAGTGATCCTTTTGATCAATAGCGATTGTTGTTTCTAATCCTCGCAAAAATTCTGTCACCGGGGGTGGAGCTAATACTGCCATATCGATGTTTCTGATGTGGCGCTTTTGTTTTCTGTTGGAGGTGCTTCCCTTTTGGATCACGTACATCTGTCCCTTTTGCTGTGGATATTGAGTGTCCGTATTATGCGGTATGTGATGTATCGCGCTTGCCATTTGGTTATTTGTGTCATGTTGTGGCGGTGGCGGTAATGCTGCGACTTCATGTGGAGGTGCTATATATGACGTCGGGACAGCTGGTGGTTGTTCTCTCCTCGTCTGCTTCATGTAATCTATCACCATTATTTCGAATTCGCGGCAGCTTCCCATTGTATGGTGTGATGTTAATCGCCCAGTCGCAGGATCTTTGAACATATGGAGTCTGCACTCGTCCTCCATTTTCTCTTGAAATGACCTCTCAATTCTTGGCTCTGAGCGTCTCTGCCAGTCTTGTCTTCTATAGTTCCCGCGCTGGTCACGGCTTCTGTTGTCACGCCGGTCGATCGGTTTGTCGTGCCTGTAGTTGCTTTGTGTGTCTCGACGGTCGTCTTGTCGCCTGTTATGTCGGTCGTCTTGTTTTCTGTCATCTTGATTACGATCGTCATGTGAGAATCCAGCTGCCACAAATTTGACTTTGTCTTTGCTACCATGATCGTAGTCGCATCTTCTTCGTTTGTCGTCTCTATCACGGTCAACTCGGCTATCGCGGTGGTCTCGACTGTCTCGCCGGTCGTGGTGTCGTTGCGGTGAGTGCAGAGTTTTGCTTTGAACTGTGTCTTCGCCATCCGCCCATTCAGTTGCTAGCTTCGTGAGTTCTGCCATGTTTTTCGGCTTCTGTCGTCCGAGTACTTCTCTGAAATCTTTTCTGTAGACTCCATTTGTGAAAGCGTCCATAGCCTTGTCTTCTGATATTGCGTCCACCGAGTTTCGGATGGAGGTCCATCTTCTGATGTATGCCCTGAGTGTTTCGTCTGTCTTTTGTCGGCATGCTCTTAGCTCCTCGATTGTTTTCGACCTTTCACAGAGATGTCGAAATATTTTATGAAGTCCTCCTTGAAGTTGTCCCAGGAGTCGTAGGTTCCTTCAGGTAATGACTTAAGCCAGCCTGAGGGCCGTACCTTCAAGCATCAGTTGTAGATATTGCAGTGCCGTTGTTGTTGTTCCTCGTTGGCATATGACTGCTAGTTTGTAGTCCTCTAGCCAGCCTGAGGGCTCTTGTTTTGAGTTGAATTTTGGCATGGCTGGCAGGCCAAACTTCTTTGGCAACTTTGCTTCTTGGATCCGTCGAGTGAAACATTGTGCTCTGCAAGGACCTATTCCGCGATTATCAGGTGAACCGCGGTTACCTGATCTCCTCAACCTGCTCCTAGAGCGACTTCGTGATCTGTGACGACTAGAACTCTTTCTGGCGCTGCTTCGTTGAGGGCTGCGACTGTGGCATCCTCGCGAGTGACTCCGGCTTCGTCCTCGCCTTCCTCCATCCACCAGTTTCTTTGTTGCGATTTCTAGAGCCTTCATTTGCTGGAGGTATCTTGCTTCAGCAGGGTTACCCGCTGGTGGCTTTCCTGTTTGGAGGTATGCCCCTATGGATATGAGGGCGCCTTCTTCCGTTTTGGGGATGGGTATGCCGCTTGAGTCGAACGTTAGGAACGAGTTGTCGAGATTTCAAGTGACTCCTGCCCTTTCGTCTTCAGGGATTCTGTCGAATCTGGATCTGCGCCGTCCTTCCGTTGCTCCTGTAGAGCTGACAGAAAGTTGTCGTCTGCGAGCACTTGATATGCTTGCTGCCTTCTTCGTTCCTCAAGTGTCGCTCTGTATTGCTTTAGTCGCTGTGATTCTTGCAAGATGAAGTAGTTGTATGTGGCTAGCTCATCTAGAGTTGGGTCTGCTGGCATCATTATGCCATCTTCGATGACCTTTGCTACTTTTGCCGCCATCTCCATCATGATATCCAGAGTGGTGGTACCATCTAGTAAAAGTAACTAGCAAAGGGTACTCGATGGGTCTCCGACTGGCTGCATTTGCTGAGGTTTCTGTTGTGGTTCCCACGCAAACTTGCCGAGGCATTTGATATGTGTAGTCTGTGTGGTCTTCATATGTTGCCTCGCTGTTGCTATCCCGTTATGTGCTTGTGTTGTTGTTTTTGCTATTTTTGCCACCTTTTGTTTGCTGCATATGTTCATCGTAGTCGCCGAAAGCGTGATGTGGAGATTTGATTTCTTTGTTGGTGAAGTCGGTTAGACGTATGCTGTCTTCTGTAGGCTCGTCATACTCGGAGAGGTGGAAGCTTTCTTCTAGGGCGTCGATCTGCATATGATCCTCGACTGGATTAGTCTAGAGAGTTCATTGTACTTCTTCTACTTCGTTCTGCATCATGAACTCGTTGAATTCTCGTGTGGACATGGATCCTGCTATGGATGAGATCGGATCGATCTGTGATGTTGTAGCTCCTATGCTTCCAGCCGAAGCCATTGATACAACAATATCGTCGACTGAGGTAACCGATTGTCCTTCGACTTCGGGGAACTCATCTGCCATGAGTTTGTTGAATTCTGCTGATGACATCGAATCCTTGGGGGACTTTGGTGGCGGGATCAGATCGAGCTGTGATGGGGTATCCTCCTTGTTTGCTGAAGATGCGTGATGTGGGGCTGCCTTGCGGGTAGCCCACGATGATGCTACCTGGGCCGCGCCAAGGATGGAAAGGCCCACAAGAGGCCCACGCGGGGTACCATGTAACCTAGTCCAAGTCGGTTAGGAAGCATAACCTGCCATATCTGTAGATGCCATCGGCACCAACCACCCGAGACCTGGCTGCCTATAAAGCCAGGAGGGTTGCCCGTCCCAGAGGACACGCTCATAACCACCACGACAAACCCTAGCGAGATCGCAGTCTCGCCATTGTAATCGCTACTCACATCAATAATCAGACAAGCAGGAGTAGGGTGTTATCCTCCGGGAGCCTGAACCTGGGTAAAACCTTGCTTGTCAGCCGTCGTGATCACCTTGCACTCATCTCTCTCCCCATCAATCAACCCGGGGTGCACAACCCTTGTACTTGTCGAGTTAACACCTCGTCAATTGGCGCCGTCTGTGGGAAAGCAAACAAGTGCTAGGATCATGGTCGCACCGAATCCATCCGCAATGAAGATCGGCGCATCCGCCATCAGGGAGTCGATCCGATTCGGCTCCTTCGAGTACATCATCCACTCGCCAGCTCGTCAATCGGTGTACGCCGATCTGGACAAAGGTATACACATCACCTTTGGCTCCATATTCTGCTGCATCGATAGTCGTGGCATACTAAGGTCTACGACTACTGCGCTACGTGCGACGGCGTCACCAAAATCGCCGACCATCGCGCCCGCCGGACCCGCTGAGATCACATCTGCCGCACCCGCGGAGATCGCGACCGCCGGACCCGCGAAGATCGCATCTGCCGCACCCGCGGAGATCGCGACCGCCGGACCCGTGAAGATCGCATCTGCCGCACCCGCGGAGATCGCGACCGCCGGACCCGCCAAGATCGCATCTGCCGCACCCGCGGAGATCGCGACCGCCGAACCCGCGAAAATCGCATCTGCCGCACCCGCAGGGGTCGCGTCAGCTGCACCCGCGAAGAGGACATCTACATCGACAATCTCGGCAACGGCCGCGCGAATCGAGACTACTGCCCCAACCTCGGTCGTGCGGTCGATCAAGTCAAGATCCACCTCGACCGTCGCACCCGCACGGGCGACAAGGGGCCCGCGTCCGACAGCCATGTCGCGCGCCCCCTCGTCTTCGTGGAAATCCCAGGTCTACCCCAAGCCAATCGCACTCGCCCCGGCGAGTGTGAGCACATGGACAATCGCGAAAAGACGCGACAGCGAGTGCACCGCGCGCCACGTTGCAGCAATTTTGGACCCCGAGCAAGAAGCGGGCGACAGAAGCAGCAGCGGCAGCACCAACTCCCCAACTCAAGTCTACCCCAAGCAAGTCTTCATGGCCGGCACAGCGCCGCATGACGACGAAGAAGAACCCGCATATCCGCTAGAGGTGGACATGCCGGACCAGACTAAACTTGTCATCACGCGGGACATGGCGATCCAAGCCATGAAGCATATGGACGAGGGCACGTTCCCCCCACCCAACGCACCTCGAGAAGACCACCTGGCGGTCCAGTACTTGCTACGCAAGGAAGGCGAACGAATTCGCGCCGAAAAAGCCGACCTGCTCAGGCGCAAAAGGGACGCGGATGCATCGAGTGCCAGGCGAGCCGCCCTCTCCTTTACATCCTCCACAGAGGTTAACCAAGGAGCACGGCGAACCAGAGCCCGTGTCCCCCACATGGCAGAAGCTGATCGAACAAGGCTCACCCGCAACCTCGACTCGTCCTTCGTCACCGAAGATGAAAACGGGATACCCGTCCCAAAGACGGCGAATGCCGCCCTGATCGTAGTCGAGACATACCTCCGGCTCACACAGCCACCGGAGGGGGACACACGGTCCCTTCTCCACAAGCCACAAATTGCCTCCATAAGGGCAATCGAGGAAGCTCTGGCGGCCAAGGGGCCAAGTAACCGAGCGCACGAACCAACGACGTCGGGCATCCCAGCGGCGCAGCGACAGCCAATCTAGGACCTTCGCGACGTCCTAACACAGAAGACGGTGGACCGCAACCGCAAGGAGCGCTCGGCTAGCGCGGCACACGCGGACGACCACGTTGACCGCGACTTCGAGCCGTGTGGCGCGGCATGCTTTAGCTTCAACATCCGCGACACCCGCATGCCTAAAGGCTTCAAGTTGACGGCTGGCACACCAAAGTACGACGGGAAGCAAGACCCAAAGCTGTGGCTCGAAGACTACCTCATCGCTTGCACCTGCCAAGGCGGAACGTCGACTACAGCAATGCAATACATCCAGCTCATGCTGACAGACTCGGCACGCGGGTGGCTCACAAGCCAACCCAAAGACTCTTTCCGAACATGGGAAGAATTCCAGGATAATTTCATCAAAAGTTTCTCGGGAACATTCGCCAGGCCGACGACCTACATCGAGTTAAAGGCCTGCAAGCAAGGGAAGGATGAGTCGCTCCGCTCTTACATCCAGAGGTGGACACTCCTCCGCAATACCATGGAACCCGTATCAGAGGATCGAGTGATGGACGCCTTCATGCATGGCGTCGCTCGTCGCGACCTCCGGGAGGAATTCGGTAGGCTCCAGCCGAAGACCACAACAGAACTCATGAAGACAGCCAACCAATGGGCCGAAGGAGAGGACTACGTCCGCGAAACTTCTCCCAAAAAGGAAGGCGAAACAAGCAACTGGCGCGAGGCACGTCAAAAGAAGAAGGCACGTTACACCCACGATTCAATCGAATTTGTAGCGGCGGGTTATGAAACCCCCCGTGAGGACAAGCGGGACGGCAGCCGACAGTACGAGCAAAGTCGGCAGCCCAGCTCGACTCAGTACAACCGTAGCAGCAGCAGCATCGGCCACAATGATGGAAGTCAGAAACACGAGTGGAAGCGCCCGTTGACACCAGCAGGAGAACTGATGCAACCCTGTAAGCATCACTCGTTCCGCAACCCGGAAATAGGAAAGTGGGGTTCAAACCACCTGTTGAAGGATTGCCGCAAAGCAAGAAAGATCTACCATGTCATGCAGCAAATCATCGCCCCGGTGCAGGCCGTACAAGCGGCACCGCAGCTAGCCATCCAGGCAGCACCCGCAAACAACAACCAAGTACAGGCGGCAGGAGCGTTCCCCCAGCCGCAGCAGCAGCAACAAGGTCCGTCGGCAGCAGCCGACACGTACCCAGCCACACGGGGACAGCTGAACATGATCCAGAAGGGACCCCCGTCGAACAGGCGGCAGAAAATCATCACACGCCAAGTACTTCAAGCCATCAAGAGCCCGCGCGCGGTACCAGACTACCTGCACGGGTCGGAGACACCAATCACATTTTCCAGGGCAGATCACCCAGCGGAGGTAGTCCGACCCGGGCACGCCGCACTCGTGATTGAGGCCTTGATCGGCGACTACAGCCTGAAGAAGGTATTCCTGGACGGAGGCAGCGGCATCAACATCATATTCGCCGACACCCTCAGACGAATGAACAGGTCGACAGAGAAATTGCCGGAATCGGAGACCACCTTCCACGGCATAGTACCAGGGCAAGCAATCACGCCCATGGGAACAATCACCCTCGACGTCATCCTCGGTACACCCGAGCACTTCAGGAAGGTGTCGATAGACTTTGAGGTCGTCGACTGGAAGTCACAATACAACGCCATCCTCGGACGCCCAAGCTTTGCCAGGTTCATGGCAGTACCCCACTACGCCTACCTGATGATAAAGTTGCCCGGGCCGAAAGGAGTGATCACCGTCCGCGGCGACTTCGGGCTCTCCAACAACTGCGACCGCGAGTTCGCCAAGATCTCCGAGTTCTTCGGCGTCGAAGAGCACTTCAAGGCCATATCAGCTGACAACGACAAGACCATCTTCCCGGCTCGCAAGAAGCCTGCCAAAGACGCAGCGTTCAACACGAATGACGACACTGTCACCCACCAAGTCCATCCGACTGACAGCGGAAAGACGGTCAATGTCTCATCGAGTCTGACCCCCGCATAGGAAGGCGCACTCGTCGAGTTCCTACGTGAGAACTGGAAAATCTTTGCATGGCAACCTTCCGACATGCCAGGGATACCCAGGGAACTCGCCGAGCACTCTCTAAAAGTCCACAAGGACGCAAGACCAGTCAAGCAATCCATGCGACGCTTCTCAGGACCCAAACGAGACACGATCACCATGGAAGTCGACAGATTACTGCACGCCAAGTTCATCCGAGAGATCAAGGACTCGGACTGGGTCGCCAACCCGATTCTAGTTGAGAAAAAGAAGACGAAGAAACTACGCATGTGCGTTGACTTCACCGCAGTCAACAAATGCTGCCCCAAGGACCACTTCCCGCTCCCGCGGATAGACCAGATCATCGACTCGACTGCAGGTTGCGAACGCCTGTCCTTTCTGGATGCCTACTCAGGTTACCAGCAGATCAGGTTGAAAGTCGAGGACGAAGAGAAGACAGCCTTCATCACACCCGACGGCGTTTTTTGCTACCAGACGATGTCGTTCGGGTTAAAGAACGCAGGCGCCACGTACCAGCGGACAATGCAAGCATGCCTCAAGGGGCTAATCGGGCAGATCGTCCAAGTCTACGTCGACGACATCGTCGTCACTACCCGGAAGGAGGATACCCTAGTCGACGACCTCCGCAAGGTCTTCGCCGCACTGGACGTGTATCAAATCAAGCTCAATCCAGAGAAATGCGTGTTCGGCGTACCAGCCGGAGAGCTACTAGGGTACCTTGTATCCGCAAGAGGAATCGAAGCAAACCCCGAGAAGGTGCAGAACATACTCACAATGCCAACACCAACCAAGGTCAGGGAGGTGCAACGATTAGCTGGCCGAGTCGCAGCTCTCAGCCGGTTCATTAGTAAGTTGGGAGAGAAAGCCTTACCTTTCTACCAACTGATGAAGAAGTCAGACAAGTTCGAGTGGACACAAGAGGCGTAGGACGCGTTCGACCATCTCAAGAAAACACTGACAACCTCTCCAGTCCTCGTGGCACCGCTGGAAAATGAGCCGCTCTACCTATACGTCTCAGCACCGAACAGGGTGGTGAGCACGGTGCTCGTAGTCGAACGCGAAGAAAAAGGGCACAGTCACCCGATGGAGAGGCCCGTCTACTACCTTAGCGAAGTACTCACCTTGTCCAAGCAGAACTACCCTCATTACCAGAAGCTGGCATACGGAGTCTTCATGACCTCTAGAAAGGTCGTCCACTACTTCTCCGAGCACCCGATCACGGTGGTAAGCTCCTCTGGACTAGCAGACATTCTCCCAAACCAGCGCGCGACAGGACGAGTCGCCAAGTGGGTTGTCGAACTAGGACCATGGGGGCTGAAGTATGCTCACCCGAAGTCCATCAAGGCCCAAGTTCTCCCAGAATTCACCACCGAGTGGATAGAAGCCCAGCTACCAAATGTCCCCGACTTGTCCAACGCATGGACAATGTACTTTGATGGCTCCAAGAAATTCAAGTCAGCTGGGGCAGGAGTCGTGCTCATCTCCCCCAAAGGCGACAAGCTCAAGTATGTACTACAGATGGACTTTCCGACGCCGTCCAACAACGAAGCCGAGTACGAGGCCCTGATCCACGGCATGCGGATGGCCAAGAACTGCGGCGCCACACACCTCATGATCTACGACGACTCCTACCTGGTGGTACAACAAACCATGAAGTCCTGCGACGCCGTCGCTGACAATATGATCGCCTACAGAGACCTCTACAATCAGTTGGAAGGCAACTTCGACGGCTGCGAGCTGCGCCACATTGGCCGTGAAAGCAACGAGGAAGCCGACGTCCTCGCTAACATGGGCTCAGACAGGGTGCCAGTCCCACCCGGCGTCTTCCTCGAGTGCATCACGCAGAGATCCATCAAGACTCAGAATACAGCAAGCACTGCAACAACAAAAGGCGATGCCAACCCGCCAAGCCAAGACAAGGTCCCCATGGAGGTCATGCTAGTCGAAGCCACATGGACAGGACTGTACCTAGCATACATACTACATCAGAAGCTGCCAGCCGACCCAGTCGAAGCAAAGCGCATCATCAGACGCTCCAAAAGTTTCACCGTCATCAACGGAGAACTCTACAAAAGAAGCATCTCAGGAATCCTGCAAAGGTGCATAGATCCAGTCGACGGCCAAGCCATCTTACTCGACATCCACGCGGGTACCTGCGGGCATCACGCTAGCAGTCGGGCACTGGTGTCCAAGGCGCTACGAGCCGGGTTCTACTGGCTGACAGCCATGCAGGACGCCGAGGAGCTGGTGAAGAAATGCACAGGGTGCCAGGAATTTGCCAACAAGCCGCACGCGCCAGCATCAGAACTCAAAACAATACCATTAGCCTGGCCCTTTGCCCAATGGGGTCTGGACATGGTGGGCCCGCTGAAGAAATCCTCACCCGGAGGTCACACTCACCTCCTGGTTGCAGTCGATAAGTTCACAAAGTGGATCGAAGCAGTGCCCATCACAAGTTCGACTGCATCCACAGCGGTCAACTTCATCAGGTCAATCATCTTCAGGTTTGGAGTACCGAACGGGATCATCACCGACAATGGCTCGAACTTCACAACCGAAGAATTCAAGGACTTCTGCTCAGAGCAGGGGATCAAGCTCAGCTACGCGTCGGTCTCGCACCCGCAATCCAACGGGCAAGTGGAGAAAGCCAACGGCCTCGTCTGCAACGACATCAAGAAACGACTGCGCGTGCCCCTAAAACGCGCAGCGGGCGCATGGGTGGAAGAACTGCCATCGGTACTCTGGAGTCTGCGAACAACGCCAAACAGGTTCACCGAGTACACTCCATTCTTCATGGTGTACGGTGTAGAAGCGGTCCTCCTCTGCGACATCAAGTTCGACGCACCGAGAGTAGTCGCCTACGACGAGTCAGATGCAGAGGAGGCACTCGAAGACTGCAGAGACACCTTGGATGAAGCGCGCGACATCGCCCTGGCACGATCAGCCGTGTATCAGCAGGACCTGCGCAATTATCACACTCGGAGGCTGCGACCAAGAGCGTTCGTTGCAGGCGACCTGGTTCTTCGACTCAAGCAAAAGAAGGTGCACAAGCTCGCTTCCCCATGGGAGGGCCCGTACATCGTAACAGAAGCAATAGGCAACGGAGCTTACCGCCTAAAGGACTCGAAGACAGGAGCGGACTGCAGCAACCCGTGGAACGTAGCACAACTCCGTCGGTTCTACGCCTAGTTCAAAACAATCATTGTACAAGAAAATCAGCGCGGCAGGTTTCAGACGCACTCTTTCCCTTACCAGGGTACCTGAGGGGACTGGAAGGGTTTTAATGAGGCGGCCTGTTCGCAAGAATCAATAAAGTGATTTGAAGAAAATCTGTCTCCTTTACCTGTCACTCAGAGGAAGCTCAAAAATCCTAGGCCGCCACTCGAACCACTCGGGGGCTGCGCCACACAGGTTGAAATAAAAGCTTAGGCCGCTACCCGAACCACTCGGGGGCTACGCCATACAAGCATGTCCAAAATCCTAGGTCGCCACCCGAACCACTCGGGGGCTGCGTCACATAGGTTGAAATAAAAGCTTAGGCCGCTACCCAACTTACCCGGGGGCTGCGCCATACAAGCATAAAGTCAAAAAATCCTAGGCCATCACCCGACCGACTCGGGGGCTGCGCCATACAGGTCAAGTTCAAAATCCTAGGTCGCCACCCGACACACACGGGGGCTGCGCCACACAGGTCACACTTGTAACCCTAGTCTACCACTCGACTTACTCGGGGGCTACGCCAAACAGGCCTTCTCAGAAAAATCCTCAGCCGCCACTCGAACCCACTCGGGGGCTGCGCTGCACAGGTCAAGTTCCAAATCCTAGGTCACCACCCGACATACTCGGGGGCTGCGCCAAACAGGTAACACTTGTAATCCTAGGCCGCCACTCGACCTACTCGGGGGCTGCACCAGACAGGTCTTAGCCAAAATCCTAGGCCACCACTCGAGCGACTCGGGGGCTGCGCCATACAGGTCAAGTTACAAAAATCCTAAGTCGCCACCTGTTAAAATCAGAGACTGCGGCATACAGGTTACACTTGAAAAAACCTAGGCCGTTGCCTAGCATACTAGGCGACTGCGCCATACAGGTCGCAAATCAAAACTGGCATTTTCACTTTCGAGTAAACAGATCAACTCTCATAACTCGAAAGTACTTTAATCTGTTACATCATACTTACAAGGCACATTTGCCCTCTATAGCTAACCCTGTACATCAGACGACAGCTACTCTAAAGTGCAGGTTCAGCCTTCGGCGCATCAAGGGGACCTACAAGGCGCTCGCTCAGGTCCTGAACCTGCCGGATAATCCGGCGCGCAGCCGCTAAGGTCTCATCAAAGTCGTCGTCACCCGGCAGGCCCTCAAGCACCCTCTCAAGCGAAAGATGTGGCCGGTGCATCCGGACGTATGCCAGCGCCGCGTTCGCACCAGCCACAAGTTGGGCGTCGACAGCCTCCTTCAGCCCTTCACCATCGCGGAACCTCTCCAGCAAGGCAGACAACCCGTTCGGCTGCGCATTGTGCGGAAAGTACACACGGTTGATGTGCCAAAGTGTCTTCCGGCAGTTCTCCAGAAGAAAAGCAGCGCGCCACGTACGATCAAGCATGGTGGCAAGGACGCGCCCCCTCGACTGGTTCACCCAGAACTGTCGAGCTTCGTAGGAGTCGCCGGACGCCTCTCGGGTGACTCGCTCCTCAACGCGAGCCCGCTCGGCCTCCCAGTCGGGATTACCATCTGCGCGCATAAAATGCAAGTCAGAACGAGAAGGAAAGCCAACAAGGACGGCAGCCGCCAAAGGGATACATACCTTGCAACTGCCGACTGATCAGGTCGATCTCCCCAAGCAAAAAATCCTCACGTCGCGAGAACTCCGCCGTGGGATGCGACTGAGAAGGGTGTAGCAGCCGCTCCGTATTCTTCAGGGTCGCCTCAAGCTCCACCACCTTGTTCTTCAGATATGTGATTATCCGCTGATCATTTACACTGCGTGGAGGAGCCGGCGCCGCCCGACGACGGCGAGCACCCGAAGAAGAAGCCGCGCCACTCGGCTCGGCCACTGGAGAAGGTGGAGCATCATCGCGCGCAGCATTCTGCCAGGGATACGCAGAGTCAATACAATCATGCGACTGCGAAGCGCAGATCAACTCAGAAGAAAGAAAGTCAGCAAAATAAATATTGAAGACCAAAAAGACCCGACAGGATAATATTCATTACAAAGCATGAAGTTCAAAATACAGACCGCGGCGACTGCCGCATTCCTAAAACTACGCCTACTCTAAGGTTGCGGACTGCGACCGGGAACGGCCCTTCCGAGCGGCAGCTGCCTTGGTCGCCTTAGCAAGGGCCCTCTCGAAGAGTGCCACAAGCTGCGCGGCCAGCTGCGAGGCACGCTCCTTCACGCCACTCAGCGACGCGGTCCGGCCATCGGGTTTGCGAGGAAAACCGCTGACGACCTTCTCGAAGTCACCTGGAACTTGATGGCCTAATAGGAGCTGGAAGGTGAGCTCGGAGCCGCGTACGGTCTGCGACCGCGTGAAGTCGGCGATGGTGGTCGCGTCCTCAAACGGCGCAGCCAGGGCGTCCACGGTTGCCGGCGGCTGGTCGCCCGGGAAGATACTATGATGCACCACGGTGAGGGCCCCAGTCGACTTCTGCAACGCGGCTGCAGACTTCTTCAGCGCGTCTGAGGCATAGGCACAGACCCGGTCGAGGAAGCCAACAGCGGTCGCCAGGTCAACCGTGTCGCTCGACGCGTCTTCTGGAGGAGCTCCACCGCAAGTCTCTGCGCAAAAATTCAAAGTCAAGCAAAGAAGAAGATCAAAGACTCAGTAGGCGTCAAGCCGAAACTTACCCCCAAGAACACCGGCGAGTGAAAGGAGACGACCGACTTGAGTTTTCTCCTGGGCGACCCGCGCCAGCTCCCGCTCTCGAGACTCGTGAAGAGCCTTCTCAAGCTCATCAACCCGCCCAGTAGCCTGGTCCAGCGAGGCACGCAGTTGGTCCCTCTCTTTCTCCAGGCGAACGTAAGCCGCGGCTGCGTCGAGCTGTTGGCAATAGTACGGCTGAAGCAAATGCAAGATGTCAATAAAGTTGCGGGCGACTATACTAGTCACCCACACCTTCGGGGGCTACTCCCATCGGGAGCGCTAATCGCGCACACGATGAAAAATCAAGAACGCAAGAAAAAGCATGGAAGACTTACGTGGTCCAGGAGTTCAAGGTCCTCTGCAGTCGAAGGAGGCACGCGGCTAGACGATGCAATGCCGGCAGGCTCAGCACGCATCTTCTCCACCACCACCGGCGTCCCCAGCCCAGTCGAAGGGGCGGATGTATGCTCCACGTCCCGAAGGGGGAGCTAACATTGTCAGAACGGTGGCTGCAGCAAACCCAAGCACACCTGTCAACTAAAACGTCGAAACCGCAAAGTACAACTCGAAGGACACATCACAAAGAAGCTCACCTGGGGGTACCGGCGTCGTCGTAGCTCTCCAGGGAAGGCGAAGGCATCCGCGCGAAAGAACGAGGCGTTGTGGAGCTGACTGGAGGAACGTTCAGGGGTTCCTCCCAGCCACCCGAGGATTGCGCACCCGGAGACGTCGTGACGACCTCCTCCTCAGTAACGTCGACATCCCGGGTAGGTGACGACGCAGTGGCAGAATCGCCGCGACTCGGAAGATTCCGCTTCTTCCGCGCGGGTTCCTCCACTTCATCCTCCTCCTCCACCTCATCACGGGGAGAATGTGCGGAGGGAATCTCTTAGTCTTCGTCCTCCTCCTCGACAAACTTCGACTCATCGTCGGGTCCGTTCTCAGGAAGGGGAGGAAGGATGATGAACAGAGCTCGACCATGAAGCAAGTAGACACAAGTCGAATCAAAAAGAAAGGTAGACTCAAGTCGAACAAGGACAAAAGGAAAACAAGACAAGACTTACCTCAGGAACGGGGTTCGAGGCCCCGTAAGGAGAAATCGGGCACTTGACGTTGCACGTGTCCGCGGCTCGGAGGTTGGTGATGGACCTGACGTTGGCTTCCACCTCTACAACATCCAGCGGCACGGCGCTGACGCCTTCGGCGGCCCACATCGGGTGAGGCCGGGCGCTGAGCGGCTGCACCCGAAGACGGAAGAAGGTGGCCATCAGAAAGACGCCACCCGCCTCGCGCCCAAGGGTCCTGGTCAGATCGCGCAGCAGGCCAAGCAAGGGCCGCACGGCCTCCTTCTCCACGGCGGACAGCGGGTGCGCCCAGGCGCCGGTCTTCCGCAGTCCACGCCCGCTGTCGAACGCGTCCAGGCCGTCCTGGTTCGACTGGACGTAGAACCACCTTCGACGCCATCCTTGGACAGAGTCGGCCTTCTTCATCTGGAAGTACGCGGTGTCACTGCGCACCTGGATTCCGAAGCCGCCCACAGGGAAGGTCAAACTTCTCTTCCCCACGTTCTTGCGAACGAGGAAGAGCGACTTCCACAACGCCCAATGGGGCGCGACACCCAAGAGGCATTCGCAGAGCACGATGAAGCCCGCGATGCTCAAGACGCCATTGGGTGTCAGATCGTGGATCTGAACCCCATAGGCATACAAGAGACCGCGCACGAAATCGTGCATGGGGAACCCGAAGCCCCGCGGAAGGAAATCCGCGAAGCAAACACGTTCCCCATCGCGGGGAGTGGGGAAGACCTCCTTGCCAGGGACGCGTACCTGAACTTGGTCGGCAGGTGGCAGCAGACCCTGCGCGCGGAAAAGCTCCACCTCGGCCTTCTTCACCAAGGACCTCTGCCAGTCGCCATCAGGTTTCTTCATCACCCCGGCTTCATCGGCGGCGGCGGAGGAGCCAGCGGCGCTCTTCGGCTTGCCCATGGTCAAGGTCGCAAGGTGTACGGACGGATTGCTCGGAGCTCGGGATGGCGGCGGAAATGGTAGAGCGCAGAGGAAAAGAAGCACAGAGCGATTGGAGAAGATGAAATCCCAAGCGTCAAGACACAGTACTTATGCCTCGAAGATCAGCATCTCAACCGTCCACCGAACAAGGGCTCCGAGCGGGCACATCCAACCGTCCACGTGTCGCACGGAGAAACCAACCGTCACCGCCCACTTCGTCCACTATGCACGATAACCGAGGCGTCGTCATCGTGCCGCGCAAATTTCGCGCCCACTTCGGAGACGTGACAACTGTGGACCGCGGTCAGTTCTGACAGCGGGGCCCACCACGTAACGTCCCATCGGGCGCAGAGGCGTGCAACAGATCGTCACCAATAACGTCATCAAGCCAACGACTCCAAAATCAACTGAAGCAACTCGACAGAGTGATTCGAGTAGTAAGCGTCAAAGCTGAAATCAACAAGGTAGGATCAGCCAATGATCCGAGAACCCGAAGAAACCATTCGGGTGGCAACGCAGTAAGCTCAAGCAGCCGAATCCATCCACAAGTAAGCCAAACAGGCTGAGTAGAAGCAAGCTTCACAAGAAGATGAAGGCAAAGTAATTCGACTGAAAGCTTACTCCCATCGGGAGTGGCCGGTTCGACTGAAGAAATCGAGTTCAAGCTCAAGATCAAGCAATCCAATGGCGCGTCCAGGAGGAAGGAGTCCTTTGTTCGACTCTACGCTTCGACCAAGCACTCGGGGGCTACTGACGTGGGGCTGCCTTGCGGGTAGCCCACGATGATGCTACCTGGGCCGCGCCAAGGAAGGAAAGGCCCACAGGAGGCCCACGCGGGGTACCATGTAACCTAGTCCAAGTCGGTTAGGAAGCATAACCTGCCATATCTGTAGATGCCATCGGCACCAACCACCCGAGACCTGGCTGCCTATAAAGCCAGGAGGGTTGCCCGTCCCAGAGGACATGCTCATAACCACCACGACAAACCCTAGCGAGATCGCAGTCTCGCCATTGTAATCGCTACTCACATCAATAATCAGACAAGCAAGAGTAGGGTGTTATCCTCCGGGAGCCTGAACCTGAGTAAAACCTTGCTTGTCAGCCGTCGTGATCACCTTGCACTCATCTCTCTCCCCATCAATCAACCCGGGGTGCACAACCCTGGGACTTGTCGAGTTAACACCTCGTCAATGCGATCATAGTCGATCTCTCCGGGAGTGGCCTAGTTGCGATCTGTTCGGCTAGATCCTTCACACCAAACTGATCAACAAAAAAGTTATGTTCCCCGATGGTTAGATGAAAACCTGAATCGAGATTGGAGTAAATCTCCTGAGCTTCGGGTGAGTATGGCCTAATCCTAGCTAGTGATGCTGCGTTTGGCGAGTGGTCGCCTATGAGCTGGATGTAATCTGCTGTCGGTAATGTTCACCCCTTTGAAAAAGTCGGCGAGTTGCCGTTTGAAATTTGGACCGAAAAATCCGCAGATCCAACACTACCTTTTCCCACAGACGGCGCGAATTGACGAGGGATGTCCCCATCAATACCCATGGTTACTAGCCTAGGGTAAGATTTATGAGGTAGAGAACGTGTGGTAGATTCGTCGGCTGACAAGAGGGATTTACCTAGGTTCGGGGCCCTCGAGTGAGGTAACAACCTTACGTCCTGCTTGTCTGTTATTGATCTATGAATATACGGCGAGTACAGGGTTCTAGCAAATTGTTGATCTTGCTAGGGTTTGGTGATTCTGATTGGGCGTTTCCTTGATCGGCCACCCTCATGTCCTTTATATAGGGGCACAGGTCACGGGTCGTAACCGACTAGGACTACAAGTATGGAAAGTACTACCGACTATGTTATCTATGGTAGAAGTCTTCGACCTGGGATTCGCTTGTTGGGCTACTTCAGCCTATTGACAAATGGGTTTTAGTCATTACATGCACCAGGTACCCACACGAAGGAGTACCCGTTTGGTATAACCTCGTCAAGGTACCTCCAGCAGCTAAATCCAATAAGTTTCTTGAAGAAAAATTCAATGCTGCATAAAAGGTTTGGATGATCATCCAAGCAGTCAGTCCATGGGTTGGGCAATTCTTTATCAAAGATTTCAGTCTTTCCCAAGCTTGAGCAACATGTTTGTTATCTAGTTGTTTAAAATTCATGATGCTACTTCTTAGAGAAATAATCTTAGCAGAAGGATAGTACTTTCCTATAAAAGCATCTTTGCATTTTATCCATGAATCTATACTATTTGGTCATCTGTCCCGTGCCGTGGCTGCACCCGGGATAGATAGCACCCTATTTGTCCCGGGCTGAGCCACCACCCGGCATAGATGGAGTTTTTTCATTTTCTTTTTCTGTTTTTATTTTCTTTTACAGTTTTCTGTTTTAAATAACTTTTGCAAAATTTGGAATTTGAAAAAACTTTGAATATGAAAAGTGTTTGAATTTGACTAACTAATACAAAACCATTTTTTTGTTTTCTATCATAACTGTTTTAATTAGTTTAAAACTAGTTTGGATATGAATTTGAATAACTTTTGCAAACTTTGGAATTTGAAAAAACTTTGAATATGAAAAGTGTTTGAATTTGACTAACTAATACAAAACCATTTTTTGTTTTGTATCATAATTATTTTAATTAGTTTAAAACTAGTTTGAATATGAATTTGAATAACATTTTGCAAACTTTAGAATTGTAAAAAACTTTGAATATTAAAAGTGTTTGAATTTGACTAACTAATACAACCCCATTTTCTGTTTTCTATCATAATTGTTTTAATTTGTTTAAAACTAGTTTGAATATGAATTTGAATAACTTTTACAAAATTTGGAATTTGAAAAAACTTTCAATATGAGAAGTGTTTGAATTTGACTAACTAATACGACCCCATTTTCTTTTTTCTATCATAATTATTTTAATTAGTTTAAAACTAGTTTGAATATGAATTTGAATAACTTTTGCAAACTTTGAAATTTGAAAAAACTTTCAATATGAAAAGTGTTTGAATTTGACTAACTAATACAACCCCATTTTCTGTTTTCTATCATAATTATTTTAATTAGTTTAAAACTAGTTTGAATATGAATTTGAATAACTTTTGCACTTGTTAGCCGTTCGATCAGGTGTGTGTTTCTTTTGATGGCTGCTGAGCTGTTCGATCAGCACTTTCACTTCAAAACCGGGACTAAAGAAGCACATGGATCGTGTATTTCTTTCAAGCACTTGTTAGTCGTTCGATCAGGTGTGTGTTTCTTTTGATTGCTTCTGAGCTGTTTGATCAACACTTTCACTCCCAAACCGGGACTAAAGAAGCACACGGATCGTGTGTTTCTTTCAAACACTTGTTAGCCGTTAGATCAGGGGTGTGCTTCTTTTGAGAACTTGTGAGCTATTGGATCAACATTATCAGTACCACTGGGTGAGCCACGTGACCCTATATATAGCCCCCTCTCGGACGAGGGGAGCACTCAGTGTATCCTCCTTCTAGTGCCCGGGTGGTGGTATACAAAGCATTCAGATTCCCTGCATACGTCCGACCGTGCATTTGTCATGCGAGGCACTCAAGAGCCACGGTCGGGCTGTATGCAGGGGAAATCATGTGTTTTGTTCTATCAAAAGAATAGTTCAATTCATCTACTGAGGAATAAAAATCACTCGGATTCCCTGCATACGCCCCACGGTGCATTTGATATGCAGACACTCCTGTGGCTGATTGTACAAGAAGGATATGAGAAATCATAAAAAGGGGGGTCAGCGAGGAGCCACCGTGGGGCTGTATGCAGGTGGAATCGTGTGTTTTGTTCTATCAAAAGAATAGTTCAATTCATCTACTTAGGAATATATACAAATCACTCGGATTCCCTAAATACGACCCACGGTGCATTTGATATGCAGGCACTCAGGAGCCACTGTGGGGTTATATGCAGGTGAAATCGTGTGTTTTGTTCTATAAACGCCGACAGATCCATTTGATATGCAGATAAAAATGGAGCATCTTGTTCATACAAAAAGTTTAATATATTAATTATTACACATCGCACCAACATCTCCATCACACAACGACGCTAGTTCAACTGGGTCGGAACCATGGAGCATCTTCTTCAATCGACTTGATGATTGGGTCAATGTTCACTACGAATGGCGGAATTTCATCAAAATTATTATAATCATCTGACATGTCTGTCTTGTCCTCCACTCCCACGATGTTTCTTTTTTCCTGAAAGAACTATGTGAAGCCTCAGCTCCTCCACTCCCAGGATGTTTCTTTTTTTGGGTCTGCTAGACATGTCCTGCACATATAAAACCTGAGCCACATCATTGGCTAGCACGAATGGTTCTTCTCCGTACGCAAGATTATTTAGATCCACTGTTGTCATTCCGTACATCTTGTCTACCTCAACCCCGCCTTTCAGATTGACCCATTTGCACCGAAACAAAGGGATCTTAAAAGAAGGTCCATAGTCAAGTTCCCGTATCTCCTCTATGCAAACATAATATGTGTTCTTGTGCCCATTGTTGTTTGTTGCATCAATGCGAACACCACTGTTTTGGTTCGTGCTCTTTTTATCTTGGACACTCGTGTAAAATATATTCCCATTAATTTTGTACCCTTGGAAAGTACATATAGTTGTTGATAGTGCTCTGGCCAACAAGTGTAACTGTTCATCAACATTGCCTTTATTTTGGAGATGTGCTCGCAACCAACCGCCAAAAGTCGCCCTGTGTGTACGTACAATCCAGTTGTCAGACTTCCCCGCGTGTAGGGAGCGTACAAGATTCTTGTGTTCATCGACATACGGGGCCACCAAGGTAGAACTTTGTATAACTGTATAGTGTGCTTCTGTGAAAGAATGTCCATCCATAGATTTGTTTATTTTCTTTCCTAGTGTGCATTTTCCACTAAGTCTACCCTCATGTCGTGATTGTGGAACACCAGTCGGCTTAAGGTCATGAATATAGTCAACACAGAATTCAATGACCTCCTCGTTACCGTAGCCGTTGGAGATGCTTCCTTTTGGCCTAGCACGGTTATGAACATAGTTCTTTAAGACTGCCATGAACCTCTCAAATGGGAACATATTGTGCAGAAATACAGGACCGATAACTTGAATCTCTTCGACTAGGTGAACCAGGAGATGCGTCATAACATCGAAAAGGATGGAGGGAACACCAACTCAAAACTGACAAGACACTGGACCACATCATTTTGCAACCCTGGTAGAATCGCCAGATTGATTACCTTCTGAGATATTGCAATGAGGAATGCACAAAGCTTCACAATGGGTACTCGAACATTTTCCGTTAGTAGCCCCCTTAGTGCAATCGAAAGCAATTGCGTCATAATCACGTGGCACTCATGAGACTTTAGGTTTTGAAATTTTTGGAGTCTCACATTTACTATCCTCTTTATATTTGACGAGAAGCCAGCCGTGACCATGATACTGCTCAGGCATTTAAAGAATATTACTTTCTCTTGTTTGGTAAGAGCATAGCTGGCAGGACCTTCGTAGTGTTCGGGACTTAGGCCGTCTCGTTCTTTCATACGTTTCATGTCCTCCCGTGCTTCCTCTGTATCTTTTTTCTTCCCGTACGCGCCCAAATAGCCTAGCAGGTTCACGCAAACATTTTTTGTCACGTGCATCACGTCGATAGCCGATCGAACCTCTAGGACCTTCCAATATGGTAGCTCCCAAAATATAATTTTTTCCTTCCACATGGGTGCGTGCCTATCAGCTTCTTCTGGAACCTGATGTCCTCGAGGACCCATTCCAAATATTACTTTTAGATCCTTGACCATATCAAATATTTCTTCACTAGTACGGTTGACAGGCCTCCTATTGTGATCAGCCTCACCTTTAAAATGCTTGCCTTTCTTCCTTGCGGTATGCCTGATCGAAAGAAATCGACGATGCCCCAGATACACACACTTCTTACATTTATCCAAATATAAACATTCAGTCTCACCCAAACAGTGTGTGCATGCATTGTACCCCTTGGTTGACTGCCCTGAGAGGTTAGCAAGAGCAGGCCAATCGTTAATTGTTACAAAAAGCAAAGCTCGTAGGTCAAAATCCTCCTATTTGTGCTCATCCCACACCCGTACAACTTCTTCCCGCCACAACTGTAAATGTTCTTCAACTAATGGCCTGAGGTACACATCAAGGTCGTCGCCAGGTTGCTTCGGGCCTTGGATGAGCAATGGCATCATAATGAACTTTCGCTTCATGCACAACCAAGGAGGAAGGTTATAAATACATTGAGTCAAATGCTAGGTGCTATGGCTGCTGCTCTGCTCCCCAAACGGATTGAAACCGTCTGTACTTAGACCAAACCATAAGTTCCTTGTGTCATCTGAAAATTCTGGGAACTCTCTCTCAATTTTTGTCAACTGCGACCCATCAGCGGGGTGTGTGCACATCGCGTCTTTCTTACGGTCCTCTTTGTGCCATCGCAACAACTTGGCATGCTCTTTGTACGCGAACAGGCGTTTCAACTGTGGTATTATAGGAGCATACCAGATCACCTTGGCAGGAACCCTCTTCCGGGGACGCTCACCCTCAACTTCACCAGGGTCATCTCGTCTGATCTTATACCGCAGTGAAGTGCATACCGGACATGCATCCATATTCTCGTACTCACCGCGGTAGAGGATGCAGTCATTAGGGCAGGCATGTATCTTCTGCACGTCTAATCGTAGAGGGCACACAACCTTCTTTGCTACGTACGTGCTGCCGGGCAACTCGTTGACCTTTGGAAGCATCTTCCTAATTATCTGCAACAACTTTCCAAATCCCTTGTCTGTCACACCACACTCTGCCTTCCAGTGCAGTAATTTCAGTGTGGTACCCAGCTTTTTTAGACCATCTTCGCAACTTGGATACAACAATTTCCTGTGATCCTCTAACATCTGGTCGAACTTCAACCTCTCCTTTTCAGTTCCGCACTCTTTCTTTGCATCAGCAATGGCCCGACCAAGATTGTCAGCGGGCTCATCTGGTGCCTCTTCATCTTCAGCTTCCCCCGTTGCATACTCTCCGTACTCCGGGAACATAGGATAGTTGTCATCATCTTCCTCTTCACTGTCTTCCGTCATAACCCCTTTTTCTCCGTGCTTCGTCCAACAATTATAGCTGGGAATGAAACCGTGCCGAATAAGATGGCTTTGAAGGGTTCTCGCGTTTGGGTGATCTGTCTTATTCTGGCAGTTGACACATGGACAACGCATGAAAGCATTGGTACTTTGGGCCTTGACTTTCTTGAGAAATTTCCTCAAACCCGTCATGTACTCGGCAGTGCGTCGGTCACCATACATCCATTGTCGGTCCATCTGCATTATATAATAAACTATATCAATAACCATCACAGAACATCGAGAAATAACCACTGAACATGCACGGTACATCAAATCATTTCATGAACTCTCTCTGGCATTTCATCGAACACCTTGTGTGCATACTTAAAAAAATAGACTAGCACACACCCCCTCCTTCCATTTCAAAAAAAAATGCCTCCAATCGTTTTGGGAGGGGGGGCTGCTGATCAGTATATGTAGGCACCCACCTTTTGTCCCGGTTCCAGCCACAAACCGGGACAACGAGGCTGCCCATTTGTCCCGGTTTGTGACAGAAACCGGGATAGATGGGGTTTTTTTCATTTTTTATTTTCTTTTTCTGTTTTCTTGTTTAAGTAACTTTTGCAAACTTTGGAATTTGAAAAAACTTTGAATATGAAAAGTGTTTGAATTTGACTAACTAATACAAAACCATTTTTTGTTTTCTGTCATTACATAGATATATTTCGGTCATTACATAGATATAGTTCGGTCAATACATGAGAACACGCACGCGCACACCGAATTTTTGCGTGACCGAATACATAGATAGTCTACTCATCAACGACATTAAGATGATTGTCCTCGGTATTATAGCCGCGTAGACTATCCCACTTCCGTGCAATCTCGAAGCCAAGGCGAGCGTCTAAAGCAGCATATACGACTTGATCGTAGCTCAATGTAACTTTGCCCCATCCAAAAATTAGGTCTTCTTCTAACGTGTTGTCCTCGTCGTAGTCCGTGTCCTTCTTCTTCTTGTATTTCTTCTTCTTCTCAAGATTTGTCCCAATGGTAGCATTAGAGAGAGCATAGAGACTCGGAGTAAAATTGCTGGTAGGGTTTCGGCGATCCCTCTGCAGGTTGACCGCGGACCGAATAATAATTCCAAAGTAGGCTAGCATCTTCATGTCATTATGGATAGCCACGTAGATGATTGTCTGATCAGCTATGAAATCCATGAGGACTTGTGGCACCCTATCAGGTTCGCAAATTTGGAAGACAAGAGTCTCGGTCGCCACCGAGAGTTGAAGGACGGCGACGCGCTGCGGAGTATCCTTCCGTTGAGGGTTGGTGAACTCACAATCGAGTCCAACGCCTTTGATCGGAGCGGCGTCAAGGAAGTTGTTCTGCTCGTCTTCAGTGCGCGTCGAAAAAATGCGCGGCGATGGCTCGGCTTCCACGCGAAGTTGAAAGCATGACTTTTTTCCCGGTTCCAGTCAAGAACCGGGACAAATGGGTGTACGCTAGAGCTCTCAGCGGGTGCTACCTTATTTGTCCCGGTTGGTGGCCGAAACCGGTACAAATGGGTGACGCCTGGAGAGCTCGACGGGTTTTAGGCCCCATCTGTCACGGTTTGTAATACGACCGGGACAAATGGGGTATTTCTATTTGGTCCTTTAGCCTGTTTTCTACTAGTGTTAACAGTGAGGTTGTCAATCTCACTGACTTGCTGTAACAAAGGATTAAACGTATATGTAAAAGAAAGATATTTGTTTGCAGAAAGTAACGGGTTTGCAGTTGTGGTTTTATCAGATTAATGAGAAGGACCGAGTTCCACAGTTCACTAGTGGTGTCTCTCCATAAATAATAATAACATTGATCCACGAGTGGTAAACAAATTACAGCTGGGAAATTGACAGAATAATTATTAGCAAATCAATGCATATACTAACGTTATGATGTCTAGTGTGAGATTCATTCAGGCATTACAACAATATGCATAGACCGTTCCAACCACATCTATGACTAATAATCCACCTTCCGGATAGCGTCCGCACCCCTTTCAGTATTAAGTTGCATGCAACATATTATTGCGTTAAGCCTTGTGTGTAAAGTAAGTAAGTAACATCATCGTTAGACAAAGTACTACTATTTTATCCCTAGTAGCAACAATACATCTACAACCTTAGAGCTTTCTGTCACTGCCACAGATTTAATAGAGACATGAACCCACTATCTAGCATAATACCCCCTCTTAGAGATACGAGCATCTACTTGGCCAAAGCACACACAAGTAACGGAGAGCATTCAAGATCATTAAATAGCACACGCATGATATATTATGAAGCAATAACTTTAGTACTCAATATTCATCGGATCCCAGCAAACACAACATGTAGAATTACATAGAAATGATCTTGATCATGATAGGCGGCTCAAAAGATCTAAACATGATAGCACAAGAGGAGAAGACAACCATCTAGCTACTGCTATGGACCTGTAGTCCAAGGGTAGACTACTCACGCATCAGTCCGGAGTCGGTCATGGCGACGTAGAGGCCTCCGGGGACGTATCCCCCTCCCGACAGGGTGCCGAGGAGCAGTTCTGATCTCTCCTGAACTGGTGTTGACGACGGCGGCAGCTCGGGACCCGTGGAGGAAAAAGTGAATATTGTGCGATCGTTTTTAGGTCAGGAGGTATTTATGGGCGAAAGGGCGATGTCGGTGGGCGCCTGAGGGGCCCACACCACCTCTTGGCGCGGCCAGAAGGGGACCCGCGCCACGAGGTGATGTGGCCGCCTCGTGGCTCTTCACTGTCTTGTCTTCGGTGTTCTGGAACGTTCTGTTTCCAAAAATAATTACAAGATCTTTTATTTCCAATTCTGAGAATATTTCCTTAAGTACTTTTTTGAAACCAAAAACAGCAGAAAACAGGTAACTGGCACTTTGGCATCTTGTTACTAGGTTAGTCCCGGAAAATGCATAATACTATAAAAAATGCATATCAAACATGTAATAGCATGGAACATAAGAAATTATAGACATGTTGGAGACGTATCAACATCCCCAAGCTTAGTTCTACTCGTCCCAAGTAGGCAAGAACGATACAAGAAGAATAATTTCTGACGTGACATGCTTAAACACAATCTTGATCACGTAATACTGTAAGGCATGTAAACTGAGATCAAATGAATAAGGGTTGTAGTTTATATTGATATCAAATGAGTAATAAATGAGCAAGTAGGTAAAGCAAGAAAAGCTTTCAATGATATAGTACTAGATAGCAATCAACTTCGCAAAGTAGATATTAGAGATGATTTAAGCTTCAAGCACAACAATATAATCAGCTAATGCTTCCAACAAACATGACAACTTAATGAAAGGATCAAGTCAAGCAATATCAATATGCACGTAGAAGATCATTTCTTTATTTGTTCAAAAGCAACAAGCAAGCGTTCAACGTTGGTTCCTGGCACCAGGATGTTATGGCTAAGAGAATGTTAACAGAGGTTTGGAAGGCCAACGGAAGAAAGGCTCACAAAGCTGTGATCATTAGACAAGAGAAAGTCTTATAATCGAAGCTATGCAAGGAGTAGTGATTGCCATACAACGGATGCACATGGAGCTATAAGAATATGAAAGCTCTCCAATGTAGCTAGTGGGGGTGCATACAACTTGTTTGCTCACGAAGATTTAGAGAACTTTTGAGGAGGCTCATCATGGAATATACAAGCCAAGTTATATAGTTTAAAGTTCCCCACATAGTTATGCAACTAAGACATGAAAACTCTCTCATATGGTGTAAAGGTGTTAAACATGAGCACAAATCATGATCACAAATGATAAGGTGCTATAACATGAGCACAAGTGATGACTATAAATGATATGGTGGTATAACATGAGCGCAAGTGTAACGCCCCAGGATTTATCCCCAATTAGTTTTGTGTGTTTTCTTTTTCATCAACATGACATTGCATTTCATCTCATTTATTTAATTGTTGCATTTAAATTCAATTCCCACTTTTAAATTCAAATGAATTTCAAATTAATTAAAATGTGTATTTTCAAATCTTTTGCAAATATTATAAAACTAGTTTATTTAATTGCCTATTTAAAACAAAAATTATTTTGTAAAGTCTCCTAATACATTTTCCTTTTCTATTTTGTTTTTAAAAAATCAAAAACAGAAAAGAAATAAAAAGAGAAAAATGAAAAAAACAGAGAAAACATTACCTGGGCCGAAAACCCCCACTCTGGCACAAACTCCCTTTTTTCTTTTTGGCCCAACCCACCTCCTCCTCATGTCTCTTTCCTTCGTACAATCAACAGAGACAGGGAAGCCGAGCAGAAAACGCCATGGCTGCCCCCACCATGTGCCCACCTCAACCACTCCCCTCTCCCCTCCTTTTAGCAGAGCCCTTCCCCCCATTTCCAAAGTCCTAGCCTCCTCCTCCCTTTCCCCCTGCGCCGCCACCCCCTTCCCCTCTTCTTCTTCCTCCCTTCTATGTTTTCTCCTCACCACCGAAACAACACCGGAGCACCTCACCGTGGCGCCGATGATCGGGGGCTGTCAAAGGAGCGCAGAGGAACCCTAGCGTCCCGCACCGTCGTCGCCAACCTCCTCCCCCGAAGGAATCGCCACGGGCACCCGTGAGGGCGACAAGCTCTTCCCCATCTTCCCCAACACCAGCGACGCCCGCCGCTCAAATTCGTCGCCTCCCGACCGCCCCGGCAAGAACCACTACTCTGACCACCCTCCCCGTGAGATACTCTCTCCATCCCCGCCTTCCCCCTCTCTTTTTGCCGGCGGAATCGACGAGTCCGTCCTCGACTTGTCCCGTCTCCGCCATGACCGTGCCGAGGAGCTCCAAGGTCCCTGCTTAAGACCCGGTGCTGCGCCCCGTGCCTCCGCTGCCCTCGGAGTACACACACGTACGCACGCCCCCGCTTCCCGCGCCGCTCCGTGCAGATCAACGCCGGCGGCCGATTTCAGTCTGTCGTGCTCTCTGTTTTCCCATGTTTCAGTTTCGTCAGATTCAGGTTTATGTCTAGAGGTTAAAAACCGCTCCGTGTTCGTATCTGTCAACAACACTGAGCGGGCCAGTGGCTAGCACAGCGATCCCACCCGCGCGCGAGATGGCGAGTTCGATCCCCCTCCCGAGCGCGTTGTGAAATAAAGCCCTCTTTTATTTCTTTTCGGTCTCTGACATGCGAGTCCCACCCATCATTGACCAGAGGCGTTATAATTTTGCCCCAAACCCCCTGTGCTCTTTGTCCTTGCGGTTAAGCCCTCACCGACACAAGTTTGATCACGAACATGTCCCTGTAAATTGCAGAAACACTCCCAAACTTAATATGCTAATAACTTTAATTATATAACTCCAAATAAAATAATCTTTATATGTTTTATTATCATAAAAATGAATGAACATTAATATGCCATTCTTATGCCATTTCACATCTTTTAAATTCATTTCTTAGTGTAATTTATTTATTGCACCTAAATAATTAAATATGGAATGCGTTGGACTTTATTTAATCGTTGCCCTATTCCATTTAAATTAATTAGCTCACCCATGCCATGTGTTACCATGTTAACCAACATTTAATATTGTTGAGTAGATAAATAACTTGCACCTAAATATTAATTGTCGGGGTTGCTTTCCCGCTTAAATTGGATTAATTGCATTGTTTTGCATCTTGCCATGTCATGCATCATTCTCGTATGATCATGCTGGATCTTTTGCCGTAGTTGTAAAATGCATCTTTTACGCTTTCCAGTGTTTGTTGCTTCTTCGCGGATAAGACGTTGAGATGTGTGAGCAACGACAAGATCTGCTTCCATGCGGGATTCCAGCCAAGCAAAATTTGCTTGTTTACCTATACATTGTCTTTCATTCTTGCCGTTGATCTCTGCTACCCTAGTATTCGGTTCTTTATCGCGATCCCATCACATGTTTATCCTACAGCCTATATAGCTTTATCCCCACAACCCATAACCCCTTGCATGTTTATCTGTTGGCCTTGCGAGTCGTAGCGCATGCTTAGTGTTGGTTGTGCGAATCGTCTGTTGGTCTTTTATTTCACCTGCTTAGTATGATAGATTGTTCTAGCTTAATAAAATGTTGTCTTATGTTGGGGTATTATAATTAAATGATAAGGCACCGGCGGAAGGCCTTGCGAGGTGATTTGTTCTGCTAAGTGTCGACCTAGGAACTGAGATTTTGTCCTCGGATTCAATTTTGAGTGCACTAACCACTTGTGGGAGGCCCTATTGAGCCTCCCTCGACTTTGAACGGATCTGCAACTTGTCCATGTGCCGCAACTAGTTCGGGTTTTCCATTTGCTCATATCCATGTGCATGATGATGATTGATGAGAGGTTACATGATACGGGGGGTCATATAGGGGTGGTGCGCGCGAAGTGGACAGTTCCTACTGTGGTTTGAGCCGCATGACGCGTGGACACAAACTAATGAGTCCACATTTGAGATTCGGCCGGACTCTTGACGCGGGTAACAACTCATATGGGTGGCACTTGGACTTGCTGTAGCGAAGGAACGAGTCGTGTTGAGAGGCCCTGATGCTTGGTTGGGTTGATCATACGAGTATGGGTACAATAGTGCACTCCTGCAGGGTATAATCTTATCGATGAGCCGTGTCCACGGTTATGGACGACTTGGTGATGTTGTTGGCTAACAAGATCTAGACAACTTACACCTAATCATTGTTAATTAATTTGACTAGTAATATAGAATTACTTCCACAATAAGTGGTAACTAAAATGTTCATGGCATGAGTTTCCCGAATTGCTTCCTCATACTTGGTTGAGGGGGTTAATCCGAGAATGGGTTTTGATTGGTGTTAGTTGTAGTTGGTTACTCCTGCGCTCTCTTATCCCTCTCTAATTAGACGAAAGTTGTAGCGTGTCTCTTTAGGTTGCTAGTGCTGCTGCCGCTAAGTCCACCTACCCCATATTTTGGGAGATGGTGTAGAAAGTAGGCAGGTTGGTTTTGCTTGCCAGGGAGTGCCCTGACCGTCTTTTGGGATGTGCTTTATGTGCAGTTAACATGTTTGAAGTCTGACGATGTTAGCTTGGGAATCCCTCCGGCTTGGCTGGGCAGGGATATGGCGCCATTGCTTATCTTCAGGACTCATAGTCCAATTTGTATCTTATCCGTAGTTGGATACTATTTTTCTTCCGCTGTCATTTGAATCTTTGTGTTGTACCATTTGTATCTTGACTCGTTCGAGTCGTTGTTGTATATTATATATCTTTTGTTGTATTTGTGGATGTATCGGAACTGTTGTAATGTTATCACAATTCCACCCACATAATGCGCATGTTTCGGCGTGCACATTATGTATGGTGGGCGACCAAAAAGCGTTAGTATGCGGATTTCGATGGGATCGCTTAAATCTACATAGTACCGATTTTGGGGCGTCACAACAAGTGTTTGATAAAGAATAGTAATGCTGCCACCTTTTTTTTTCTTTTTTTTTTCTCTTTTTTCTATTTTTTTTCTTTTTTCTGTTTCTCTTTTCGATGGCCTCCATGGCTATTTTCACTTTTAGTGGCAAGCATCCTAATATGATATAATATATGACAACACACTAATGATGATAAAACAACATACCGATGATATTAGTAACTATTATGAATGTGCCATAAGAATGCATATGACAACGGTGCCTCTGCCAGTGTAGCAGGTTATGAAGTGATCAAGCGTAACATGGGTAAAACCACACATCAGCTTTATAGAATCACGCAAAGCAATAAATATGAAATGAATGACAACAAGTCATGTAATGTAAGATGGATGTTGCATGGCAATATATCTCGGAACAGCTATGGAAATGATGTAGTAGGTAGGTATGGTGGATGTTTTGAGAAAGATATTTGGCTTATGTGTAGGAGAACAAGATGAAGATCTCCCACGAGTTTGGATGTACCCGCAAATTATGCACCAATTCTCAATGTGAGAAAAGACAAAGCAAAGTACCGAATAGGCTAGCAATATGGTCGTGGAAGTGCCATGAAACTCGCAGTTTTAGAACTCACAAGTAAAAAGATTCCAAATAAAAATATGATCATACAAGGCATAACGAAAATCACTCCAAGAGGGATCTTGGCGAATGACAAAGTCACCGTTGGCTTTCCCGACCGTAGCGCATAACATAAAGTCATTACGGTTTCCTTGGGCAAATAGAAGTCATAGACCATTATGCAATCAACCGGAAATTTAAGTGTGGCAGAGCTTCAAGTTTTTCTGGACCAACCATTAATCATTCCACTTTACAAGACCATCATGTTTACCATTAAGAAACTTAATATCTCAAAACAACATCAATGATTCAAGTGACACAATTTAATGATCTACAAGATTATGTATCATTTAATTATACCTTCTGCCACATTTAGCATTTTGTGTTCTCAACCAAACACCAATCAACTTATTTAAAAGATAAACTCTCCAAGTAATTAAACAATGAGATATGAGATTATAATATAACAAAGCTAACAGCTCTGACAAGATATGCATGAAAAACAAGAGCTAGAGAGCAAACAATGACATGAAAAGAATACTCAACGAATATAAGTGAAGAATACGAGTTTTCATAAGAAAAAGCGGAGCGTGTCTCTCTCCCACACAAAAGAATGCTAGGATCCATTTTATTCAGAGAATGAAAAAAACAAAAACGAACACATAAGATGTGACAGAATTAAAATATAGTTTCATTAGAAATGACGTGATAGTTTGTCGATGAAGAAGGGGATGCCCAAGCTTTGACGCTTGAGTATTCTTGAATTATATTGGGGTGAACCACCGGGGCATCCCCAAGCTTTAGCGTTACTATCCTCTTGATCACATTATATCATCCTTCTCTCTTGATCCTTGAAAACTTCCTCCACACTAAACTTAGAGTAAACTTCATTAGAGGGTTAGTGCATAAAAAAATTATGATATTATGTAGGAACACAATTGCTACCAATGCTACCGGACATTAGCTACAGCCACTGATACTTCATAGGATAAAAAGATCCAATCAAAATAGCAAAAGAATCATTGCAAAATAAATGGCAGAATTTTTAAAAAACAGAACAGTCCGTTAAGACGAATTTGTTCGAGGCACTTAGCTTGCTCATATAAGAAAACTCAAAACTAATGAAAGTTGCGTATACATCTGAGGATTATGGACAACAAAGGGTAGATTTTTCTGACGTTCCAGTGAAGAGTTATGAATTTAACGGTGAACAGAAGAAATTTGTTTATGCGCAGGAATTGAAATTTAGCATCAACTTTCAACTAGAGGCTTAACTTGACACAACATTTCAATAAAATAAAGATACAAAGGAATTGCTACAGAGGTAGGACAAGTACTTGACATATGAAAAATAAAATAAAATAACAGGAAATAAAAGTGGGTTATCTCCCATAAGCACTTTTGTTTAACGCCTCTGAGCTTGGCACAAAGTGAAACTCAAGTATTTTCAAGAGATGAAGCATCAACACCATAATTTGAACGAACAATATAATCAAAAGATAGCTTCATTCTTTTCCTACGGAAATGTTCCATACCTTTTTTAGTGGGAATTGGTACTTGATGGTACCTTATTTCATATCAATAATAGCACCCACAGTTCTAAGAAAAGGTCTTCCCAACACAATTGGACAAGATGGATTGCATGCAATATCGAAGACAATAAAATCAACGGGGAACAGGTTATTATCAACCATAATAGGAATATCATTGATCCTCCCCAATGGTTTCTTCAAATCATTATCAGCAACACAGACATCCAAATAGCAATGTTCCAATGGTGGCAAATCAAACATATCATCGAGCTTTTTAGGCATAACAGAAATACTTGCACCAAGGTCACACAAAGAATTGTAATAAAATTTATCTACTTTCATTTTAATGATGGGCTCCCAACCATCTTCTAACTTCTTAGGGATAGAAGTTTCAAGTCTTAATTTATCTTCCCTAGATTTAATGAGAGCATTTGTAATATGAGTAGTAAAAGCCAAATGAGGAGAGCTAGCATTAGGACTAGTGGCCAATTTTTGCAAGAAATTAATAACTTCAGAGATATTAAAATTATCAAAATAAAAATTATTATCATCAAAGCAAACCGAACCACTTTCTCTCATGTTCTTAAAAATTTCAACAGTTTTGTCAACACTAGTTTCAGCAGTTTTAGGCAATTTTAAATTTTTGGAGGAAGTAGAGGAGACATTTCCAACACCAACTATGTTACCATTGATATTAGGAGGCCTACTAACATGTGAAATACCTTTATTTTCAGAGGTAGTAATAGTAAAAACTTTAACAATATTAGCCTCTTTCTCTAATTCTCTCTCTCTTTCCCATCTAGCACGTAATTGAGCCATCATCCTAACATTTTCATCAAATTGAATATGGATAACATTAGTAGTAGCAAAAGGATTATTATCTATATTTTCAGGTTTAGCAGCTATTTTCTTAATTAAAGAAGATTGTGTTGCAGACATAGAGGAAATACAAGTTTCAGCATTAGTCATTTTTCCTTGGAGACCCGAAATCTCCCTATTTAAATTTTCCATTTGATGACTAATGTTTTTCAACATATTAGATTGTTCTTCCATGGTTTTAGTGAACACTTTATTTTTCTCATATTGGTTTTGCAAAAAAAACTTTAGTAGCTTTTTCAATTTCTAGAATCATTTCCGCACAAGCATTTTAACATAAGAATTACCATAAGAGTTACCGTTATTAGGAGGATAGGGCTTATAATTGTTATTACCATAGTTGTTCCTATAGGCATTGTTGTTGAAATTGTTGCTTTTAATAAAGTTTACATCAACATGCTCTACCTTCTTACCTTCTTACCTTGAGGTGTCCTCTCCATATGCCATTCAGAATAATTCACCATCATATCATCCAAGTGTTTTGTTGCAGCCCCCAAAGTGATGGACATAAAGGTTGCTCCAGCAGCTGAATCCAATAAGTTTCTTCAAGAAAAATTCAGTCTTGCATAAAAGGTTTGAATGATCATCCAAGTAGTCAGTCCACGGATTGGGCAATTCTTTATCAAGGATTTCATTCTATCCCAAGCTTGAGCAACATGTTCATTATCTAGTTGTTCAAAATTCATGATGCTACTTCTTAGAGAAATAATCTTAGTAGGAGTATAGTATTTCCTATAAAGCATCTTTGCATTTTATCCAAGAATCAATGCTATTCCTAGGCAATGAAAGCAACAATTCTTTAGCTCTTCCTCTCAAGGAGAAAGGAAATGATTTCGGTTTGATGATATCACCATCTATGTATTTATATTTTTGCATTTCACATAATTCAACAAACTTATTTAGATGGGCAGCAGCATCATCATAACTAACACCAGAGAATTGCTCTCTCATAAAAAGGTTCAGTAAAGCAGGTTTAATTTCAAATAACTCAGCTTTAGATGCAGGTGGAGCAATAGCTATGCATATAAAATCATTATTGTTGGTGCTTGTAAAGTCACACAACTTAGTGTTTAAGCGGAACTCATTTTAGCAATTTAATTAACAAACCAAAATAAACAAAACAAGGAAATAATGTTGAACCGAAATAAGAAAAAGCAACAAAACTGAAAATAAATGACTAAACCGAAATAAGAAAAGTAATGCAAGTAACTATTTTTTTTCTATTTTTGATATTAAGCAAACAAGACAGTAATAAAAGTAAACTAAGTGAGACAATAACAAAATAAAAAGATTGGAAGTGCGAAAACTCCCCTCGTGAAGGACACTCAAATCCCCGGCAACGGCGCTAGAAAAGAGCTTGATGCACACGGTGGGTGTGTTGTATGGAGGCCCCAAGAAGAAGGTATGAAGTAGTGCAGCAGCAAATTTCCCTCAGTATGAAACCAAGGTTATCGAACCAGCAAGCAGGAGATGAACGTTTCCCCCGAGGTTGTTGGAAAGAACATTGGCACGGCGCAACACCAGCATCAGCAACGAACATGGAGCCTGCACACAAACAATCAAGATACTTTGCCCCAACTTAACAGTGAGGTTGTCAATCTCACCGGCTTGCTGTAACAAAGGATTAAACATATGTGTGAAAGAAAGATATTTGTTTGCAAAAAGTAACAGGTTTACAGTTGTGGTTTTATCAGATTAATGAGAAGGACCGGGGTCCATAGTTCACTAGTGGTGTGTCTCCATAAATAATAATAACATTCATCCATGAGTGGTAAACAAATTACAGCTGGGCAATTGACATAATATAGATGAGCAAACCAATGCATATACTAACGTTATGATGTCTTGCGTGAGATTCATTTGGATATTACAACAATATACATAGACCGTTCCAACTGCATCTATGACTAATAATCCACCTTCCGGTTAGCGTCTGTACCCTATTCAGTATTAAGTTGCATGCAATAGATAATCGCCATAATCACTGTGTGTAAAGTAAGTAAGTAACATCATCCTTAGACAAAGCACTACTGTTTTATCCCTAGTAGCAATAGTACATCTACAACCTTAGACCTTTCTGTCACTGCCCCAGATTTAATAGAGACATGAAACCACTATCGAGCATAAATACCCCCTCTTGGAGTTATGAGCATCTACTTGGCCAAAGCACACACAAGTAACGGAGATCATGCAAGATCATTAAATAACACACACATGATATATTATGAAGCAATAACTTTAGTACTCAATATTCATCGGATCCCAGCAAACACAACATGAAGAATTACATAGAGATGATCTTGCTCATGATAGGAAGCTCACAAGATCTAAACATGATAGCACAAGAGGAGAAGACAACCATGTAGCTACTACTATGGACCCTTAGTTCAAGGGTAGACTACTCACTCATCAGTCCGGAGGCGGTCATGGCGACGTAGAAGCCTCCGAGGACGATTCCCCCTCCCGGCAGGGTGCCGAGGAGCAGTTCTGATCTCTCCCAAATTGGTTTTGACGACAACAGCGGCTCCGGACCCGTGGAGAAAAAAGTGAATATTGTGCGACCCGTGGCGGCGCCGGCGTCGATTTCTCCTCGACGAGCTGCTGCGAAAATGAAGCAAGGGAGGGGTTGAGAAGGTGCGCATCGACACGGGCAAGAGGGTGGATGGGGTCTCGGGCTCGGGGATGGTTTACCTCGCCGGGAAAGGAAGGAAAACGGCGGCGGACTCGAGCTTCTCCGGCGAGCGATTGTAGCAGCCCGGCGGCGTCAAATGAAGAGGGAGTAGAGGGGAAAGGTGGAGGAGGGCGTGGTCTTCAAATAGGGCCGGAGAGGGAGAGGCTTAATGGCCTTAATCGCCCGAATCACGCGAGTAATCGCCGGAGGTTTTCGGTCAAGGCGTGGTTTGCGGGAGGAAGACGATGCTGACGTCATCATGACGTCAGCGATTTTTCTTTTTCTTTTTCTGATTTTCCATTTTATTTATATCTTTTGATTTATAACTCCAAATGATGTCAAATAAATTTCTAAAAATTTGAAATATTCATATCTATGTTTTAAAACATTAGTGGTCATGTTTTGAATAATTTTTAAAATTATTAATTTTGAATTATTGGTTTTAATACCAATTTGACATTTAAAGTCAAATTTGAAATTATTTCTTAATTAAGTTTTCTTTTGGCTAAATAAATTTGTAAAATACCCATATTAAAATATGTTTGGATTTAAGTTATTTAAAATCATTTTCAATAACCATTCATTTCCATTTTGGGTATAATAGTAAAATAACTAAATATAATTATTATTTTTAAGGAGATAGGATAAATTAAATTTTAAATTCAAAATGTTTTGTGAGCCATTATATTTTATATTAAGATAATTCATTTGAAATCTTCATAACAACTTTGGAAAATATTTTAGATTTAATTCTTTCCTTATACATAATATATATTCATGAAAATCATTTCATGTTTTGAAAATAAATGAAAAATCATTTAAGCTAATGAAATCTTTATTTGGATAATTCATTAATTATAAAACCTATGAAGTTTTAAAGTTATGAATCATAAACTTATAATTTCCAAAACTATAATTTGAATTTAGTTAAATGAACGAAAACCATTTGGCAATTATACCATTTTAATAGTCTTGAATTTATTAATAGATATGGCTAAGTGAAAGAAATTACTTTCTTATAAGGAAACTATTTTATTAAAATGAAATGGTTTGAAGTTTATAAAACAATTGTCAAATTTACATATTAAGGTTTTTGAAATACAAGAAGAAATGAAATGTTTAACTAGAAAGCACTTTTGAAAATAATGTTAAACTGAGATATTTGAAATATTAAACCCTTTCAATATGTTTGGAGTCATTTATAATTGGTTTCCTTATGAATTTTAATATTTTATTTTAATCAAAACAAAAGTTTTAAATTTTTGTGATTTTTGAACATTATAAAATGTTGGGATGTTATAGTGGCCGCCCGAGGGAACCACACCATCTCCTGGCGCGGCCAGAAGGGGACCCGCGCCACGGGGTGATGTGGCCGCCTCGTGGCTCTTCTCCGTCTTGTCTTCGGTGTTATGGAACGTTCCTTTTCCAAAAATAATTCAAGGATCTTTTATTTCCAATTCCGAGAATATTTCCTTAAGTACTTTTCTGAAACCAACAACAGCAGAAAACAGGGAACTAGCACTTTGGCATCTTGTTAATAGGTTAGTCCTAGAAAACGCATAAATTATATAAAATGCATATAAAACATGTAATAACATGATATAACATAGCTTGGAACATATGAAATTATAGATACGTTGGAGACGTATCACCCTGCAACATGTGGTAAGACCCTGCGAGTTATCTCGCCGTGGTACATGGATCCCGCCAAGATCACGCTGCGGCAGGAGACGGCGCACAAGCTCGCGAGCTGGTCGGATACCGATACCTTCATCGCTAGCCTCATGTAGTATGAATCTGAGTCGGAATATGCCAATGATGCCAATGTAGACGATGCCGGCTCAGAACCCGAGATGTCCGAGGCAGGTGCTGATGAAGAAGTCGGTGAATCCCTGGCGGCGACCGAAACCGCAACCCGCTAGGGTGTCGCCGACATCGAGCCACCCGAAACCACCGAGAAGAGCATGCCCGATCCAAGTGCCACCGGCGAGGCCGAGAAGACCGTGCCCGAGCCAAGCGCCACTAACAACGTCGAGAAACCGGCCTCTCCTCCTGCGTCTTAGGAGATCCGGGCTAACCCCGACCATATCCCTGCCTTTTGTCTGAAAAAACTTTATCATCCAAACGTTAAATCCCCGGAATGTCGGGTGCAGATGTAATATAAACATCTAAGTAGGTAATTTTGCTATTATGGTTAAACTTATTTAAAAGGGTAGCCGATTATGTCGGACTACTCCGTACCAAGTCCCCGGGTTCAATTTCCTGTTTACCATAGTTAGGCGATTTCTGCTCTTGTCGACCATACAGGCGTTCGACAGTCGAGTCACAAAATCCCGTTTATAGCATACAGTACTTATAAATATCCGAGTTCGAGTTCAAAGTTATCCGACATAACGAAAATAAGAACCGGGTTAGTAAAACACATATGCCGAAAAATCTTTCAGATCGATTCCCCGACTTTGTTTTCGTGTTCACCACATTCGACGCTCTTTGCTCTTGACTACCAATTCAGCATTCGTCAGTCGAGTCACAAGATTATTTCAAATGGCATACAATATTTTAGCTCTGAAACCAGGTTGAGAGTGTTTCTGGCATATGAAAAATATAAGCAAAAAAAGACAAGGCAGACCCCGAGTTCTCTCCCGGGTTGTCGGCATGCAAATAACAAGGAAATGACGTGACCTCAGTGGCTCATCCGGAAGCAAATGGGCAAGTCGACAGAGCAAATGCATTGGTGTTAGCCGGCATCAAAGCTCGGTTGATCGAGCCGTTATTGAGAACACTGGCTTGTTTGATAGAGGAGATACCGACAGTGTTATGGGGTCTGTGGACTATACCTAACTGATCCACCGGGTACACACCATTCTTCCTGGTGTATGGTGCAGAGGCAGTGCTGCCAACCGACATACAATATGACTCACCGAGGGTGTCAATGTTCACTGAGACCGAGGCGAGAGAAGCCCGAGAAAATGATGTCGGTCTTCTTGAGGAAGCAAGAGAATTGGCCTTGTCTCGGTCTGCAATATATCAGCACAACCTCCGACGCTATCATAGCCAGAAGGTGCATCCCCGAGTATTCCGGGAAGGAGATCTTGTGCTGAGACTCATACAGCGCACTGCCGGCATGCATAAACTTTTACCTCATAGGGAGGGGCCTTTTTTTGTAAGCAAAGCATTTCACAATGATTCTTATTACCTTGTAGATGCACAAGAGGCTAGAAAGGGTGTAATGGATAAAACCGGTGAGGAGACAAAACGGCCATGGAATGTTGCCCTACTCTGCCCCTTTTACACATAAAGGGGGCAATGTATGTATCTCGGTCTCTTATCAATGAAATGTTGGCACCCCGAGAAGTTACTCGGGGACTGCCTCGCTCGAAATATTGTTGAGTTTGTCAAATTGCATGTTGGTATCCTCGGGGTGAACTCGGGGACTGCCTCTTTTTTATAGTATTATCCTGCTTTATTTATTTCCTTCTTATTTGCATGCGGACAACCCGGGAGAGAACTAAGGTACCAGGCGGTATCACTCCGGTAGTACCGCTGGACCTTTGAAAAACCCTCGGCATAGCCTACGATACCTAGCGGTAGAGGTCCGGTTGTACCGCTGGTGTCCTTCATTTTTCGACTAAGGACCTAGCGGTAGTATCGCTGGCTCAACGGTAGTACCGCTTACCTGGGAGCAACGGTAGTACCTCTGGTACCGCTGTTGCTGACGAACTCTTCTGCCCAGATACCGTTGGATATCTGTGGCGGTAGTACCGCCAGCTACCGCTGGAGGTACCGCATGAATTAGAAAAACTCTCGGCATAGGCTACGGTACCAGGCGGTATCACTCCGGTAGTACCGCTAGAGTTCGTTCCGTGCTATGGCTAAGGACCCAGCGGTAGTACCGCTCGTGCAGCGGTAGTACCGCTGCCCCAGCTCCAACGGTAGCACCGCTGGAACTGGAGAGTAATTCTACCTGGGTACCGTTCAGTGGTAGTACCGCTGAGGGATTTTTTCAGACACCAACGGCTCGTTTTTGGGGGCCCCTATTTAAAGACGTCATCTTCTCCAAGAGCAGTTGACGATTCTACAATCTCTCCTCCATTGTTGATGAGCTTTGAAATTTGGATCTCCCTACTCCTCCACCCAAATTGTCTGATCTTTTGGGAAGTGAGGGAGAACACCAAGATCTAGCTCTCCATCGAAGGAAATAGAATCCCCCCCTCTCTATCAAGAGGGACCTAGTGCTAGGGTTTCCTTTAGAAACCCAGTGTTCTTACTTGGTTATTTTTGTTGTATTTGAGACCTTTTTGGTCGAGACCTCTTGTGGTCACTGTGGGAGCTGTAACGCCCCGGGATTTTGCCCATTTAGAAACTGCTTGTTTTTTTTGTTTTTGCATCATCATGACATCATCATGCATTTAATTACCTTTGCATATTTTCATAAAACTCAAAATGTTATTTATGCAAATCTATTTTGTCTCAAAAATAATAAATCTCTCTCCTTCTATTTTAAACAAAAGCTTTAATTTTTAATTTGGAAATATTTACAAATGTATATTTTGTCTATAAAAATATTTGCAAAGTCTTTTGTCTCTTTTCTTTTTGTTTTTTTCCTTCTGTTTTTCCTTGGATTGGAAAACAACAGGGCCAAAACCCATTTCTGGCCCAACTTCCCCGAAGGCCCTGTTACCGTTTTGATCATGTCTTCTGTTCTTCTTCTTCGTATGGCAGAGCATCCACCATGTCCACGTCAAAAAGCTAGGGGATGGGACGGTCGGGAGAACTTGCCATGCTCTACAAAACCACCCCAGCTCCTCTGCCCTAAACCCTAGCCACTTTTCTCCCCCTCCTCGCGCCGACGCCGCCTTCTCCTTCCCTCCTTCTTCTCTATTTCCTCCACCACAATGTTCCACCGGAGAACCACCTCACCGCTGCGCCGTAACTCCGGCACCGACGAAGGGTCGGGTGGCCACCCGGGAGCAGCGCAGCACCGTCGCCAAGCTCCTCCCCGAAGGAATCGCGTCGGGATTTCCTGAGAGCGACGACGTCGTCTCGTTCTTCCTCAACTCCGGGGATGTCCGCCGCCGCAATTCGGCGCCTACGGTCGCCCTTGTGCCGGAACAACGCCCCCGAAAGACTTTCGGTGAGCTACGCGTCCGATTCCTCTATCCTCCCGTCGAATTTACAGTCAGGTTTCTCGTTTCCATCCACGTTTTCCTCCACCTTCCGCCACGGACGCGCTCCAGCTCGGGCCTAGGTGTTTTCTTGCCCACTACCTCGCCTTGGTTCACATCCGTGCCCTCCGTGCACACGCACCCACACCAGCACCACACCGCACCCGCTTCTCACCTGGACACGGCAGGGTCAGCAGCGCTGCTGTGCAGCTGTAGATCGTCGTTGTCGTGAGTCTGCTGCAATTCTGAGTCTGCCCCTCAGAATTCAGTTTTCGTCAGGAAACACTGCCTCGTTTTTCTTCCTTAAAATCAAACGCGCATCTATCGTATCACCAACACTCGATCGGCCCAGTGGCTAGCAGCGCATATCTGCACTGGACGCCGCGACGCGTGTTTGAATCCCCTGGGCGCGATGCATAAAAGGCCCCCTTTTTTCTTATTTTCTCACACACACTGACATGCGGGACCCGCCGGTCAGCGACCGCGGAGGCCAGCGCAGCGTCCCCGCGCCCAGTCAACGCCAGCAAGGCCCTCGGGCCCGCTTGGCAGCCGCACTGGCTAGCCTAGGCGCGGTGCAAAAAGGCCAGTTCCAGATCGAGATCTAGAAATTTGCACCGAGCCCCCTGTTTCTCTGTTTTTCGCACAGGAGCCCTCCCAGATACTTTTCCATCACGAACAAGTCCCTACTTTTTGCAGTTTAGTCCATAAACTTAAAACATTAATAATTTTAGTTTTATAATTCCAAATTAAATAATCTTTATATGTTTTATTATCAGAAAATGCAATGAACATTAATATGCGATTCTTATGCCATGTTGCATCTTTTATTTTAATTTCTTAGTGTAATTGATTATTTGCACCTAAATAATTAAATATGGGATATGTGGGGTAATTAATATATAATGCCCTATTCCATTTAATTTATTATATCACCCATGCCATGTCTTGCCATGCTAATCAACATTTAATTTGATGGGTAGATAAATAACTTGCACCTAAATATTAATTGTCGGGATTGCTTTCCAACTTAATTTGGATTAATTGCATCTTGATTTGCATCTTGCCCTCTCATGCATCATTCTCCTGATCATGTTGAATCTTTCGACGTAGTTACAAGATGCGTCGTTTACGCTTTCCAGTGTTTGTTGCTTCTTCGCGGATAAGACGTTGAGATGTGTGAGCAACAACAAGATCTTCTTTTAGGCAAGCAAAGTTTGCTTGTTTACATATACATTGTCTTTCATTCCTGCCGTTGATCTCTGCTATCCTAGTATTCGGTTCTTTATCGCGATCCCATCACATGTTTATCCTGCAGCCTATACAGCTTTATCCCCACAACCTATTACCTGTTGCATGTTTATCTGTTGGCCTTGCGAGTCGTAGTGCATGCTTAGAGTTGGTTGTGCGAGTCGTTTGTCTGTCTTTTATTTCACATGTTTAGAATGATAGATTTTTCTATCTAAATAAAATGTTGTCATATGTTGGGGTATTATAGTTAAAAGATAAGGCACCGGCGGAAGGCCTTGCGAGGTGCTTTGTTCTGCTAAGTTTCGAACTAGGAAACTGAGTTCTTGTCCTCAGATCCAATTTTGAGAGCACTAACCACTTGTGGGAGGCCCTATGGAGCCCCATGCGGCTTCGATCTAATCTGCTTCTTATCCAGGGCGCCGCAAGTAGTTCGGGCTTTCCATTTGATGCATGCGTATGGTTACATAACGATCTCATGATGATGGAGTAGTCGATTCTCATATAGGGTGGCACATTCTTAGAGTGTTACGAAGTTCCGGATACGGGGCTGAGTAACCATGCGCACAATCATGCAGTTCCCTGGATGGGTTGTAGAGAAGAGATTTGCCTTGTTGGGATGCCCTCCCTTCTGGCTTGCTTTTTTGGGTTGATCGAACGAGTATGGGTCCAGTAGTGCACCCTTGCAGGGTATAATCTTATCGATGAGCCGTGGCCACGGTTATGAACGACTTGGTGATGATGCTGGCTAATAAGATCGTAGGCAAGTTACACCTAATCTTTGTTAATTAACTTGACTAGTAATATAGAATTACTTTCACAATAAATGGTAACTAAAACGGTTCAATGTGTGAGTTTTTCCCGAATTGCTTCCTCATACTTGGTTGAGCGGGTTAATCCGAGAATGGGTTATGATTGGTGTTAGTTGTAGTTGGTTACTTATGGGCTCTCTTATCCCTCTCTAATTAGACGGAGGTTGTAGCGTGAATGTATTAGATTGCTAGTGATGTTGCCGCTAAGTACACGTACCCCATACTTTGGGGGATGGTGTAGAAAGTAGCAGGTTGGTTTTGCTTGCCAGGGAGTGCCCTGACCCTTCTTTGGGTTGTGCTTTATGTTCAGTTAACAGGTTTTAAGTCTGACGACGTTAGCGTGGGAATCCCTCCGGCTTGGGCTAGGCAGGGATATGGCGCCATTGCTTATCTTCAGGACTCTTAGTCTAGTTTGCATCTTATCCATAGTCGGATACTATTTCGCTTCCGCTGTCATTTGTATCTTTGTATTGTACCATTTGTATCTTGACTCGTTCGAGTCGTTGTTGTATATATATCCTTTGTTGTTGTGGATGTATCGGAACTGATGTAATATTATCACAATTCCACCCACATAATGCGCATGTTCCGGCGTGCACATTTGTAACATCCCAACATTTTGGAATGTTCAAAAATCACTAAAATTAAAACTTTTGTTTTGATTAAAATAAAATATTAAAATGCAAAAGAAAACTAACTATAAAAGACTTCAACCAATTCGAAAAAGTCTATTATTTCAAAATTCCCAATGTGTCCTTATTTTCAAAAGTTATTTCCAATTAAACATTTCATTATCCATTGTATTTCAAAAACCTTAATATGTAATTTGACAATTTGTTTATAAAGTACAAACCATTTTATTTTAAGTAAATAGTTTACTTATAAGTAATTGATTTCAACCACTTAACCATATCTATTCTTAAATTCAAGACTATTAAAATGGTATAATTTCCAAATGGTTTTCATTCTTTTAACTAAGTTCAAAATATAGTTTGGAAATTATAACCCTATAGTTTATAACTTTAAAACTCATAGATTTTATAATTACTTAACAACCCAAATAAACATTTCATTAGCTTAAATGATTATCATTTATTTTCAAAACATGAAATGACTTTCATGAATATATTTTTTATATAAGAAATGAATTAAATCAAAAATCTTTTCCAAAGTTGTTATAAGGTTTTCAAATGAATTATCATAATATAAAATATAATGGTGCACACAATATTTTGAATTAAAAATGAATACATTATATTTCCCTTTTCATTTCAAATAAATGTGTGATGTTATTTAATATTGTACTAAAGCCAAAAATTATTTACTATTGGAAAATGAGTTTAAATAACTTTATTTTAAACTTCTATAAGTGTTGAATTTTTATAAATTTTATTTAGCCAAAAACAAAATTATTTAAGCCATGTTTTCAAATTTGACATAAGTGGCAAATTTGTAATTAATAAATTATTCAAAATTTTCATTTTTGAAAAGTGTTCAAAACATGCCCACAACTGGTTTAACACAAAGATATTATTTTTACAAATTATTAGAAATTTATTTGACTTGATTTGGAGTCTTAAATCAAAAGTTATGAAAGAAATAAGAAAAATCAGAAAAAGAAAAAGTAAAAAATGCTGACGTCATGCTTCTTTCATTCCCACATAAGAGCCCTCTCTTAAATGCACTAAATTGCTCTAATTTCGTCCCCCATTAAACATGAGCGTTTTTGGTCGAAATTAATCTCCGATTAATTGCGGGCAAATTACTGCACCAAGTCAAGCATGGTTGGTTTCTATAAAAAGCCCTCGACATCCTCCTCCATTCCCCCCCCCCAAAAGACCTCTCCAATACGCCCCGAGGCCGACGAATTTCTTCGCCAGAGTTTCGCTCGACCGCCACCGTATTTCTTTGATTCCGGCGAGCAGAGTGAGTACCCGCCGCCGATTCTTGGTCCTTACTCTTTCCCACGTCTGTGCGCTTCTTTAAACACCCTCGTGTCTTCATTTCCACAGCCAAATCGTGGAGGCCGAGCTCGACCCGAAGGTCATCGTCGCCGTCGCCACTCTGTCCGCCTCTCCACGCAGCTCCGGGAATCGCCGCTCAACTCCGACACCGTCTTCCGCTCCGCCGTGTCCAGCCGCGCGTCGCCGTTGTCTCCCTCACGTCCGGGAGCTTCCGAAACGTCGTCGCCGTCCACACCCGTCGCCGACGACCACAACACGCCGACCGTCCGCGTCCGCCCGTGATCGCCCGGCCGATCCACCACCGCCGTCATCTTCTCTCGCCGGTGAGCTGCTGCCGTGCTTCCTTCTATCTTGTTACGTACATATCACTTGATAAAGGGTAGCAGCCATTAGAAAAACGTCATAGGTCACCTATTCAATATTTTCGTTTTTCTGACTAGACATAACATCAAAATCTCATTTTAAATCAACCGTAACTCCGTTTTTTATGTTTTTGTAGTCTATGGAATCGTATAAACGTGTAGAAAATAGTGGTGAAATAAAAACTTGTATTTTAGTCGTGCACTAACTTGGTATTTACAGAAACATGTAAAACATTATTTTAATTATAGTTTTAATTCTGTAAGGTCAAAATTTGTAAATAAAATATCCTTGAAAAGCCCATGACCTATAGATTGTGCTAGTTCTGTTGTTTTCCAACCTTGAGAAATTTAGATTTATTCAAATTTAAAATATGATGTTTGAGTAAATTTGACATAACTTTTGATATAAACATTATTTTTGAGTAAATCAAATTGCTATAAATTTATTTAAATCCCCTTTGTCTATTAATACTAATTATAAAATTTTCTTATAAAAAATTTAAATCACATAAAACTTTAATCTTATATTTATTCCTTTATTATATTTTGAGAAAATAGAAATTATTTAAATTGCATTAGTATAATTGTTCATGTGATTAAAAATTGCATTTCATGCATATCATATTTTATTTTGTAGTTATATTTCCCATAAGAAAACTCCTTCCCCATTTTCTCTAAGTTAGAAATATTTTCAACTTAGCATTTTGGTAAAGTGATACACTTAGACACTTAGGATGTTCAACATGGAGCTAGAAGACCAATGAAGGACTTAGCCAAAACAAGACTCCAGAAGAATCTCCAAGAAGTAGAAGCACTTAGAAGAAAAATCAAGAGGAAGTTCAAGAAGACCAACCAGAAATATTTTCTAAGTCTTGCTCCCTCTCTCTTTCATTTCTCCCTTCTTCTCTTAGACCTCCTGAAGACTAAGTTAAATCCAAGACCAGCCTAGGTGATACAAAAATCATCAAGTCTGAAGATTATTCAAGTCTACCAAGAATTCAATCAAGACATCACCAAGGAGGATATTACAAGTCTGGAGATGAAGCCTGGAAGACCAACTACGTATTTCTTATATCTTTTCCCTATTTCCTAATCTTGTCTTTCACTTAAGACTTAAAAAGATTTTCATGGCATGACTTGCATCTCTAGTCCTTAGAAATAATTTGCATATCATACATAACATATTTTCCTTATAAGTTTTATGAAACTTATTTGTTCACTATGTATGTGCATGTATGATTGATGATTGTTGTTGGTTGTATTGTTGTTTGCTTATATTGTTTAGATTGAACGGAGAGCAAACGTTCGTTGTCGAAAAGAGTTTGTGAACAACGACAACATTCAAAGGCAAGTGGCACACCTCCATAAAAGTCCTATTATTTTCTATGCATGAGTAGATTATTTTTCTATAAGCATGTGTAGGATAGTATTGCTATGCAAGCCATGTTTAGACTTCCTTATTCCTGTGTCTAGGTTCCTATGAAAATACTTAGTAAAAATCTGATGCTATGCAAAACTATTTTGATGAAATGTTAAATTCTACTAAGTTATAATCAAACACCTGGGTGGAATTGGTTGCTTGGCTGTATGAGTTGAGTGTTGTCCCCAGGGGATTTACCTGTGGGATATTCACTTGTGGATGGCCAACCAGGAACAAAGGGATCTGAAGAACTCCGAGTGAAGATTGCTTCTCGTGCAGCCATTGCCAATATGGGCTCTGTCTTCATCAACTAAGATGCGTGGACTCGCCCCGGCCTGACAGGTGGAGGTAGTGGTTTGTAGGTGGAGCGTGTCAGGGCAGAGTGGGAGGGAAGATGCTTCTGAAAGATCTCGTCTCATTCTTATCTTTTCCTTATCACTATAAGTGTCTAAAGGATAGTTTGGGTTGAATGGGTACAATGGTGAACGTGCACAACCTCTGCAGAGTTAAAATCTAAGTACTTATCCGTGTCCCCGGTACGGACAATTTGAGCAGCTGATCACGGACGTCAACGGAGGATTCCACCATTCCAACTTCTGAAATAAAACTTGATGAGTGAACAAGGGAAGATGAGATTTATGGTTTTCATGCCATACTTGTCTTGATTTGAAGAAAGTGTTTTCCAAAGAGATAGGAAAAATTGGCTTTATGCAAAATAGCCTTAAACTCCACCAGACAAATATGCATATAGGATATCGAGTTACTCCATTAAGTGCCCACCATACTGTCACTTGCCAGACTCCATTTTTAATGGAATCTGACCCACGTTGTTGCAATATTTTTCTTATTGCAGATTGTTCAGATGACGAGTGAGGTTTCGTTTAAAGGTTTCGAGTCTGCAACCAACATGTTTTCGCCTGTGGCAACATGAAGTTGTTGGAGACCCACTGCTATTGTATTCCCGCTGTGTACTACTTCAAAGCTAGCTATATGCTATGCAACTTGAATTTAATATTTTGTAAGTCTGGATCATCGATGTAATAAAATGGATACCTTGTTGTGATATTGCATCGTAAACTGTGTGTGCAAACGAATCGATCCAAGGATTTGCACTATACACAGGAATCTGCCTTATTTAAAGTGCAGGTACGCTACAACATTATGTCTGGTGGGCGACCTAAAATCGTTATTATGCGGATTTCGGCGGGATCGCTTAAATCTACATTACTGATTTTGGGGCATCACAAAGTGGTATCAGAGCATTGGTTTTGATCTCCTTGTTGTTTCGATACGGTTGGTTATCAAAGCAGCGGGTCCGCAAAAGTCTGTAGGATAACCTCGCTAACGTACGTTGTTTCTAGAGTGTCTAACTATTTGACAAAAAATATTTTGAAAAGATCTCAATAGGTTTCTTTTATTCCTTACCTATATTCTATTTCTCCTCTTATCTTATTTGTTTTGGAGTCTTTTCTCTTATCCAACTTTCAAAGTTTTAGGATTCTACGTGTGGGTGGACGATCTCTTGCCTTTTATCCTATCAGGTTCGATCTTCGGAAATCGTCATCGACGTGAGCAACTCTTCTTGTTAGTGGTGTCGAGAAGTGTAAGTTGGAGTTAGAACTTCTTATTAGTGGTGTCGATAATTTAAGGGTGGAGCAACAATCCCCAATTAGTGGTGTCGAGAAGTTCATCGTGGAGCACGAAGACTCAGTAGTTACCCCTCTCTTCTTGTGTTCTCGGCGTGGATCGCGGGACGCGATCCCTTGTTAGTGGTGTTGATTGGACGTGATCCCTTGTTAGTGGTGTTGATTGTAACGCCCCGAGATTTTGCCCATTTAGAAATTGTTTGTATTTTTGTTTTTGCATCATCATGACATCATCATGCATTTAATCACCTTTGCATTTTTCATAAAACTCAAAATGTTATTTATGCAAATCTATTTTTTCTCTGAAATAATAAATCTCTCTTCTGATGTGTTAACCGCTAGAATCGACCAACCCCCTGCCTCCCCGGTCGCTCGCGCGAGCGACTCCGTAGGCGACCAAAACCCTAGAAAAAAGCCGCCGCCCCTGCTCCCCCTGGCCGCCGCCGCCGCCGAAGACGGCGGTGGTGGCGGCGCCCGGCTGCCAAAAGGTGGTGTGGGCGTGTGTGTGCGCACCCTGGCAGAGCCCCTTCGCGCGGAGCGGCAACGCAGCGTGGGTCGCGCGGGGTCTTCGGCGAGGCGGCAGGTGGGAGGCGAATCGACGTGGTGGGTGGCGACGAAGCGGCGGAGCAGCGCTGCGCCGCAAGCTGGAGGTCCCTGCGGCGGCCGGTGGCGCTCGGGCCCGATTTGGGCTTGGTTGGGTCGGGCGGGCCGCAGCTGTGACCCGGCTCCCTCCATCCCCACCAATCCTTCTCCCTCCTCCCACCCCTCCCGTCCGCTGCTGGGGGAGGATGCTGTGTGGACTCGCATGCGAGCAGAAGCCCTTTGGGCGATGGCTGCTCTGCCGCCCTAGCGGATTCTGGCGACGGAAGCTGCGGGCTGGCGTGGTGGCGGCGGCCACAGCTCGTGGCGGCGCGGCGCAGGTGACTGTTTGTTGCCTGCTCGACGCGCTCCTGGCGGTGGCCGGCCTGCAGGCACTGCGCTGGCTGGTGCCTCCTACCGCGACGACAACTGCGAGGTCTCCCTCAAGATGTTAGCCTCCTACACTGACGACTTCACCACCTCTGGTCTGTCCCATCATCGATGGTCTTCGGAAGTCCTTGCTCTTGGGTCGGGGCGAACCCCCTGTGCGGCGACGTCCTGCACTGTCAACGGCAACACCCGAGGGTGCCATTACCTCCTTGGTGGCGTTGGCATGACCCTGGCAGGGCTTCCTCCTCGAGCACCGGGGGAAACCCTAGGTCTGGCCTGGCAGACCGGGCAGCGGCAGCGTCTCAGCGCTGCTCCCTTCTTGAAGGCGCTGCCATAGCTGCACAAGGAGTACCTGATGCGACAGCGTGAGGTTGGCGATGTGGCGCACTGGTGTCGATTGCTACACATGAGGTGGACTTCCGGGGCGCAACGTATGCCAGCGCCGACACTTCCCTGCCGAGTACTACACCAGTCCCAGCCAGCCCCTGCCTCCCGCCTTGCCGACTCTCTAGGCACACAAGGGCGCGAGGTACGTTGGTCTGGGCAGTTCTGAAGCTGAAATCGTCCGAGGAGGCACCTGGCAACGGTGGTGTTGCTGCCCTATTGCTCCCAGCCCCGACATCTCGCCATCCTAGGGTGAGGAAGGCTGATGAGACCTGATATTGTAGTCTGTAGTTGAGAGCACCTCCTCACCTAGTTGCAGTCACTTGGTGAGGACGGTTGTGTGTGTCCCTCTGTGGAGGTTGTACCCGTGTTCTCTTCCTGTTCAATGAAAAAAAACGTAAACTCTTTTTGCGTTTTTCTCTAAAAATAAATCTCTCTTCTTCTATTTTAAACAAAATCTCTAATTTTTAATTTGGAAATATTTACAAATGTATATTTTGTCTAGAAAAATATTTGCAAAGTCTTTTCTCTCTTTTCTTTTTCTTTCTTTGCTTTCTTTCTTATCCTCTCTCTTTTTTTCCTTCTCTTTTTCCTGGGATTGGAAAAACAACAGGGCAAAAACCCATTTCTGACCCAACTTCCCCGAAGGCCCAGTGATGGGGGATGTCCCCATCAATACCCATGGTTACTAGCGTAGCGTAAGAGTTATGAGGTAGAGAACACGTGGTGCTGGTAGATTCGTCGGCTGACAAGCGCGAATTACCCAGGTTCGGGGGCCTTTAGTGAGGTAAAACCCTTACACCTGCTTGTCTGTTATTGATTCTGTATATGCGGTGAGTACAGGGGTCTAGCAAGACGTTGATCTTGCTAGGGTTTTGTGATTATGGTTGGGCGTGTCCCTGGTCGGTCTCCCTCCTGTCCTTTATATAGGGGTACAGGTCTCGGGTCATAACCGACTAGGACCACATACATGGAAAGTATTACCGACTATGCTATCTATAGTAAGAGATCTTTGTCTTGGGCTTCGCTTGATGGGCTTCCTTAGCCGGATGACAATTGGGCTTTAGTCATTACGTGCACCAGGTACCCACACGAAGGGGTACCCGTTTGGTATAACCTTGTCATTAGCCCCGAGTGCTTTGCTAATTCAGAGAATAAGTCATGGACTCACTATATAATGCACGTCTCATGTTTTATGCCTTTGATATGATGACTTTTGATTTTATGATGACTAAGTAGGCCTGGAATTATTTGATGCAGTCGAAACCAGTTAACTGCACTTGGGCAAAATCTTACTAACCTTCAGTCAGGCTTCGAGTCCTTGGGCTCGACCCTGGAACATACTGGACAGACACACCTCAGGCCAGTCGATGGTCTTACTGATATTGTTCTACAGTTTTTAATTTTCTACCCAGCGCGTCCGCCAGGATTTTCATCGTATCTATTTGATACGGAAAGCTCTAGGATTAAACACTGCTGGAGTGATCCTCGGCCCTTTCGACTAATCGATGGGTCTTATCTTTGTATTTCTTGTATACAGCATCCGAGGTACTCTGTCGACTGATTTTCACTCGGGGATTTTTATGCCTTGAGTGTCCTTTAATTCTATCGGGTGCACGACAGTGCTCCCGTTGGGAGTAGCCCCCCCGAGATTGTGTTTTACTGCTTGCAGTTGAGGATAATCTTAATTTTTTCATTTTGTCAGTCGAACGTTTTTCTGCCCTCTCCCGATGGGAGTTTCCCACTCGAATAGTTTTTACCTTTGTACTCTGCGACTGTGTTTCGTGAGGCGCATTTCCTGTTTGTCCATCGTGATAGGACGCCTTTTGTGTTTGTTCATCTGAAATGACGTCATGTGTGACACCTTTGGCGTGCGAGTAGCACTCTGACGTGACATGACGTAGTGGGTCCCACTCTTTGACCGTTGTCGACGCCGGTTCAGTTCTGATTTGACTTGACGTGGCGAGATTTTCGCAGACGCGATGATGGTCTCCTCGTTTTGCGCGCGTAGTGGGTGGCGTGGTCTGTGACGGTTCCCCTCTGATTGCACCACGTGTCATCGTGTTTTTGTTTGGACGGCCGTGATGAGCCTCATATTTATATCATAAGTACGGGTTTCTCCGTTATTAATCATTACCCTACCATTTGCCTCTTGCCTTTCTCTGCTTCATCTTCTTCCTCGCGCCCGTCATCGCTCTGCTTTTGCGACCCCGTCCGTTTTCGCTCCCTCCTTGCTCCTGCATTCCCATAGCCTACCATGGTTCCCAAGAAGAGCTCAGCGTCCTCCACTGCCGCCAGCAAGAAGAGGAAGGAAGCGACTACCACCACCGTCCCCGCCACTCTGAAGAAGGAGTCGAGCGGTTGGACTTTGTCCGTTGTGACGGAGAAACGGCTAGCGGTTCTCCGCAAGGAGGGTCTTCTGCCTCTGCCATCGGAGCTCACCGTGCGGGCTCCTGGCAAGGACAACTTCCCCGCGCCTCTTCTCGGAGAACGGGTATGTTTTGCCGAGTTCCTCCCTCGCGGTTTTGACTTTTTGTTGCACGATTTTGTGCGCGGCCTTCTTTTTGCTTACGGGATACAGATCGATGATCTGGTCCCGAATGGAGTTTTGCACATTGCCTGTTTTATGGTAATGTGTGAATGCTTCTTGGGGATATCCCCTAGTTGGCCATTATGGAAGTCGATCTTCCTAGTGCGCCCCATGGCTCGCCACGGCCGTGTCAACCCAGTCGGAGGCGTCGGGTTCCAAGTCAAGGCCAGCTGCAAGTACTTCACCTTGAAGGCAGTCGACTAACATTGCTGAGAAGACGAAGGCCTGGGAGCATTCCCTCTCTTCAGCCGAAGAGCTCGAGGCTGCCCCGCTGCTGGAGAGAGTCGCTGGATTGCTGAACACCGGCGATTCCGGTGTTCAGTTGATCCATACATTTCTGAAGGTTCGGGTGTGTCCACTTCAGCAGCGCGCGTACCCGATGTGGGCATATGTGCGTGTGTCCGACCCTACCAGGGTCAGTGCAGTGGAGTTATCGGCGAATGAGCTAGACACACTCGTGAAGTCGGTGACTAGCTACAAAGCTGAGGACATCATCAATTATGACTTTAAGATAGCTCCTTTCAGCTCGGAGAATCCCCTTCCCGAAGTAAGTTACTTGTTCCATTGCTGTCGATTGGAATTTTTCCATTGTCTTCTCCCTTTATCTTGATTGTCTTTTTGCTTTGCTCTATGTAGGGGCATTCGACCAAGTCGTCGCTCCCTCCTCTTCCCGAAACTAGTCTTGTTGAGGAGACAACTGTGCTGGAAGAGAGAGAGAAGTCGACAGACTCTCTGCATGGCGCCGAATCCTCTTCTTCGGAGAAGTTCGAAGTTGATGGAAAAGGTGTAGAGCTACCCGACACCGAGGCGATTGGCGAGCCCGCTCCTAAGCGTCTCCGCCAGGTGCACTCAGGTGAAGACGAGGAGGCCGCAGACTCTGGTGCTTCTTCAACTGTGCGGGACGTGCCACCCTTGGCTCAGCGCTCGCCCCCGTCTTCTTCCGGACACTCTGGCTTTGGCGGGCCTCGCTTCGACCTCGATCTCTCTTCCGAAGAAGATGGGCGAGGGTAACTCTTTTGTTGTGCGAATATGTTCACCCTCTTTTGGTTTTTGGCTATGCTTTTAATCTTCGACTTCCTTTTCTTTGCCTTTTTAGTGATGATCAGGACATTAGTCCTTTAGCCGCCCACGCCACGACTGCCACCTCCTCTCCAGTCGCGGAGGCGATAGTTGCTCCTTCGCCGCCTGCTGCTACTACGTGGACGGTCGTAGCGCCTATCATGGCTGCTTCAACTGCTGCACCTTCGACTTCTTCGTTGCCTTCCTGGATAAATCATGTAAACCTTCCTTCCTTTGTCGACACGATGTCTTTTTTCTTTTGTATGTGTGTATTTGATGCATGCGTTATGATTGTAGCCGACCGCTAGTGGGCTTGTTTCTTTTGGCGAGGCTCTTGCGCACTCGGAAGATGAGAGAGCTGCTCTTCGCTCCCAGCTAGATCAGCTCAGTCGTAAGCGTCTCCCTTTGCTCTGCATACGCTACCTTTCTTTCTTTATGTGACTCGACTGCTTTTTCTCTTTCATTTCAGAGGATAAATAAATTTGAACTACCGACTGGCTGATATGGAGAAGACCCTCTCTCAGCAGTCGGCCGCCCAGGAAGAGATGGATGCTCTTTGTGCTTTTGAGGGGGCGCGGGTCATTAACCAGGTTGGCGTGACGATGAAGCACGCCAAGAAGTCTCTGGAGACATCCGTCTAGACTCTTGGTGATGTCTTCAAAGAGGTGCTGCCTAAAGATGAGGTCCCGTCGACCATTGCGGGATTTGCTGCGCGTCTGGGCCCCAAGTCCAAGACTTTGAAGTCGTACGTGCAGGAGCTGATGGTACGCGGCTCAGACTCCACCTTCAAGCTTCTTCTTAGTCGTGGCGCGGATGATTATGGGTCCTTCGGGTCTGACTTCCTTAAGAAGTCGGATGGGAGGCCTTCCAACTTGGGGAAATACAGCGCCCGTGCCTCCAGCCTTGCTAAATCTAGCATGGTGACTATGGAGCGCTGCTCGGTAGGCATTCCTGCTGCCCGTAATCCTGAGTCTGAGTCTGCTGTCTAGTCGTAGGCCACTCTTTGGTTTTTTTAGCCCTTTTGTCTTGTGATGTAATGTGTGATGTACATTATGCCACCTAATGCTGATATTTTGGAATGTATATCTTTTGCTGATCCTTGTATGCTTGTCTTGTGTCTCCTTTTGCTTCGACTTGTTTCTTGCCTAAAATGTTTATGATTATGTCTCAGTCGAACTGCTCGACTACTTCGGGGGATGCTCGAGTGGGAGAGGATCGACGCTCGGCTGCGAAGCTTGCGAATGATGCCCGCCTACTTGAGTACGAGAAGAAGAAGGTTGTTCAGCTGGAGCAGCAACTCAAGTCCGCCTTAACTGACCTTGAAAATCTTCGCACGAGACCTTCTCTTTCCACTGAGAGAGAGAGAGATTTGTTCTTTCTGAAGTGGAGGACTCGAATAGGCAACTCGAAGGTATCTGTTTTGTACAGATCTTGCTTCTTGCGTGTGTGTTTTGCGCCTAAATTTTTGCCTTTTTGCTTTTGTCTGTAGTTTTTGTCGACAATCCCCAGGCTGAAGTTGCTTGTGTGGCAGAACGTCTAGCAGAGGCTACTCAGAATCCTGTCACCGGTCCTCAACATTTTTGGCTTGACGCATATCATGCCAACATTCTTGCCACTTTGAAGGATCGCGCCTGGCGTGGCGCCATTCTGTTGGAGCGTTGTCGGGCTGCTCTCATGCGGGTAAATCACTACTTGTTTCCTGAGGGTCCCCAACCGCGAAGGATTCATACTTTAGTGGAGATATTTCGTGTTCATGAGCCCATTCGCGAGGTTGTTCCTCGCCGGGTTGTGCTTGGAGCCAACGCTGCATTCGCCTTCATCAAGCGTCAAGATTCCTCACATCCGTCGTCATCTTCCTCCCGGTCGAAGATTCGACTGTCTAATGAAGAAATGGAAAAAACTCTTACTCCTGCTGAGAGGCTGGTAAGCCGAGCGCGGGAGCAGTTGATTGATTCCAATCTGCCGTTGAAGGATGAAGATGCTTAGTTTTTGCACTAACAGATTTTTTCACTTGTAAATGCAACATATAGATCTAGCCCCCGAGTATAGCAAGTGGGGTTTTGTTGTTTATGCTATAGGAATCCCTTTGTCTGCTCTCAAGTGTTCTTTGAGTATGTCCGTGTTTTTGTTTTTTGACACCGATTTAACCCACCAGCTCGTTTGGTGGCTACTTTATGCGCAACCCACGAGCACGTCGGGTAGCCGTGTTATGAAATACTTCGGGCCCAGCGAGTGTTTGCTTTATGCCTAGCCCCCGAGTTCATCGAGTGGCTACCTTATGCGTAGCCCCCGAGTTTACCGAGTGGCTACCTTATGCGTAGCCCTCGAGTTTACCGAGTGGCTACCTTATGTGCAGCCCCCGAGCATGTCGGGTGGCTGTTTTATGCGTAGCCCCCGGGTTCGTTGAGTGACTACTTTATGCGCAGCCCCCGAGCCTGTCGAGTGGTTGCTTTATACGCGTCCTCTGGGGGTCTTTGAGAGGGCGATCCTGGGCCCAGTATCTCGAAGATGTCTTTAGGGTTGATTCCGAATTCATCTTCGAGAAACTAGTTTACAGGAGAACTCCCTGTGCTTGCTTTTGTTCCTCCTGAGAATCTGATGTGTTCTTAGAGAGTCGTCCTAGGCCCAGCCGCTCAAAGATGTCTTAGCCTATGCCACCGAAGACATCTTCGAGAAGCTGGTGCTTAGGGGAATTCCCTTTTTGTGCCTGAGTGAGAGCGAAGGGCTAGGGGCCTTTTTATAGCGCTTATCCCTGCCCCTTGCCTTCTTCAAAGGGCAGCTCCAGTTAGCATTCCAAAGGTCGCCTTTTGCTCTGCCCCAAAGGTCAATTTAAAGTCTGTTCAGGCTTTTATCCTTTCTGGGGTTAGCTCCTCGATTTATGTGTAGCCCCCGAGTATATCAGGCGACTTTTCTTTTGTTATGAAAAGGTATGCAGGGAAGATATGGATACTATCTTTTCTTTATAAATGTTGGCCAGCAAGCCGCCTCATTAAAAACCTTCCAGTCCCCTTAGGTACCCTGGTAAGGAAAAGAGCGCGAACGAAACCTGTTGGCCTTTTGATACATGAGTCTTTTGCTACATCGACTGGATGTCTTTGCTATGTGATGACGACCCTACACGGTCGTACCTCCCGAGCTGTGTGCGTCCTCTTCGTGTTGTGACGTATGGAGCTTGTACCTCCTTTCGTATGACCTTCTTGGCTTGTGCCGCTGCAATATTAGGGGTTCTCCGCTGACCGCGTCTTTCCCTGGCAGTGTGATGTGCATGGCCTTATAAGCTTCGAGTGGCGCTGCTCCTGATGCGTCTTCCTTTCTCATTTTGCGACTGTCACCATGATGACACAGTTTGACACTCCTTGACTGAAGATTGTGGTGGTGTGACTTGAGCTCATTGTTCTGTTTGTGTCGGACCGTGACTGGTCAGTGATGACATGCCTTTCTCTGTTAGGGACATCCTCTTGATCTGGCTTTTGCCTGACGACTTGTATTTCACGAGTGTCCTGTGGATGCCACCTTCTGATTGATCAGTGATTTATGTGCTTGAAGAGGACACCTGGTGGTACACCTGGTGGTACCTGCGCCTTTGCTGCTCCAATGTTTTCTAGCCTGTTGGCTTGTTTGTTGCATATGGGCGGTATGTGCTGTAGTTCGCAGCTGCGAAATCTTCTTTGCCACATATCGAAATAGTCTTGATATCTAGCCAGCTTGTCCCTATTCATTCTGCTTGTGTCTGCCACGTTTTGCGTGATTGTATACGAGTTCCCTGGGATGATTATGTCTTGTGCCCCTGAGGCTTTTTCTAGTCGCATGCCTTGGAACAGACCTTCGTAGTCGATTTCGACTTTTGATGGTGCTGGGAAGTTTATTTGCAATATATACCGCAGTCGCTCCTTTATGGGGTTTATGAGTATCATACCTGTGCCTGTGCCTCTACCGTTTTTGGTCCCTTCGAAGTGTATTGTCCATTGTTCGGCTGAAATGCGTTCTTCTTCTCCCTTGGGCTCGATTGTCCATATGGCATTTACTTCATGTACCGCGATTACGGCTGCTTTCCTCTTGTGCCCTGGTTCTATCGTTTCCTCCTTTGTGCCTTGCGTCTCGTCTGGAGCTTTTTTGACTACGTATTTCTCTGAGATCCTGCAAAAGTCTTTGTCACAGTCGTCTTACTTTTGGAAGTTTCCGTTGACTGTGATGACTCCTTTTGGACCTGGCATTTTGAGTTTAAGGTATGCGTAGTGGGGTACTGCCATGAACCTTGCGAATGCTGGTCGTCCTAGTATGGCATGGTATTGTGATTTCCAGTCGACGACGTCGAAGTCGATAAGCTCGCTTTTGAAGTGGGATGCATCTCCGAATGTGACTTCAAGTTGGATTTTTCCATCTGGACGCACAGCTTTGCCCGGCACAATCCCGTGGAAAGTGTTTGTGGACTTTGGGAGGTTCTCGACTGACCTGTTCATCCTCCGAAGTGTGTCTGTAAATATTTTGTTGACACCATTGACTCCGTCCATGAATATTTTGGTCATAGTGTAGCCTCCGATCTGCCCTTCGAGTACTAGGGCAGTGTAACCTGGCCGATAGATGGCTGGCGGGTGATCCTCCTGATCGAAAGCGATAGTTACGTTTCATCCTTGCAAAAATTATGCTACCGGGGGTGGAGCTAATACCGCCATATCGACGTTTCTGGTGTGGCGTATTTGCCTTCTATTGGAAGTGTATGCTTTGTGTATCATGTACATTTGCCCTTTTGGCTGCGGATATTGGACGTCCATGTTATGCGGTATGTGATGTATGGTGCGTGCCATCTTGCTTTCCACATTGTGCTGTGGCGGAGGCGGTATTGCTGCCACGATTTGTGGGGTGCTATGTATGCTGCCGGTACAGTTTGTGGTTGTTCTCTCTTCACTCGGTTCATGTAATCCATCGCCATCTGTCTGAATTCGCGGCAACTTCCCATTGTGTGATGCGATGTTAACCGTCCAGTCGCTGGGTCCTTGAACATATGGAGTCTGCACTCATCCTCCATTTTTTCTTAAAATGATTTCTCGACCCTTGGTTCCGAGCGTTTCTGCCAGTCTTGTCTTCTATAGCTTCCACGTTGGTCTCGACCTCGATCGTCGCGTCTGTCGATTGGCATATCTCGTCTGTAGTTATTGCTTTGTGTGCCTCTGCGATCATCTTGCTGGCTACTTCGCCGGTCCTCTTGTTTTCCGTCATCTTGGTTCCGGTCATCATTCGAGAATCCGGCTGCGACGAATTTGACTTTATCCTTGCCGCGATGGTCGTAATCGCGCCTTGTTCGTTTTTCGTCTCTATCTTGTCGATTTCTACTATCATGGTAGTCACGGTTGTCTCGTCGGTCACGTTGTCATTGCAGCGAGTGTGGGGTTTTTCTCTGAACTGCATCTTCGCCATCTGCCCACTCGGTTGCTAGCTTCAAAAGTTCGGCCTTGCTTTTTGGCTTTTGCCGTCCGAGTGCGTTCCCTTGAGCGGCTTCTGCTACGCCTTCTCCCTCCTCCATCGACTAGTTTTTTTGCTGCAATCTCCAGGGCCTTCATTTGGTTGTAGGTATCTTGGTTCAGCTGGGTCACCTGCCGGTGGTTTTCCTGCTTGGAGGTATGCTCCTATGGATATGAGGGCCCCTTCAGCCGTTTTCGGCTAGATTATGCCATAAGAGTCGACTGTTAGGAACGAGTTGTTCAGATTTCGAGTGACGTCTGCCCTTTTGTGCTCAGGGATTCTGTCGAATCTGGATCTGCCTCGTGCTTCAGTTGCTCCCGTAGAACTCATCGATAGTTGGCGTCTGCGAGCACTTGATATGCTTGCTTGCCTTTTTTGCTCTTCGAGTGTTGCCTTGTATTGCTTTAAGCGTTGCGCCTCCTGGCAGTTGAAGTAGTTGTATGTTGCCAACTCGTTTGCAGGTGCATCTGCTGGCATGATTATGCCCTCTTCGGTGAATTTTGTTATTTTCGCCATTGTCTCTGCTGAGATTTCTAGGGTGGTTATGCCGTCCGGCAAGGTAACTACACATGGGTATTCGACAGGTTGTCAATTTGCCGCGTTTTCTGATGTCTCTGCTGCCGTTTCTACGTAAACTTGCCGTGGTATGCGATATGTGTAGTCGGACTGTTCTTCATATACTTTTCCGTCATTACTGCTCTGCTTTATGTTTTTGCTGCCGTCGTCGTCTTCTGTCTGTTGCGTATGTTTACCATAGTCGACTACAGTTTGCTTTGGCGACTGGATTTCTGGGCCGATGAAATCGGCTAGATGTATGTTGTCTTCTGTAGGCTCATCATACTCTGATAAGTGAAAGCTTTCTTCTGGAGCGTCGATCTGCATACGATCTTTGGTTGGGTTGATATGGAAGGTCGACTGCACTTCTTCTTCCATCTCGTTTTGCCTTATGAATTCGTTAAATTCCTTTGTGGACATGGACCCTGCTATGGATGAGATCGGATCGATCTGTGATGTTGGCGTTCCAGTGCTTCCAGCCGAAGCTACCGATATGATCATGTCATCGACTGAGGCAATTGATAGTTCTTCCTCTACAGGGAATTCGTCTGCCATGAATTTGTTGAATTCTGCGGACGACATTGACTATGTTGGAGATTGTGGCGGCGGGATCAGATCGATCTGCGACGATGTATTTTCTTTGTCTGCTGCAGATGCGATCTCAGCCGGTTTCTTCTGAGGTGGCAGAGTTGCGATCTGTTCGACTAAATCCTGCACACCAAACTGATCAATAAAGAAATTATGTTCTCCAACAGTTAGATTAAAACCTGAATCGAGATAGGAGTCGATCTCCTGAGCTTCGGGTGAGTATGGCCCGATCCTTGCCAGCGTTGCTGCCTTTGGCGAGTGGTCGCCTGTGATCTGGATTTGAGCTGTTGTTACTGATGTGCATCCTTTTGAAGTAATCGGCGGATCGTCGTTTGAAATTTGGACCGAAAAATCCATAGATCCAACACCACCTGTTCCCACAGACGGCGCCAATTGACGAGGGATGTCCCAATCAATACCCATGGTTACTAGCCTAGTGTAAGAGTTATGAGGGAGAGAACGCGTGGTGCTGGTAGATTCGTCGGCTGACAAGCGGGAATTGCCCAGGTTCGGGGCCCTCGAGTGAGGTAAAACCCTTATTCCTGCTTGTCTGTTATTGATTCTGTATATGCGGTGAGTACATGGGTCTAGCAAGATGTTGATCTTGCTAGGGTTTTGTGATTATGGTTGGGCGTGTCCTTGGTCGCTCTCCGTCCTGTCCTTTGTATAGGGGTACAGGTCTCGGGTCGTAACCGACTAGGACCACATACATGGAAAGTATTGCCGACTATGCTATCTATAGTAAGAGATCTTTGTCTTGGGCTTTTCTTGATGGGCTTCCTTAGCCGGATGACAATTGGGCTTTAGTCATTACGTGCACCAGGTACCCACACGAAGGGGTACCTGTTTGGTATAACCTTGTCACCCAGTTGCCTATTCGATCATGTCTTATGTTCTTCTTCTTCGTACGACAGAGCATCCACCATGTCCACGTCAAAATGCAGGGGGATGGGACAGCTGGGAGAACTTGCCATGCTCTACAAAACCACCCCAGCTCCTCTGCCCTAAACCGTAACCACTTTCCTCTCCCTCCTCGCGTCGACGCCGCCTTCTCCTTCCCTCCTTCTTCTCTGTTTCCTCCACCACAATGTTCCACCGGACAACCACCTCACCGCTGCGCCGTCACTCCGGCACCGACGAAGGGTCGTGTGGCCACCCGGGAGCAGCGCAGCACCATCGCCAAGCTCCTCCCCGAAGGAATCACATCGGGATTTCCTGAGAGCGACGACGTCGTCTCCTTCTTCCTCAACTCCGGGGATGTCCGCCGCCCCAATTCGGCGCCTACGGTCGCCCTCGTGCCGGAACAATGCCCCCGACAGACTTTCGGTGAGCTACGCGTCCGATTCCTCTATCCTCCCGTCGAATTTACTGTCAGGTTTCTCGTTTCCATCCACGTTTTCCTCCACCTTCCGCCACGGACGCGCTCCAGCTCGGGCCTAGGTGTTTTCTTGCCCACTGCCTCGCCTTGGTTCACATCCGTGCCCTCCGTGCACACGCACCCACACCAGCACCATACCGCACCCGCTTCTCACCTGGACACGGCAGGGTCAGCAGCGCTACTGCGCAGCTGTAGATCGTCGTTGTCGTGAGTCCGCTGCAATTCTGAGTCTGCCCCTCAGAATTCAGTTTTCGTCAGGAAACACTGCCTCGTTTTTCTTCCTTAAAATCAAACGGGCATCTATCATATCACCAACACTCGATCGACCCAGTGGCTAGCAGCGCATATCCGCACTGGACGCCGCGACGCGTGTTTGAATCCCCTGGGCGCGATGCATAAAAAGCCCCCTTTTTTCTTATTTTCTCACACACACTGACATGCGGGACCCGCCGGTCAGCGACCGCGGAGGCCAGCGCAGCGTCCCCGCGCCCAGTCAAGGCCAGCAAGGCGCTCGGGCCCGCTTGGCAGCCGCACTGGCTAGCCTAGGCGCGGTGCAAAAAGGCCAGATCAAGATCGAGATCTAGAAATTTGCACCGAGCCCCCTGTTTCTCTGTTTTTTGAAAGGAGCCCTCCCAGATACTTTTCCATCACGAACAAGTCCCTACTTTTTGCAGTTTAGTCCATAAACTTAAAACATTAATAACTTTAGTTTTATAATTCCAAATTAAATAATCTTTATATGTTTTATTATCAGAAAATGCAATGAACATTAATATGCGATTCTTATGCCATGTTGCATCTTTTATTTTAATTTCTTAGTGTAATTGATTAGTTGCACCTAAATAATTAAATATGGGATATGTGGGGTAATTAATATATAATGCCCTATTCCATTTAATTTATTATATCACCCATGTAATGTCTTGCCATGCTAATCAACATTTAATTTGATGGGTTGATAAATAACTTGCACCTAAATATTAATTGTCGGGATTGCTCTCCCGCTTAATTTGGATTAATTGCATCTTGATTTGCATCTTGCCCTGTCATGCATCATTCTCCTGATCATGCTGAATCTTTCACCGTAGTTATAAGATGCGTCGTTTACGCTTTCCAGTGTTTGTTGCTTCTTCGCGGATAAGACGTTGAGATGTGTGAGCAACGACAAGATCTTCTTTCAGGCAAGCAAAGTTTTCTTGTTTACATATACATTGTCTTTCATTCCTGCCGTTGATATTTGCTATCCTAGTATTCGATTCTTGTGTCGCGATCACATCACATGTTTATCCTGCAGCCTATACAGCTTTATCCCCACAACCTATTACCTGTTGCATGTTTATCTGTTGGCCTTGCGAGTCGTAGTGCATGCTTAGAGTTGGTTGTGCGAGTCGTTTGTCTGTCTTTTATTTCACATGTTTAGAATGATAGATTGTTCTACCTAAATAAAATGTTGTCATATGTTGGGGTATTATAGTTAAAAGATAAGGCACCGGCGGAAGGCCTTGCGAGGTGCTTTGTTCTGCTAAGTTTCGAACTAGGAAACTCAGTTCTTTTCCTCAGATCCAATTTTGAGAGCACTAACCACTTGTGGGAGGCCCTATGGAGCCCCTTGCGGCTTCGATCTAATCTGCTTCTTATCCAGGGCGCCGCAAGTAGTTCGAGCTTTCCATTTGATGCATGCATATGGTTACAAAACGATCTCATCATGATGGAGTAGTCGATTCTCATATAGGGTGGCGCATTCTTAGATTGTTACGAAGTTCCGGATATGGGGCTGAGTAACCGTGCGCACAATCATGCAGTTCCCTGGATGGGTTGTAGAGAAGAGATTTGCCTTGTTGAGATGCCCTCCCTTCTGGCTTGCTTTTTGGGGTTGATCGAACGAGTATGGGTCCAGTAGTGCACCCTTGCAGGGTATAATCTTATCGATGAGCCGTGTCCACGGTTATGAACGACTTGGTGATGATGCTAGCTAATAAGATCGTAGACAAGTTACACCTAATCTTTGTTAATTAACTTGACTAGTAATATAGAATTACTTTCACAATAAATGGTAACTAAAATTGTTCAATGTGTGAGTTTTCCCGAATTGCTTCCTCATACTTGGTTGAGCGGGTTAATCCGAGAATGGGTTATGATTGGTGTTAGTTGTAGTTGGTTACTTATGGGCTCTCTTATCCCTCTCTAATTAGACGGAGGTTGTAGCGTGTATGTATTAGATTGCTAGTGCTGTTGCCGCTAAGTACTTAACAACCCAAATAAACATTTCATTAGCTTGAATGATTTTCATTTATTTTCAAAACATGAATGACTTTCATGAATATATTTTCTATATAAGAAATGAATTAAATCAAAAATCTTTTCCAAAGTTGTTATAAGGTTTACAAATGAATTATCATAATATAAAATATAATGGTGCACAAAATATTTTGAATTAAAAATGAATACATTATATTTCCCTTTTCATTTCAAATAAATGTGTGATGTTATTTAATATTGTACTAAAGCCAAAAATTATTTAATATTGGAAAATGAGTTTAAATAACTTTATTTTAAACTTCTATAAGTGTTGTATTTTTATAAATTTTATTTAGCCAAAAACAAAATTATTTAAGCCATGTTTTCAAATTTGACATAAGTGGCAAATTTGTAATTAATCAATAATTCAAAATTTTCATTTTTTAAAAGTGTTCAAAACATGCCCACAACTGGTTTAACACAAAGATATTATTTTTACAAATTTTTAGAAATTTAGTTGACTTGATTTGGAGTCTTAAATCAAAAGTTATGAAAGAAATAAGAAAAATCAGAAAAAGAAAAAGAAAAAAATGCTGACGTCATGCTTCTTTCATTCCCCCATAAAAGCCCTGTCTTAAATGCACTAAATTGCTCTAATTTCGTCCCCCATTAAACATGAGCGTTTTTGGTCGAAATTAATCTCCGATTAATTGCGGGCAAATTACTGCACCAAGTCAAGCATGGTTGGTTTCTATAAAAAGCCCTCGACATCCTCCTCCATCCCCCCCCCAAAAGACCTCTCCAATACGCCCCGAGGCCGACGAATTTCTTCGCCGGAGTTTCGCTCGACCGCCACCGTATTTCTTTGATTCCCGCGAGCAGAGTGAGTCCCCGCCGCCGATTCTTGGTCCTTACTCTTTCCCACGTCCGTGCGCTCCTTTAAACACCCTCGTTGCTTCATTTCCACAGCCAAATCGTGGAGGCCGAGCTCGACCCGAAGGTCATCGTCACCGTCGCCACTCCGTCCGCCTCTCCACGCAGGTCCGGGAATCGCCGCTCAACTCCGACACCGTCTTCCGCTCCGCCGTGTCCAGCCGCGCATCGCCGTTGTCTCCCTCACGTCCGGGAGCTTCCGAAACGTCGTCGCCGTCCACACCCATCGCCGACGACCACAGCACGCCGACCGTCCGCGTCCGCCCGCGATCGCCCGGCCGATCCACCACCGCCGTCATCTTCTCTCGCCGGTAAGCTGCTGCTGTGCTTCCTTCTATCTTGTTACGTACATATCACTTGATAAAGGGTAGCAGCCATTAGAAAAACGTCATAGGTCACGTATTCAATATTTTCGTTTTTCTGACTAGACATAACATCCAAAATTCATATTAAATCAACCGTAACTCCGTTTTTGATCTTTTTGTAGTCTACGGAATCGTATAAACGTGTAGAAAATAGTGGTGTAATAAAAACTTGTATTTTAGTCGTGCACTAACTTGGTATTTACAAAAACATGTAAAACATTATTTTAATTATAGTTTTAATTCTGTAAGGTCAAAATTTGTAAATAAAATATCCTTGAAAAGACCATGACCTATAGATTGTGCTAGTTCTGTTGTTTTCCAACCTTGAGAAATTTAGATTTATTCAAATTTAAAATATGATGTTTGAGTAAATTTGACATAACTTTTGATATAAACATTATTTTTGAGTAAATCAAATTGCTATAAATTTATTTAAATCCCCTTTGTCTATTAATACTAATTATAAAATTTTCTTATAAAAAATTTAAATCACATAAAACTTTAATCTTATATTTATTCCTTTATTATATTTTGAGAAAATAGAAATTATTTAAATTGCATTAGTATAATTGTTCATGTGATTAAAAATTGCATTTCATGCATATCATATTTTATTTTGTAGTTATATTTCCCATAAGAAAACTCATTCCCCATTTTCTCTAAGTTAGAAATATTTTCAACTTAGCATTTTGGTAAAGTGATACACTTAGACACTTAGGATGTTCAACATGGAGCTAGAAGACCAATGAAGGACTTAGCCAAAACAAGACTCCAGAAGAATCTCCAAGAAGTAGAAGCACTTAGAAGAAAAATCAAGAGGAAGTTCATGAAGACCAACCAGAAATATTTTCTAAGTCTTGCTCCCTCTCTCTTTCATTTCTCCTTTCTTCTCTTAGACCTCTTGAAGACTAAGATAAATCCAAGACCAGCCTAGGTGATACAAAAATCATCAAGTCTGAAGATTATTCAAGTCTACCAAGAATTCAATCAAGACATCACCAAGGAGAATATTACAAGTCTGGAGATGAAGCCTGGAAGACCAACTACATATTTCTTCTATCTTTTCCCTATTTCCTAATCATTTCTTTCACTTAAGACTTAAAAATATTTTCATGGCATGACTTGCATCTCTAGTCCTTAGAAATCATTTGCATATCATACATAACATGTTTTCCTTATAAGTTTTATGAAACTTATTTGTTCACTATGTATGTGCATGTATGATTGATGATTGTTGTTTGCTTATATTGTTTAGATTGAACGGAGAGCAAACGTTCGTTGTTGAAAAGAGTTTGTGAACAACGACAACATTCAAAGGCAAGTGGCACACCCCCATAAAAGTCCTATTATTTTCTATGCATGAGTAGATTATTTTTCTATAAGCATGTGTAGGATAGTATTGCTATGCAAGCCATGTTTAGACTTCCTTATTCATGTGTGTAGGTTCCTATGAAAATACTTAGTAAAATTGTGATGCTATGCAAAACTATTTTGGTGAAATGTTAAATTCTACTAAGTTATAATCAAACACCTGGGTGGAATTGGTTGCTTGGCTGTATGAGTTGAGTGTTGTCCCCAGGGGATTTACCTGTGGGATATTCACTTGTGGATGGCCACCCAGGAACAAAGGGATCTGAAGAACTCCGAGTGACGATTGCTTCCAGTGCAGCCATTGCCATATGGGCTCTGGCTTGATCAACTATGTTGCATGGACTCTCTCCGGCTTGACAAGCAGATGTAGAGGGTGTTAGGTTGAACGGGTCAAGCCAGAGTGGGAGGGAAAATGCTTCTGAAAGATCTCGTCTCATTCTTATCCTTTTCCTTATCACTATAAGTGTGTAAAGGATAGTTTGGGTTGAAAGGGTACAATGGTGAACGTGCACAACCTCTGTAGAGTGTAAAACTAAGTACTTAGTCGTGTCCCCGGTACGGACAATTTGAGCAGCTGATCACGGACGTCAATGGAGGATTCCACCATTCCAACTTCAGAAATAAAACTTGATGGGTGAGCAAGGGAAGATGAGATTTATGGTTTTCATGCCATACTTGTCTGGATTTGAAGAAAGTGTTTTCCACAGAGTTAGGAAAAATTGGCTTTATGCAAAATAGCCTTGAACTCCACCAGCCAAATAAGCATATAGGTTATTAGAGTTATTCCACTAAGTGTCCACCATAGTGTCACTTGCCATACTCCATTTTTAATTGAAGCTGACCCACGTTGTTGCAATATTTTTCTTATTGCAGATTGATCAGTTGACGAGTGAGGTTTTGATTTAAAGGTTTCGAGTCTGCAACCATCATGTTTTCGCCTGTGGCAACATGAAAATGATGGAGACTCACTGCTATCGTATTTCCGTTGTGTACTATTTCAAAGCTAGCTTTATGCTATGCAACTTGTATTGAATATTTTGTAAGTCTGGATCATCGATGTAATAAAATTCATACTTTGTTGTGATATTACATCGTAAACTGTGTGTGCAAACGAATTGATCCAGGGATTTTCACTATACACAGGTATCTGCCTTATTTTAAGTGCAGGTGCGCTACAGATGGTATCAGAGCACTGTGTTGCATGTAGGTTCGAAACCTTAAGTTTGGATAGAAATAGGATTTTCCCATAGGATCAAAAATCTATTTTTATTCTGTCTTCAAAAAACAAAACTTTTCATTTTTACCTTCCTCATACTCTCGTCTATTATCAACCTTCTGAAAATACCTTATCTTTTCTAGATGACCATGTTCTTATAGTCTAAGTCTAATTCTACTGCTTCATATAGAAAAGCTTCATATAGAAAAGCACTCAAGAAAAAGATAGATTAGACCAGCTACCTATTAGAATAACGAGATCCGTTGATGTATTGACCTATCAAATTGTGGTATGACAGTACTATCAATTTCGTCTTTCCATGACATGGATGTGTTTCGTTCGATAAACGATTAGTTTTGTTTCTCAAAATAAGTTTGAATTTTTTCACGTATGTGTTTGAACCTTGTTTCTTGATGTTTGTTAGATGTTGATTGTTTGTGTTAGAGATTGGTTGCCTTGTTCTGATTTATTGAATTCGAATTCCTCCATAGTACCAATAATCAACTCATTTATTTTCTCAACCAAACAGATGTCTCACCCCAATACCAACACCAATGATTTGCACACCACAATGCGACTACTATTAGAGAACCAGAGTCAGCTGTGGAATTTGATCAATGACCAACTGCCTAAGATTGATCAAAACCATAGTGATTTTGAAGAGGTCCTTATGACTAAACCAAAGGCATGCAAAACTTGTGGAGAGATAGGACATACGTCCAAAGAATGTCCTGATGACTGGCCCCGTGGTGATACAGGACATCTAGTTAAGGGATGCGCTACAACTCAGGTTACTGGCTTTTTGTGTGAAGGAACAAATCATGTCCCAATATAGTGTCAACTTTATCCCTTGGTGCAACAAGCTATCCAGCAAACCAAGGAAGGAATGCAACAGTCTCTCATGAAGACCCTGGAGGAACAAGGACAAAAGGTTAAATCCAAGAAAGATCTTAGCCACATAAGTTGCTACAAGTGCAAAGATAAGGGACATTACGCTGATAACTGCCCTGAATGGAAGAAGGATAAATCTCTCCAAAGACCGAGTGGAAAACGTAAGTACTATAACTTGCCGTATCACCACCTAGCATTGTATTTTGAATACTTGTACACTCTACATCAGAAAAGTAAACAAGATTAAACAAAGTTCCTAGACTGACCACAAAAATTTCTTTTAAGGATGGTAGCCCAACCAGATAATTCAAACCCAGTTGCCTTAAACCCAGAGAGCCCAAACCATCTTTCTTTCTGGCCTCCCCAATCAGGAAAATCATCCCCTGCCAGCTCTCAAAGTTTCAATGTCAAAACATTTACATTTCTCAAACCTCTCGAGTTATCAGAATCATTCATGCATTTGCTTTTCTTTCTAGCTTCTCCGAATCTCGGGGAGGAGATTCCTTTTAAGGGTGGAAGTCTGTAACATCCCAACATTTTGTAATGTTGAAAATCACTAAAATTTAAAACTTTTGTTTTGATTAAAATAAAACATTAAAATGCATAAGAAAAACCAAGTATAGAAGACTTCATGCATATTTAAAAAGTTTAATATTTCAAATATCTCAAATTAACATTATTTTAAAAGTTGTTTAAAGTTAAACATATTGCTAACCATTGTTTTTCTTAAACCTCATTATATAATTTTACAAGTGTTCTTTTAAACTATTTAAAATATGGTATATTTGCCAAATGGTTTTCATTCTTTTAACTAAGTTCAAAACATAGTGTTGAAATTAAAACCCAATAGTTTATAACTTTAGTAACTTCTTCTATATAAGAAATGAATTAAATCTAAAATCTTTTCCAAAGTTGTTTTATGAAGTTTTCAAATGATTTATCTTAATATAAAATATATAGTTACACAAAATAAAATTTAATTAGCATTGAATCCATTATATTTCCTATTACTTTAAAAATAGTTATATTTAGTTATTCCACTATTATACCAAAATAAATATGAATGGTTAAAAAAATGAGTTTAAATAACTCAAATTCAAATATATTTGAATATGGGTATTTTACAAATTTTGTTTAGCCAAAAGAAAATTTAATTAAGTTATAATTTCAAAATTGATATTAAGTATCAAATTTTTATTATATTTCAAAATTATTAATTTAAAAAGTTTCCAAAACATGCCCACTAATATTTTAAAGCATATATATGAATTTAACAAATTTATAGAAATTAATTTGACATCATTTGGACACTAAAATCAAAAGATATTAATAAAATGGAAAATCAGAAAAAGAAAAAGAAAAATCGCTGACGTCATGCTGACGTCATCGTCTTCAACCTCCCGCGAATTCTCCGGCCAAAATTGCTCCCCGATCCCTTTCCAAATTCCGGGCGTGATCGTCGCAGTATGTTTCTCCTCTCCGGCCCATATAAATCCCCTGCCCCTCCTCTCTCTTTCCCCTCTCCTCCCTCTCTGTTTCGTGTCGTGAGGCTGCACAAAAAACTCGCCGGAGTTCCGCGTAGCCGCCGCCGCGTTTCTTCATTTCCGGCGAGGTGAGGAAGAACCAGAGCTCGAGACCACACTCCTTTCACTCCCCACCTCCTTACGCACCACCCCCCAGCGCCCCTTTCGAGTTTTCGAGACGAAATCATTGATCCCATGCTCCACCAGATGGTCACCGATGCCGCCGCGATTCTGCCCTTGCCCAGCCGCTAACCGAGCACGCGCGAGACGCCAAGACCGCCACCATCGTCTTCGCCGTTCCACGGGGATTGTTTCCGTCGCCTCCACGAGTCTGGGGTGTCCCGGAGGCACCAGAGCATCCGAAGCCGACGCCGGCGCAACCACCTCCCTCTCCTCCGGCGAGTCAGCGCCGCCAGCTCCTGGTGCTCCACTGTAAGCACTTGGATCTAAATCGTGTGGCTGAGATTAGATTCATTTAAAACCGAACCGATACATAGATCTTAACCATCAGATCTGGATCTGACGATCCAGATCTGTTTGACTTAATCCAGTCAGCAGCCACATCATTGCCTCATCAGCTTCCAGTCAGCGCTGACGTGGAAATGATTTTTCCTATTTAGTTTAAATGGCAGTTTTACAGAAAAGCCCCTGCCACTTAGATTTGTTATAACTTTTTATTCACACATCCAAATTTGATAAATTTTATATATTTGGAAAGCCCTTGACATGTAGAATATTTTAGATCTGTTAGAATTAAAATTTAACTTAGTTTAAAATATTCAAATTTCAAATGGATGATTTGAGTATATTTGGCATAACTTTAAATATATAAATCTAAAAATTGCAAATAATTTAATTTTACAAACTTTGGAGTATTTGTAATATGGTGCCTCTGTTATAAAATATTTTTGAGTATTATTTTGATGATTTAATAGTTGTACGTTTAAATTGAATAGTTTGACTATTTTTGACATAACTATTAATAGAAACATTATTTTTTGATTAAATCCAATTGCTATAAATTTAATTAAATTCCCTCTGTCTATTAACACTATTTATAAAAAAAATTTAAAAATTTAATCATAGAAAACTTTAATCTTATATTCATTCGTTTATTTATATTTTTCAAAAATAGAAATTAATTAAATTGCATTTATAACCTCATGCATATTTATAAAGAAATCACAAAAGTTATATTGATGCTTTCTTGTGATTAAAAAGTGCATTTCATGCATAACTTATTTTATTATATAGTTATACTCCTCATAGGAAAACCTCTTCATTATTTTCTCTAAGTTAGGATTATTTTCAAACTTAGTATTTTGGTAAAAGTGCTATGCATCAGACACTTAGAATTTTCAACATGGACCTAGAAGGCCAATGAAGGGCTTAGCCAAGAAAAACAAGATTTCAGAAGTATCTTCGAGGAGTGTAGAAGTCTTGCTTCCTCTCTCTCTCTTTTCTCCCTTCTTATCCGAGACTTCACGAAGACTGAGTTAATTCCAAGACCAGTCTCGGTGATACAAGAATCATCAAGTCTCAAGATTTATCAAGTCTACAAAAATTCATTCAAGACATCACCAAAGGGAAAGCTACAAGTCTGGAGATGAAACCTGGAAGACCAACTACATCTTTCTTTCTATCTTTTCCCTCTTTCCTAATCTTGTCTTTCACTTTAGACTCAAACAATTTTTGATCATGTTATTACCATCTTTGAAGTTTGTTGGATCCTAGCGGCATAGTGAGATGAAGCGGCCTGGAGACTAACCTTACATGTCCACGTACATGAGACCTGTTCCACAACTTAAGTGGCTGGCCGGGTGTCTGTCTCTCTCACTATAGTGAATATCCAATTTACAAAGAGTTGTTAATAATTGTTGATCACCTTGAAGAATAGACTTAGTATTTCTCTAAGAAGTTGTGCACATCATGACTAAGTCATTAGAGTGCTTATTCAAGATGATATATAGCAAAGTTATGTTTCCAACCTATGACTTTAGTCCTTAGTCATTTTGACCCACATATTTTACTTGCATTAACTTAAAAGATTTTCATGGCATAACATGCATCTCTAGTCCTTAGAAATAATTTGCATATCATGCATGACATGTTTTCCTTAAGGGTTTATGAAACTTGTTTGTTCATTATGTATGCTTGTTTGTGTTGTGTTGTTTTGTCTTATGATTGTTGTATTGTTGTTTGTTTATATTGTTTAGAATGAGCGGAGAGTCCCGAGTAACGTTGAAAAGAGTTTGTGAGCAAAGACATCATTCAAAGGCAAGTAGTACTGTAGTGTACCTGCACTTAAAATATGGCAGATACCTGTGTATAGTGCAAATCCCTGTATCGATTCATTTGCACACACAGTTACGATGTAATATCACAACAAAGTATCAATTTATTACAACGCTGATCCAGACTTAGAAAATATTCATTACAAATTTGCATAGCATAAAGCTAGCAGCGAACAGAGTAAACAGCGGAAAATTATTCTTCATGGAGTCCCCAATCATCATCATGTGCAACATGCGAACATGTTGGCTGAAGACTCGAAACCCTTAGTAAATTTTCACTCATCATCAGAACAGTCTGCAATAAGATATATATTGCAACAACGTGGGTCAGAACCATTAAAATGGAACTGGCAAGTGACACTATGGTGGACACTTAGAAGAAGAACTCTATGACCTATATGCTTATTTGGCTGGTGGAGCTCAAGGTTATTTTGAAGAAAGCAAGTTTTCCCCTAACTTTTTGAAACAACTTTACCTCGTTGAGACAAATATGGTATGAAATACATAGTCTCAATCTACCCTTGTTCACCCATCAAGTTTTAATTTATAAGTCGGAATGGTGGAATCCTCGGTTGACATCCTCGTTGAGCTGCTCAATTGTCCGTTTCCGGGGACACGGCTAAGTACTTAGTTTTATACTCTGCAGAGGTTGTGCACGTTCACCATTGTACCCATTCAAGCCAAATTACCCTTTACACACCATTTGTGATAAGGAAAGGAGAAGAATGAGACGAGATCTTTCAGAAGCATTTTCCCTCCCACTCTGGCCTGACGCGCTCCACCTACAAACCACTACCTCCACCTGTCAGGCCGGGGCGAGTCCACGCAACTTAGTTGATCAAGCCAGAGCCCATATTGGCAATGGCTGCACGAGAAGCAATCTTCACTCGGAGTTCTTCAGATTCCTCTGTTCCTGGGTGGCCATCCACAAGTGAATATCCCACAGGTAAATCCCCTGGGGACAACACTCAACTCATACAGTCAAGCAACCAATTCCACCCAGGCGTTTGATTATAACTTAGTAGAATTTAACATTTCATCAAAATAGTTTTGCATAGCATCACAATTCTACTAAGTATTTTCATAGGAACCTAGACGCATGAATAAAGAGGTCTAAACATGGCTTGCATAGCAACACTATCCTACACATGCTTATAGAAAAATAATCTACTCATGCATAGAAAAATAATAGGTCTTTTATTGGGGGTGTGCCACTTGCCTTGGCAACCGGAAGTGCAGCAGCTACACTTGCAAAGATTTTCGTTTCCCTCTGAATAGTCTATCAAAAGAATTAAAGAGCCAACATAAACACAAGCAATATGTTCATTCCAAGAAAATATATGCTATGCATGAGATGAGATGCAATAATTTATTTCAACGTCAAGAAACAAATATATGCATCTCTTTGAATTTTTGTGATATATGCATGAATAAATTTTTAATTTATTTTCATTTATTTAGACATGAATAATAGGTAATAACACGGATTTTAGTTTTTCTTAGATAAAACTTCATAACCAATTTTTTTAAAAATGACATTTGGGCACAGAGCATCTAAACAAGTTGTTAGCAATTTGATTTACTCAACAATAAATTTTCTAACTAAAGTTATGTCAAAAACACTTAAATTACTCTCAAAAATATTTGAAATTTTTGTATGTGTCAAAACAGAAAACTAATGAAGCCAAAGTGTTCTACAGGTTCTAAGGATTTCAAATATATAAAAATATTTAAATTTGGTTAAACAGATAAAGAGTAATGATGAAAACAGTGTGCAGGGGGTTTTCCGCAAAACTGCCAAATTAAATGATTTAATAAAAATTCAGAAAATAAAATCTGACGCGGCGCTGACGCGGCGTACCCGTTCGAAATTTTAAGTGATCTAATTCTAGCCGTGCACGGGAGATCTAACGGTCTAGATCAAAACGACCAGAAACGAGCGGCGCGGTCGGCCGCAACCCTAGCCCGAGACGTGCTCGCGGCGGCGCCATCGCTGGAGTTGCTCGTTTCGCACGCCCTACTGCCTACGAGGACGAACGAGTCATACCCGTGCTTGGAGGAGGTCGAGGCGGAGACGATAGCGAGGTGGTCGACGATGGAGTGCTCTGTCGCGCCGGAATTTGCTCGTCGGAGTCGTGCTCGGTGGCGGTCCTCTTCGGGCCTGGATGGAGACGATGTTCTGCTGCCCGAGAAGACGCAAAAACTTGTCAAAACGATGCGCCAGGTCAAAATAGACCAGAAGGGAGTGGAGAGAGGGCTTGAGGGGGACGCGGCTCACCGGAGTTCGTCGAACTTGCCGTCGGTAACGGCGGGGCTCGGGGGGTGCTCGTGGGCGGCCTGGTGGCTCTCGGGAGGTGGTGTTTGGGGCAAAACAGAGAGGGGATCGAGGGGATCTTATAGCAAGAATGGGCGACGTAAAAGGGGCAATGAATCCTCCGCAATGAATCGAGATTACTCGGTCGTTTCTTGGCGTGGTCGCGGGCGTGATTTGGGGCGAGCCGTTGCAGCGGGAGGGATGACAGGTGGGGCCCACCTGCCAGAGAGTGAGCGCGCGTGCGCGCGGGCGGGGACGGGCTGCTGGCGGGCTGCGGTGCCGCGCGCGCGGTAGATAGCTTGTGGGCTTCGGCCCATTTGCTGGCCCGGCTCGATTTTTCTTTTATAAATCATTTTTCTGTTTTTAAATCTTTTGAGTATAAAACAATTTCAAAACTATATCAAAACTTCTCAGAAAAATTCATAAAAATGTAATTTGAAAATCTTATTAAAAATAGATCCTTTTGATATTATTTTTGTCTAAAGTAAAAATAGAATAAAAAGGAATATTATTATAAATTCAAATAACAATTTTTATAGACATAAAATCAATTAAAACATATATAAAGATTTATTTTAAAATCTATGTGATTTAAATGACAAGTTTAATGATGATGATGCATGGATGCAAAGTTTTAAATTTTTCTGAAAATTGGGATGTTACAGGCACACCTCATAAACCTCCTGCTATTTTTTATATGCATTACTTAGTGTATTTTTATATAAGCATGTGTAGGATAGTATTGCTATGCTAAACCTGTGTAGAAATCCCTTACTCCTGTGTCTAGGTTCCTATGCAATACTTAGTAGAATTACAGATGCTATGCAAATGTTGTTTTGTGAAAATCTAAATTCTACTAAGTTAAGAATGAAACACCTGGGTGGTAAGTGGTTGTATGGTTTATGTTGAGTGGCTACTCAGGCTCACGTCTATGGTTCCTGGAGTACGTGCACTTGTGAACGGCCACCCAGGAACAGAGGAATCTGAAGAACTCCGAGTGACGATTGCTTCCAGTGCAGCCATTGCCATATGGGCTCTGGCTTGATCAACTATGTTGCATGGACTCTCTCCGGCTTTACAAGCAGATGTAGAGGGTGTTAGGTGGAACGGGTCAAGCCAGAGTGGGAGGGAAAATGCTTCTGAAAGATCTCGTCTCATTCTTCTCCTTTTCCTTATCACTATAAGTGTGTAAAGGATAGTTTGGGTTGAAAGGGTACAATGGTGAACGTGCACAACCTCTGTAGAGTGTAAAACTAAGTACTTAGTCGTGTCCCCGGTACGGACAATTTGAGCAGCTGATCACGGACGTCAACGGAGGATTCCACCACTGCAACTTCAAAATTAAAACTTGATGGGTGAACAAGGGTAGAATGAGACAGTGGTTGTCAGGCCACAAAAGTCTCGAATAGAAGAAAACTGTTTTCCAAAGAGTTAGGAAAAATTGGCTTTATGCAAAATAGCCTTGAACTCCACCAGCCAAATAAGCATATAGGTTATTAGAGTTATTCCACTAAGTGTCCACCATAGTGTCACTTGCTAGACTCCATTTTTAATTGAAGCTGACCCATCGTTTTTGCAATATTTTTCTTATTGAAGATTGATCAGTTGACGAGTGAGGTTTTGATTTAAAGGTTTCGAGTCTGCAACCATCATGTTTTCGCCTGTGGCAACATGAAAATGATAGAGACTCACTGCTATCGTATTTCCATTGTGTACTATTTCAAAGCTAGCTTTATGCTATGCAACTTGTATTGAATATTTTGTAAGTCTGGATCATCGATGTAATAAAATTCATACTTTGTTGTGATATTACATCGTAAACTGTGTGTGCAAACGAATTGATCCAGGGATTTTCACTATACACAGGTATCTGCCTTATTTTAAGTGCAGGTACGCTACAGATGGTATCAGAGCTCTGTGTTGCCTGTAGGTTCGAAACCTTAAGTTTGGATAGAAATAGGATTTTCCCATAGGATCAAAAATCTATTTTTATTCTGTCTTCAAAAAACAAAACTTTTCATTTTTACCTTCCTCATACTCTCGTCTACTATCAACCTTCTGAAAATACCTTATCTTTTCTAGATGACCATGTTCTTATAGTCTAAGTCTGATTCTACTGCTTCATATGGAAAAGCTTCAATTCAACATGAAGTTTTACATGCATGGAAGACCACTGAAGAACCAGGATTCGACCAACAATTCTAAGATATCCAAGAAAGTTGAACAAGAACTTGAAGCACTCAAGAAAAAGATAGATTAGACCAGCTACCTATTAGAATAACGAGATCCGTTGATGTACTGACCTATCAAATTGTGGTATGGCAGTACTATCAATTTCGTCTTTCCATGACATGGATGTGTTTCGTTCGATAAACGATTAGTTTTGTTTCTCAAAATAAGTTTGAATTTTTTCACGTATGTGTTTGAACCTTGTTTCTTGATGTTTGTTAGATGTTGATTGTTTGTGTTAGAGATTGGTTGCCTTGTTCTGATTTATTGAATTCGAATTCCTCCATAGTACCAATAATCAACTCATTTATTTTCTCAACCAAACAGATGTCTCACCCCAATACCAACACCAATGATTTGCACACCACAATGCGACTACTATTAGAGAACCAGAGTCAGCTGTGGAATTTGATCAATGACCAACTGCCTAAGATTGATCAAAACCATAGTGATTTTGAAGAGGTCCTTATGACTAAACCAAAGGCATGCAAAACTTGTGGAGAGATAGGACATACGTCCAAAGAATGTCCTGATGACTGGCCCCGTGGTGATACATGACATCTAGTTAAGGGATGCGCTACAACTGAGGTTACTGGCTTTTTGTGTGAAGGAACAAATCATGTACCAATATAGTGTCAACTTTATCCCTCGATGCAACAAGCTATCCAGCAAACCAAGGAAGGAATGCAACAGTCTCTCATGAAGACCCTGGAGGAACAAGGACAAAAGGTTAAATCCAAGAAAGATCTTAGCCACATAAGTTGCTACAAGTGCAAAGATAAGGGACATTACGCTGATAAGTGCCCTGAATGGAAGAAGGATAAAGCTCTCCAAAGACCGAGTGGAAAACGTAAGTACTATAACTTGCCGTATCACCACCTACCATTGTAGTTTTAATACTTGTACACTCTACATCAGAAAAGTAAACAAGATTAAACAAAGTTCCTAGACTGACCACAAAAATTTCTTTTAAGGATGGTAGCCCAACCAGATAATTCAAACCCAGTTGCCTTAAACCCAGAGAGCCCAAACCAACTTTCTTTCTGGCCTCCCCAATCAGGAAAATCATCCCCTGCCAGCTCTCAAAGTTTCAATGTCAAAAGATTTACATTTCTCAAACCTCTCGAGTTATCAGAATCATTCAAGCATTTGCTTTTCTTTCCAGCTTCTCCGAATCTCGGGGACGAGATTCCTTTTAAGGGTGGTAGTCTGTAACATCCAACATTTTGTAATGTTGAAAATCACTAAAATTTGAAACTTTTGTTTTGATTAAAATAAAACATTAAAATGCATAAGAAAAACCAACTATAAAAGAGTTCAAGCATATTTAAAAAGTTTAATATTTCAAATATCTCAAATTAACATTATTTTAAAAGTTGTTTAAAGTTAAACATATTACTAACCATTGTTTTTCTTAAACCTCATTATATAATTTTACAAGTGTTCTTTTAAACTATTTAAAATATGGTATATTTGCCAAATGGTTTTCATTCTTTTAACTAAGTTCAAAACATAGTGTTGAAATTAAAAGCCAATAGTTTATAACTTTAGTAACTTCTTCTACATAAGAAATGAATTAAATCTAAAATCTTTTCCAAAGTTGTTTTATGAAGTTTTCAAATGATTTATCTTAATATAAAATATGTAGTTGCACAAAATAAAATTTAATTAGAATTGAATCCATTATATTTCCTATTACTTTAAAACTTATATTTAGTTATTCCACTATTATACCAAAATAAATATGAATGGTTAAATAAATGAGTTTAAATAACTTAAATTCAAATATATTTGAATATGGGTATTTTACAAATTTTATTTAGCCAAAAGAAAATTTAATTAAGTTATAGTTTCAAAATTGATATTAAGTATCAAATTTGTATTAAACCAATATTTCAAAATTATTAATTTTAAAAAGTTCCCCAAACATGCCCACTAATGTTTTAAAGCATATATATGAATTTTACAAATGTATAGAAATTAATTTGACATCATTTGGACACTAAAATCAAAAGATATTAATAAAATGGAAAATCAGAAAAAGAAAAAGAAAAACCGCTGACGTCATGCTGACGTCATCGTCTTCAACCTCCCGCGAATTCTCCGGCCAAAATTGCTCCCCGATCCCTTTCCAAAATCCGGGCGTGATCGTCGCAGTATGTTTCTCCTCTCCGGCCCTGTCGTGGTGGTGTCACGGCAGATGCCATAGGATGGCTAATGAGTGGGGCCGATGGACGTTGGTGGATCCGGGGAGGGATAGCGAGCTTAAGAACTCACACGGGGAGGATCCCGGTAAAACCGAGATCTCCCAGGAACAAGAAATAAGAACAAAGCACGAGGAGGAAGATCTAACAAACACGAACAAATGCACGAAGGCACGCTACACACACGCGATATACCCAGGTTCAGGGCCCTCGTGAGGAGGTAACACCCCTACTCCTGCCTTTCCTCTCTATATATTAGTGGCACAAGAGCTACAACTCGCTACAAGATCTCTCAAAGGGAGGAGTACAAAGAACTAGATGAACTCGAGGTGAGAAGGAGTAAATGCTCTCTGAGTAAATGCGACTATAGCTTTGGCTCTGAAGTTGGCCTCTCCTTCTCAGGAGCAGTTATGGCGCCTTTTATAGAGCTCCGGCCAGGAGGGCCGGAAACCCTAAACTGGCTTGGCCCCACCGGACAGACCTAGCCGGCATGCCGTCACCGGCTAGTGCGACCTAGTCGCCGGGCTATCCGGTGTAGCCCCTTCGTCATCATCTCGACAAGGACGGCAGGCGCCGTCCTGCATCATCATTGTCCCCCTGTCAGAGACAAGACATGTCTTTGCCCATCCCGGATAGCCTTTTCCGGATTGCCGGGCTAGGCATGTCAGGTCTTGTCGTACCACGATCGTACCGGCTGACGCGCTCCCGTGTCAGGCGGGAGGTGACCATGCTTCCGTGTCAGGCGGAATGGTACTTCCCCCCGCTATAGGCGGGATAGCCTGCTACAGACCCTTGAGGGCCTACCGGAAGCCGTCACGCCGGCTACCTATTCGCTTGCCACCATGAGCCTCTTCTGCATAAGATCAAGACCGAGACATATATTCCGGTTAGTATCCGCCCGGACAACCTATCCGGTAAAACCGAGTACAGCTCCTTCCGGAAGTCTCCTCGGACTCCGAGACTCGGGACCCTTTCCGGATACGTCCGAGCTCGTCTCAGGATGAGTATCTCTAGGCCTAGCCTCCTGAAGATGTCTTAGCCTATCAGCAAAGACATCTTCGAGAAGCTAGTTCTTAGAGGAACCACCCGCTCATGCCTGTGCTGCGATTGTGAGGGCCGGGGGTGTCTATTTATAGCTGCAAGACCTGACCCTTGCGCCTGCAAGGAGGCACTCTGTCCTCTACCAGCGCTCAAGGGTCAAGCTGCCCTTTCAGTACAGCAGGAGGTGTCCCTTGCTCTCGCCAAAGGTCAGGTACTGTTGGCACCTTACTGAATTATACCGGGATCTGCCCCTACCCGGAGGGCAGCCCCCCGACACTAGTCCCCGAAGCTGGTGCTGCACAGCGACCTCGGATGATGTGCGGGATCAGCTTTAAACAACAACTATCTTCCGAGAACACATGACACCAGCCTTTCCCTATCTGCCGAAGTCGGTTCTTCCCGAGATCTTCTTACCGAGACTATTTTTACCGGGAGGCGAAGCCTGCAACCGGATAACACAGCCTCAGTGAATCTTGACCGTTGGCTTCCCGATGAACTCGAGGTTGTGTGCTGGGGCCCACCCGACGTCTCGTCTGAGCAGAGATGCACTCGAGTGCTCCTGCGCGAGCACGCTGTTGCTTGGGTTCCTGCGCCGGGAGCCGCAGCCGATCCGGAATCCAACCGTTGGGGCCGTGTGGCCCTCGGTGTGGCCGGATCGGACGCTCCGGATAGCGCCACGTGGCTTGCTGCACAAACTAGATCCCACCCACGACCGTGGGGATCGTGGGCGGGAAAATTGGAAACCGCTCCGGCATCCCCCCATAAATAGGGGACCGGAACAGTCTCCTCCCCTTCTTCTTCTTTCTTGCTTCTCCACCATTGTCTCGAACACATCGCCGCCGCTGCGCTCGTCATCGAACGCCGTCGCCCTCGCAGCTGCGCTCGTCATCGAACGCCGTCGCCCTCGCCGTGCGCCGGAGCTCGAACATTGCCGTCCGTCTCGCTCGTCACCGATCTCCTCTTTCACCGGTGAGTTGCCCTCCCCGTCTCTATGGTTTTCTTCGGTAGAGCAACCGCCCGACCCCGGCCGTGCCATAGCACAATGCGGTTGAGCCGCCGCCGGTGAGCACAACCTGGGCGGCGCACACGAGGCGCACGGCGGTGATGTACCGTCGCGGTAGGATGTAGGTCATTCACTTGCATTGCGCCTCGCCCGAGCCTAGCGCGAGCCTTTTTTCCTCCCTTTTGTTTTGATTATTTAGCACACGGTAGATCTTGTTTCCCAGGAACCCGGTAGTGTTTAGCAGTTTGTGCTCCGGCATCCTAGTTTCCGGTAGACTAACTCCGACTAATCGCCGCTGCGCCTGCAGAGTAGCTCGGATACATTTGCAAACTTCTTCGACATGGGCGAAGAACGTACCCGGGGGTGCTGGGATGGGTCCGAGACCAAGCAGTCAAATCTAGACTGGCTGTATCGGACTCACCGGATTCCTCCGGAAGTCGAGAGCCGTCTCCCGGAGGGGGAGGTTGCACCGGAACCCCAATCCGGGGAATACGTGGTATTCCTCGCGCACTTCGAGCGTGGGTTTGGGCTTCCGGCTAGCCCCTTCTTCCGCGACTTCCTCGACACCTACGACCTCCAACCTCACCATCTTCCCGCCAACGCCATTATGATGCTCTCGGTCTTCACCACCTACGCGGAGGCATACCTCGGCATATGGCCATTTTTGGATCTGGGCCAAGTATTTCATTCTTCGCCGCCAAGCCATCCCCAACCCGGATAAGAAGATAAAAGACTTAGTCGATTGCGGAGCGGCCACCATCATCCCTCGCGCGGACTCCGGATTCCCTATAGTCAAGGGACTAGAGTCCTGCCGGAAGTGGCAGCGCAGCTTCTTCTACGTGAAGAACCGGGAGCACTCGGGAGATGGTCCGGGATCCTCGAATCCGTACTTCATCAATCTGCCGGAGTTCGTTATTGGTCCTCCGCGCGAATTCCGTCTCTGGAAGCAGCTTCCCGATAACGACGAGGTCAATTGCATGCACGACGTTCTGAATGTGCTAAACGAGAAGATGACCGGCGATGATCTCCTGCGTTGCTTCATCATTCGCCGCGTCTGCCCCCTTCAAAACCGAGTGCACAAGATGTGCCATATGGCCGGGAACCTAGACCCCACCCGGACCAGTATCTTTGGGCTAGATCACGCACGGGTCGTCCGTCGCGTTCGAGCTATTGCCCGGACGGAGATGACGGATGACTACTCTTGGGGTGTCATTGGGGGATCCCGGAAAAAACCGTGCCAACAGGTGCTCATATCTGTCTTTCGTGCATTCGCCTTCGTACATGCGTTCACCTGGACACCAACACGGCCTGATTTGTTTGCGCAGTTGTTCGAGCGTCAAATCGAAGAAGACGCTATCCACGCCAACGGGACTTATGCGCCGAACTTCCCAAAACCGGACGAGATGCCGAGGGAAGACCCCGACGGCGAGGACCATCTCGCCATTCCTTTCGTCAAGGCTGCTGCCCCGGGTAATCCTTCAACCTCAGAGGCAGTTTCCATTTCTTCGGATGATGAGGATGAGATTGACTGCCAGATTCTCGATGTTATTGACGCTCTCCCTCTGAATTGGGCCTCAGCAGTGGTTCGGAAACCGACAACCGGGACCAAACGTGCCGAGAGCCGGAAGCGCGCGGCTTCCGACACCGAGGGGGCCGATAACTCCGGCAACCCCCCCAAGAGGAGCAAGCCGAGTAAGCAAACGACCGAGAAGCCTTCTCGGCGTCGGCAAAGGGGTCCTCCCACTGTGGATTCCGGGTACGTTTTCTTTGCCTTATGTTATCTGACTTTGTTTTCTCCACAACTATTACTAAGACACTTCCTTTCAGGGATGCGCTCGAGCTCCCGTCACCTGCTGTTCCTCCTCCTCCCGGGACTCGGACTCCCAGCACGGCTCGGGCTTCTCCTTCACCTCCTCGCCCTTCTACTCGAGGAAGTGAGCCAGCCGCCTCCGGTGCCGCACCGGCTACCGTTGTGACCCCGGATGCACATCCGGTGATCGACGAGACCCCGGTGCAGGCCACGACCACCTCGGGAGAAATTCTTCTTCCGGAGAGTCCGCGCCGGGTGCCCGGGCTTGAGGCAGAGATCCTTAGCCCTCGCCGGCAGCCCGCGGCAAGCGGCCCCTCCCGGCAAGCTTCGGACAAAGCTGCCCCGGAGAAACGGCCGGCAGCCTCCTCCCGGCCAGCTGTTCCACCTGCCGGGAAGTCGCGCCCCAAGATTGCTGGGCAGAAAACGACTTCTGCCCCGCCTGCAGCTGCCCCGACATCCTCGGCCCGCGACTTGGTGCTGCGCACGGGTACGTTTTCATCGTTACCACCGCCTCCCGGCGAGATCCCTACTGCTGCCTTGCGGATGTTGCGAGCAACCGTCAGTTCCTTTGTACCTTCAGGATCCCGGGACACTGTTGCTACTCGCGCTGCCGGCGGCTCCGACATACAGGTTGTTGACGAATACAACCAGGCCTGGCTTGCCGCCGACGCCTCCGAGACTGCAGGAGACTTGCACGCTGCAGGCCCAAGCCGCAACGCTCAAGCCCTGCATGCTCTCCAGGTGGCCGCGTTGGATGTTACTCGGGTGACCGAGGTAAGCTTGTTCTCTTTCCTTTATCAAAAAATACTTGTTCCATCCACCACCACTAGTCCCCGAGATTGGTGCTTAGTGCTCTAGATTCCACCGAATAGCAGATCACTAGGCTCCAATCTTAGAGAAAGTTGCAGGACTCGGACAGCGAGTCCCCGAGATCTTCCCAACCGGGTAGGTTGCTTCAAAATTTGCTCTATCACCACTAGTCCCCGAGATTGGTGCTTAGTGCTCTAGATTCCACCGAATAGCAGATCACTAGGCTCCAATCTTAGAAAAGGTTGCAGGACTCGGAAAGCGAGTCCCCGAGATCTTCCCAACCGGGTAGGTTGCTTCAAAATTTACTCCGTCACCACTAGTCCCCGAGATTGGTGCTTAGTGCTCTAGATTCCACCGAATAGCAGATCACTAGGCTCCAATCTTAGAGAAAATTGCAGGACTCGGACACCGAGTCCCCGAGATCCTCCCAACCGGGTAGGTTGCTTTAAAATTTACTCCATCACCACTAGTCCCCGAGATTGGTGCTTAGTGCTCTAGATTCCACCGAATATCAGATCACTAGGCTCCAATCTTAGAGAAAATTGCAGGACTCGGACACCGAGTCCCCGAGATCCTCCCAACCGGATTCCTTACATCTTTTCCATACTAACTCCTCCTTCTTTGTCTTGATTTCAGGAGTGCAGCCAGAAACACCGCAACATCTTCAACCGGGTTCTTGCTGACCTCGGTCAGTCCAAGAAATCCGAGGAGCGCCTCCGGGAGGAGCGAGATGCCGCGCGCAAGGTCTCAGTAGACCAGAAGGCCGCACTCGCCACCGCGCAAGCCGAGATCGCGCGGCTGAACGGCGAGCTCGGAAAGGTCAAGGCTGCTACGACCGAGATGAAGACGCGTTTCATCGAGGCGACCAAGAAGCAGAAAGAAACCTTGGACCAGTCCGAGGAGCGCGCGCATAATGCCGAGACCGAGCTGGCTCTCCTCCGGTCTCGGTCTGATACTTGGCTCTTCAAGCTCACTGTATTGAACCGGGATCTGAACAGTAAGTGGACCGACATCCCTCTTCTCTTGCTGCTTCCTTTCTTGTTGCTACTCTTATGACTTAGTCGTTTGACAGCTCTTCTTTTTAAAGGAGAGTTCGAGCACTCCCGCGAGGCTGCCGCCCTTGCTGTTGCCGCCGCCCGAGAGAAGCGCGCCGGGAAGGGTCCATTTCGGATGCCTGGGACATCGAGGATCACCTCACCGCCCTGAGCTGCTCAGCGCCGCGATCCACGTCCACGGCGCACTGTGGCCGAGCATCCGCGGGACGCTCTCGATTCCCGAGCTCGCGAGCGCACTCCGGGGTGCGGGGAGTCGCATCCACGCCTGGAAGCGTTCCGGTGCGCGGGCTGGTGCCGACCAGGTCTTGACCCAAGTACTTAGCTGGTACGAAGGTCTTGATCTGGAGGTGATCCAGCGCCTGCGGACGGTTTCGCCTTGGGTCAACGATCCGGAAAAGGTCCAGCGCCGACAAGAGGTGGCGCACCGCATCGCCTCGTGGGCCAGCATCCATGACTTCACCGCCAGCGCCGTTCCTTCTGATTCCGAATCAGATTATGAGGACGACGAAGATACCGGCGCAACCGGCGACGCGGAAGAGGAGATCCCGGAAGAAGACGATGCTGCCTCCGGTGCTGCGCCCGAGACCGTGGTGCCCCGGGATGCTGCGACTTCGCCGAGACCCGAGGCCACCGAGACCGAGGTGCGTCCCGACGCCCCGAGTAGCGCTGCCGGAACCGAAGCCGAAGCTGCTCCTGCTGCGTCTCCCGAGAGAGCTGCTCCTGCTGATGCCGCCGGGACTGCTACTCCTGCTGCTCCTGCTGAGGCCGCTCCCGAGGTCACTGCCCCTGCTGGTGTCTCGGTCGAGAAGCTGACATCTCCTATCGCTTAAAACACTTAAGAGTAGATTTGTTAAATCCCCGGGATGCCGGGTGCAAGATGTATCACATACTTATACTATTTCCGTTTCGTAGTGAACTACCTATTCGAACAACTTATGTCAATTTATTCTGTTTTGAGTTCCCAAATTGCCTTTCATGTTTACCGTACTTAGGTAATTTCTGCTCTTGTCTACCATTTCGGCGTTCGACAGTCGAGTCACGAAACTCCACATACGACATACATTACTTAAAACAATCCGAGTTCCTACTAACCGAATTCCCGACATAAAAAATAACAGAGTTAGTAAAAAACAAGCATGCCGGATAAGTTCCTGCTCCAAGTCCCCGAGATCATTTTCGTGTTTCCCACCTTCCCTCTCTTTGCTCTTGACTACCATTTCGGCGTTCGTCAGTCGAGTCACAAGATGATTTCACCTGACATACATTACTCTGACTTTGAGAATCGGACTCGGAACTTTCCCGGCATGCACACAATATAAAAGATAGCTATCCGGCAGTCCCCGGGTTCCTTCCCGGGATGCCGGTACAAAATAATAAATAAACTTGACGAAACAGAAGTAAAAAAGAGCACAGAACCAGGCAGTCCCCGGGTTCCTCCCGGGGTGCCTTACTTCCATAAATATTGAAAATTGAGATACAACATACACTGAGCCCTTTATGTGTAAAAGGGTCGAAGTAGAGCTACATTCCATGGACGCTTGGTTTCCTCACCGGATTTGTCCATTACACCTTTCCTAGCCTCCTGTGCATCTACAAGGTAATAAGAATCATTGTGCAATGCCCTGCTTATCACGAAAGGTCCCTCCCATGGAGGTGACAACTTATGCATTCCGGCCGTGCGTTGGATGAGCCTCAGCACCAAATCCCCTTCTCGGAACACCCTCGGGTGTATTTTCCGGCTATGATATCGGCGAAGATTTTGCTGGTAAATTGCAGATCGAGAGAGTGCCAACTCCCTTGCCTCTTCGAGTAAATCAACATCATCTTCTCGGGCCTCCTTTGCCTCAGTCTCGGTGTACATTGTTACTCTCGGGGAATCATACTGTATGTCGGTTGGGAGGACTGCCTCGGCACCGTATACCATGAAAAATGGGGTGTACCCGGTAGATCTATTCGGTGTAGTCCGGAGACCCCATAAAACCGCTGGTAACTCCTCTATCCAGCATCCCGGAGTTCTCAACAATGGTTCGATCAAACGAGCTTTGATGCCGGCCAAGACCAAGGCATTTGCTCTTTCGACTTGCCCGTTCGCCTCCGGGTGTGCAACTGATGCTACATCTAGCCGGATTCCCTTCTCAGCACAAAATCGAGCGAAATCCCCCACCGCAAAATTAGTGCCATTATCAGTGATAATGCTGTGGGGGTATCCGTATCTCAAGATGATGTCTTTCAGGAATTGCACAGCGGTGTGTCCATCGCACTTCCGGATTGGTTTGACCTCTATCCACTTGGTGAACTTCTCCACCATGACAAGTATGTGTGTCATATTGCCTCTTGCCGGTTTGAACTGCCCAACCATATCCAAACACCATACTGCGAATGGCCAAGTGATAGGGATCGTCTTCAGTGCTGATGCCGGCATATGTATCCGGTGAGCAAATCTCTGGCATCCCCCACACTTCCGGACAATATCCTCTGCTTGCTGCAATGCAGTGGGCCAGTAGAACCCATGCCGGAATACTTTCGCCACCAAGGCACGGGAGGACGCATGATGTCCACACTCCCCTTGATGTATTTCCAGGAGCATCTCCTATCCTTCTGCCGGTTCTACACACCTCTGTACAGTTCTTGATTGATGACAGTGTATGCTTTTGATCTTCGCATTATCTGCCGGGCTTCCACCTCATTCTCCGGGAGGGTTCCTTCCAAGATGTAAGCCATAATGGGCTGTGCCCATTCCGGAACAGGTCTAACCGGGAATATGGGAGCGTCTATGTCCATTGGCTCTGCCGACATCACTTCTATCATCATCTTTCTTTGTCTCTCTGAGCACTGGGACGCAGTCCCCGGGTTCGATGTTATGCTCCCGACATCTACTTCCATGGGCACGACATCTGAACCAGGCTCCTTCGGGATGAAGATAGAATCCGACTCGGGTGATGGTTGAATAGATGGCTTCCTCAAATGCTCCAGAGCTATCCCGGGTGGGATTGCATCCCGGGATGATCCTAGCTTGGACAAGACATCCGCTGCTTCGTTTTCTCCTCTGGGTATATGCTTGAATTCGCATCCTTAAAAAATTCCGGACATCGAGAGCATCCCAATTCCCCGACACCTGTTGTACTACGAGGTCGGAGTCACCGAAACACTCTATCCGGCGGATACCGATTTCCTTGGCGACATTCAGTCCATGAACCAAAGCCTCATATTCTGCGACATTGTTGGATGCCCGAAAATGAATTTGCAGCACATACTTCAGTACATCTTGTTTTGGGGAAGTGAGGACCACTCCTGCACCCAATCCGATCTTAGCCTTTGAGCCATCAAAATGCATCCTCCAGAAATTGTAATCCGGCATCGGAGGTTCATACTGCATCTCGGCCCAGTCCACCAAAAAGTCCGGCAGCGCCTGCGACTTGATGGCATCTCGTCTCTCGTACGCCGGAGCGTATGGAGACAACTGGATGGCCCATTTGGCTACCCGGCCGCTAGCGTCCTTGCAACCGATGATCTCGGCGAGAGGAGCTTCGCATACCACTGTGATCGGGTGTTCCTGAAAGTAGTGCTTGAGCTTGGTCACTGCCATATAGACCCCATACGCCATCTTCTGGTAGTGCGGGTAGTTTTGCTTGGATTCCGAGATCACCTCACTGAGGTAATACACCGGCCTCTGTATCAACTTGCCCCCTTCTTCCCTTTCTACCACCATCGCCACACTGACTACTCGGTTGGTTGCGGCAATATACAACAGCATAGGTTCCTTGGGTAATGGGGAAGCCAATACAGGTGCTGTTGAGAGCATTCTCTTCAAATCGTTGAACGCCGCATCAGCCTGCGGGGTCCAAACAAATGTCTTGCTCTTCTTCATTAGTTGATATAGGGGCAAGGCCTTCTCCCCAAGTCGACTCACAAACCGACTTAGGTATGCAAGACACCCGGTAAACTTCTGCACATCTTTGAGACGTACCGGCAACTTCATGCTTTCGATGGCACGAATTTTACCCGGGTTGACCTCGATTCCCCGGCTTGAGATGAGGAAACCGAGTAACTTCCCCGCCGGAACCCCAAATGTGCACTTATCCGGGTTCAACTTCATCCGGAATCTTCTTAGGTTCTTAAATGTTTCCCTCACATCATCTATCAGTGAGGCTTTTTCTTTTGTCTTTATGACTATGTCATCGACATAGACCTCGGCATTCCGGCCTATTTGATCATGCAAACATTTCTGCATGCATCTCTGGTATGTGGCACCAGCATTCCTCAAACCGAAAGTCATGACACGATAGCAGTAAGCCCCATAAGGGGTAATGAAAGCAGTTTTTAATTGATCATCCGGATTCAAAGGTATCTGGTGAAAACCAGAATAAGCATCTAAAAAAGTCAAAAGTTCACTCCCGGCCGTGGAATCTATCACTTGATCTATCCGGGGCAACGGAAAGGGGTCCTTCGGACAGGCTTTGTTGAGGTTGGTGAAGTCGATGCACATGCGCCACACCTTAAGCAGGAGGGGATCATCCTTCTTCTTCTCCACCAGGACCGGATTCGAGATCCAATCCGGGTGCAGCACCTCCATTATGAATCCAGCCGCCAGCAGTATAGCCAGATGCACCATGACAGCAGCTCTTCTCTCATCCGAGAGGCGCCTAGTTGGTTGCTTCACCGGCTTCGCATCCGGTCGAACAAACAGAGTGCTCAGCCAACTCCCTTGGGACGCCTTGCAGATCGTCACTCGACCATGCAAAGGCATCCCGATTCTCACAGAGGAAGTCGACGAGCTCGCCTTCCTATTTGCTGTCCAAGTTGCTGCCAATGATAACTAGGCGCTCCGGGTTGCTGGGGTCCACACCCACCTTCTTGGTCTCTTTGGGGGGCTGGAATGACGCACCCTGCTCCGGGTTCACCATCCCGGGCATTCCGAGTTGGGAGGTCTTTGCCATCGCCACCACCTGCTGGATCCTCTTCTTCTCTTCTGCGATCAACAGGGACTCGGCTAAGCACGACCCCGCCGAGGCACACTCCATGGAGTGCTTGTGGTCTCCCGAGATGGTGATTACGCCGTTAGGTCCCGGCATCTTCATCTTGAGGTAGCCCATATGAGTCGAGATCATGAACTTGGCGAGGGCCGGTCTGCCGATCAGTGCGTGATACGAGCTCTCGAGGTCCACGACCTCGAACTCCAAGCTCTCGGTTCGGCAGTTCTCCCGAGTTCCGAATAGCACCTCCACCCAGATCTTTCCCATGGGCGAGCAAGATACCCCGGGCACAATGCCGTGGAAGGTTGTCTCGGTAGGCAGTAGGGTGTTCATGGACACTCCCAACTTCAGCATTGTGTCCTTGTACATGATGTTAATGGCACTGCCATTGTCAATTAGAACCCGGCTGAAGCGGACGTTGAGGTTGGGTCCGACAAAAGTTGGGTCCACCACCAAGGCATACGCCCCCGGCTTAGGCATAACCCGGGGGTGATCCTTCCGGCTCCACGTGATCTCCATCTCGGACCAGTGCAAGAACTTGGGCACTGCCGGAATCACAACATTCACCTCCAGTGCACGTTGCCGCACACTCTTTCGGTCAGTGGGCTCGGTCACAAAGACCACATAGCTCTGATGATCCTCCCGGTAGTTACTCTGCTGCTGTCCGCCTTGGTTACCGTTGTCGTTCCGGGTGTGAACCACATTCACCGGGCGAGGTGGGGGTCCTCTCGGAGGAGGGGGAAGTCGAACAGCGTTGGCCCCCGATGTCGGAGGAGGGGGTCTCGGGATATTGGGCCGAGATGCCGGAGCACTCTGCCGAATAGCTCCCGAGCTGCCTTCCTGCAACGTGCGCTGATACCAACTGCACTGCCGGGTAGAGTGGTTTGCGGGCTTGTTGGCCTCCAAAGTATGGTAGCAGCATGGCTTGTTCAGCATCTCTTCATACGTCAGGGGCACTCTGCCGAATAGCTCCCGAGCTGCCTTCCTGCAACGTGCGCTGATACCAACTGCACTGCCGGGTAGAGTGGTTTGCGGGCTTGTTGGCCTCCAAAGTATGGTAGCAGCATGGCTTGTTCAGCATCTCTTCATACGTCAGGGGCTTCTTTTGTTCCACCCAGGTCTTTTGCACCTCCTGACTCTGACCCCAAGCCGGGCCACTTGTTTTTTGACGCTGGCTGTTGCCGGCATCCTCCTGCTCCCGGGTCACTGCTGCGACATGCTGTGCAGCAGGATGGTACTCGAGCTGACTCCTCTTATGGCCAAAATCCTGGCGATCATGGCTCCTGCTCGGTCCCGAACGCTGAGGTCCCGTATTCCTCCTGTTGGAGTCACCGACATCCACCAGGGGTTGCATGGGATCTCCAAGCGTATAGGTATCGGCGATGCGCATGGTCTCTGACAACGTCGTTGGCATCTTTCTTTGCAATTTCTGCCACAACATAGAGCTATGCCGGCATCCTTGTGCAAACCAGGAGATGGCCTGTGCCTCCACCACTCCTTCGCAAGAGTTGCGAATATTGCTCCACCGGGTAAGATACTCCCGGTCGGTCTCGTTGCTCCTTTGCCTACAGATGGCGAGCTGCTGAGGCCTGTTGGGCCTTTTGTATGTGCTGGTGAAGTTGCTGATGAATGCCTCCTCGAAATCTAACCAGCAGTCTATGCTGCCAGTTCTCAAGTTGTTCAACCAGATCCGGGCTGGTCCTTCCAACATCTGCGGCACGTAACGTACCGCCCATCGTCTGTTTCCACCGGCTATGCTTACTGCAGTTACATAGTCGGTTAGCCAGTCCTCCGGCTTCTTGCTGCCGTCATAGGTCTTGGCACCCCTGTTGAGCTGAAAGTTCCGAACAGGTGGTTCCCGCATGATCCGAGGTCCAAAGCAGGCAGGTCCCGGAGGTCCTTGCTCTTCCACTAACTCGGATTGGTGAATCCGGTCGAGCCGGAATCTGGCATCTGCTGGGTTTAGCTGCCTGGTTCCTATCCGAGATCCCAAAGGGTTCTCGTCTGGCTGATACCCGAGCTGCTGCAGCCTCGAGTTGCCATCATTGAGCCTGTCCTGCACAGGGATCACGGCCTGCTGGGGAACAGAGGCGACCTCCCTCTGAGGGTTTCCCTGAACGTGAGGATGATTCCGGGGTGGATTACTACGGCCAACCGGGTTATTGTTTCCTACACCCAGGTTACCATCCCCACGGGTACTTCCCGCCTGCCCCGAGATTCGCTGCACGGCTTGCCCGGCTTGCTGGATACCAGCGAAGGCCGGGTCATAGGTCTGTAGCTGCTTGTTCTTCCCGGAACCTCGACTCCGGCTCCGACTCTAGCTTTTGCTCTTGCTCCTGCTCGGATGCGGGGAAGAGGCCTCCCCGTCCGACTTCTGGCTGTTGGGTCTGGCTGAGTGCACCTGGGATCCTGCCCCGGGGTTCTTCTTCTTGAAGGCCTGATTCTGACGGTTGGCCTCAATCACCAACTCATTTACCCGCTCCTGCTGCTTGCGCAGGGCCTCACCGGATAACCCTACCAATTCGGCCATGGCAGCTTCGGCGGCCCTAAGAGTTTTCGCCGGTGAGCTGTACACCGGCTTCCCCGCGGAAATCCGACTTCCTGTGTTACTGGTGGTGGCACCACCAGCCAGCTCCTCATTCACCATTCTCCCTTTCTTGCGCAGATCCGCAATGCGCTTCTCCCGGGAGTCTATCTTAGGGTATCCGTGAGCTGCATTGTAGTCCCGGAGGCTAGCATTGAGCTCGCGACGGATCTCGGCGATCTCCTGCGCTTCTGCGAGTAGCAACCTCCGCTGATCCTCCAAGTCAGCCGAGGTGGCCTGGGTATCCGCCTCAGCAGCCACAGGTATAGCCAACTTGGCCACCAGCCCCGAGAGGGGATCCGGGCGACGCCGCGGCTGGGACGCCTGTGGATCACCATCTCGGGCCGCAGGTCTTTCCTGCGGGGGTTTGGCCAAACGGGGGTGTCCGTCGGTATCGCCGTCAGCGTCCTGGTACTCCTCCTCGGTAGCCCCGACCATCATCACCGCGACGGAACTCGGGGGGCGACCGGCACCCAGACCCCGAGCAGCGCAGAGCATGGGAGGGTCCTCACCTTCCAGGACCACGTCCGGGTAGCTATAGATGACCTCTGTGGCGACGTAGGTGGTGAAACCACCGAAGTCAATAAGACATCCGTTTCCCGGAAACTGTCTGTTTCGGAAGCACCCTGCGTTGTCGCAGACGAAGTCCATCTCTCCTAGCTTTACGACCAGGCCAGAGAGAACCCGAACCTCGAAGTGAACAGGGGAGCCCGTCTGGGTGTGTACACCCGCCAACGCCTCTGTCCGCCCCACGGTGTGCGCCAACTGTCCTGGTGGTGTCACGGCAGATGCCATAGGATGGCTAATGAGTGGGGCCGATGGACGTTGGTGGATCCGGGGAGGGATAGCGAGCTTAAGAACTCACACGGGGAGGATCCCGGTAAAACCGAGATCTCCCAGGAACAAGAAATAAGAACAAAGCACGAGGAGGAAGATCTAACAAACACGAACAAATGCACGAAGGCACGCTACACACACGCGATATACCCAGGTTCAGGGCCCTCGTGAGGAGGTAACACCCCTACTCCTGCCTTTCCTCTCTATATATTAGTGGCACAAGAGCTACAACTCGCTACAAGATCTCTCAAAGGGAGGAGTACAAAGAACTAGATGAACTCTAGGTGAGAAGGAGTAAATTCTCTCTGAGTAAATGCGACTATAGCTTTGGCTCTGAAGTTGGCCTCTCCTTCTCAGGAGCAGTTATGGCGCCTTTTATAGAGCTCCGGCCAGGAGGGCCGGAAACCCTAAACTGGCTTGGCCCCACCGGACAGACCTAGCCGGCATGCCGTCACCGGCTAGTGCGACCTAGTCGCCGGGCTATCTGGTGTAGCCCCTTCGTCATCATCTCGACAAGGACGGCAGGCGCCGTCCTGCATCATCATTGTCCCCCTGTCAGAGACAAGACATGTCTTTGCCCATCCCGGATAGCCTTTTCCGGATTGCCGGGCTAGGCATGTCAGGTCTTGTCGTACCACGATCGTACCGGCTGACGCGCTCCCGTGTCAGGCGGGAGGTGACCATGCTTCCGTGTCAGGCGGGAGGTGACCATGATTCCGTGTCAGGCGGAATGGTACTTCCCCCCGATATATACGGGAAAGCCTGCTACGGACCGTTGACGGCCTACCAGAAGCCGTCACGCCGGCTACCTCTTCGCTTGCCACCGTGAGCCTCTTCTGCATAAGATCAAGACCGAGACATATATTCCAGTTAGTATCCGCCCGGACAACCTATCCGGTAAAACCGAGTACAGCTCCTTCCGGAAGTCTCCTCGGACTCCGAGACTCAGGACCCTTTCCGGATACGTCCGAGCTCGTCTCAGGATGAGTATCTCTAGGCCTAGCCTCCCGAAGATGTCTTAGCCTATCAGCAAAGACATCTTCGAGAAGCTAGTTCTTAGAGGAACCACCCGCTCATGCCTGTGTTGCGATTGTGAGGGCCGGGGGTGTCTATTTATAGCTTAAAGACCTGACCCTTGCGCCTGCCAGGAGGCACTCTGTCCTCTACCAGCGCTCAAGGGTCAAGCTGCCCTTTCAGTACAGCAGGAGGCGTCCCTTGCTCTCGCTAAAGGTCAGGTACTGTTGGCACCTTACTGAATTATACCGGGATCTGCCCCTACCCGGAGGGCAGCCCCCCGACAGGCCCATATAAATCCCCTGCCCCTCCTCTCTCTTTCCCCTCTCCTCCCTCGCCGTTTCGTGTCGTGAGGCTGCACAAAAAGCTCGCCAGAGTTCCGCGTAGCCGCCGCCGCGTTTCTTCATTTCCGGCGAGGTGAGGAAGAACCAGAGCTCGAGACCACACTCCTTTCACTCCCCACCTCCTTACGCACCACCCCCCAGCGCCCCTTTCGAGTTTTCGCGACGAAATCATTGATCCCATGCTCCACCAGATGGTCACCGATGCCGCCGCGATTCTGCCCTTGCCCAGCCGCTAACCGAGCACGCGCGAGACGCCAAGACCGCCACCATCGTCTCCGCCGTTCCGCGGGGATTGTTTCCGTCGCCTCCACGAGTCCGGGGTGCCCCGGAGGCACCAGAGCATCCGAAGTCGACGCCGGCGCCACCACCTCCCTCTCCTCCGGAGAGTCAGCGCCGCCAGCTCCTGGTGCTCCACTGTAAGCACTTGGATCTAAATCGTGTGGCTGAGATTAGATTCATTTAAAACCGAACCGATACATAGATCTTAACTATCAGATCTGGATCTGTTTGACTTAATCCAGTCAGCAGCCACATCATTGCCTCGTCAGCATCCAGTCAGCGCTGACGTGGAAATGATTTTTCCTATTTAGTTTAAATGGCAGTTTTACATAAAAGCCCCTAACACTTAGATTTGTTATAACTTTTTATTCACACATCCAAATTTGATAAATTTTATATATTTGGAAAGCCCTTGACATGTAGAATATTTTAGATCGTTTAGAATTCAAATTTAACTTAGTTTAAAATATTCAAATTTCAAATGGATGATTTGAATATATTTGGCATAACTTTAAATATATAAATCTAAAAATTGCAAATAAAATTGTTTTAGAAACTTTAGAATATTTGTAATATGGTGCCTCTGTTATAAAATATTTTTGAGTATTATTTTGATGATTTAATAGTTGTATGTTTTAATTGAATAGTTTGACTATTTTTGACATAACTATTAATAGAAACATTATTTTTTGATTAAATCCAATTGCTATAAATTTAATTAAATTCCCTCTGTCGATTAACACTATTTATAAAATTTTGTTATAAAAATTCAATCATAGAAAACTTTAATCTTTTATTCATTCGTTTATTTATATTTTGCAAAAATAGAAATTAATTAAATTGCATTTATAACCTCAGGCATATTTATAAAGAAATCACAAAAGTTATATTGATGCTTTCTTGTGATTCAAAAGTGCATTTCATGCATAACTTATTTTATTATATAGTTGTACTCCTCATAGGAAAACCTCTTCATTATTTTCTCTAAGTTAGGATTATTTTCAAACTTAGTATTTTGGTAAAAGTTCTATGCATTAGACACTTAGAATTTTCAACATGGAGCTAGAAGGCCAATGAAGGACTTAGCCAAGAAAAACAAGATTTCAGAAGTATCTTCAAGGAGTAGAAGCACTTAGAAGAAAATCAAGAAGAAGTTCATGAAGACCAACCAGCAATATTTTCTAAGTCTTGCTTCCTCTCTCTCTCTCTTTTCTCCCTTCTTATCCGACACTTCATGAAGACTGAGTTAATTCCAAGACCAGTCTCGGTGATACAAGAATCATCAAGTCTCAAGATTTATCAAGTCTACAAAAATTCATTCAAGACATCACCAAAGGGAAAGCTACAAGTCTGGAGATGAAACCTGGAAGACCAACCACATCTTTCTTTCTATCTTTTCCCTCTTTCCTAATCTCGTCTTTCACTTTAGACTCAAACAATTTTTGATCATGTTAGTACCATCTTTGAAGTTTGTTGGATCCTAGCGGCATAGTGAGATGAAGCGGCCTGGAGACTAACCTTACATGTCCACGTACATGAGACCTGTTCCACAACTTTAGTGGCTGGCCGGGTGTCTGTCTCTCTCACTATAGTGAATATCCAATTTACAAAGAGTTGTTAATAATTGTTGATCACCTTGGAGAATAGACTTAGTATTTCTCTAAGAAGTTGTGCACATCATGACTAAGTCATTAGAGTGCTTATTCAAGATGATATATAGCAAAGTTATTTTACCAACCTATGACTTTAGTCCTTAGTCATTTTGACCCACATATTTTACTTGCATTAACTTAAAAGATTTTCATGGCATGACATGCATCTCTAGTCCTTAGACATAATTTGCATATCATGCCTGACATGTTTTCCTTAAGGTTTTATAAAACTTGTTTGTTCATTATGTATGCTTGTATGTGTTGTGTTGTTTTGTCTTATGATTGTTGTATTGTTGTTTGTTTATATTGTTTAGACTGAACGGAGAGTCCCGAGTAACGTTGAAAAGAGTTTGTGAGCAAAGACATCATTCAAAGGCAAGTGGTACTGTAGTGTACCTGCACTTAAAATATGGCAGATACCTATGTATAGTGCAAATTGCTGGATCGATTCATTTGCACACACAATTACGATGTAATATCACAACAAAGTATGAATTTATTACAACGCTGATCCAGACTTAGAAAATATTCATTACAAATTTGCATAGCATAAAGCTAGCAGCGAACAGAGTAAACAGCGGAAAATTATTCTTCATGGAGTCCCCAATCATCATCATGTGCCACATGCGAACATGTTGGCTGAAGACTCGAAACCCTTAGTAAATTTTCACTCATCATCACAACAGTCCGCAATAAGATATATATTGCAACAACGTGGGTCAGAACCATTAAAATGGAACTGGCAAGTGACACTATGGTGGACACTTAGAAGAAGAACTCTATGACCTATATGCTTATTTGGCTGGTGGAGCTCAAGGTTATTTTGAAGAAAGCAAGTTTTCCCCTAACTTTTTGAAACAACTTTACCTCGTTGAGACAAATATGGTATGAAATACATAGTCTCAATCTACCCTTGTTCACCCATCAAGTTTTAATTTATAAGTCGGAATGGTGGAATCCTCGGTTGACATCCTCGTTGAGCTGCTCAATTGTCCGTTTCCGGGGACACGGCTAAGTACTTAGTTTTATACTCTGCAGAGGTTGTGCACGTTCACCATTGTACCCATTCAAGCCAAATTACCCTTTACACACCATTTGTGATAAGGAAAGGAGAAGAATGAGACGAGATCTTTCAGAAGCATTTTCCCTCCCACTCTGGCCTGACGCGCTCCACCTACAAACCACTACCTCCACCTGTCAGGCCGGGGCGAGTCCACGCAACTTAGTTGATCAAGCCAGAGCCCATATTGGCAATGGCTGCACGAGAAGCAATCTTCACTCGGAGTTCTTCAGATTCCTCTGTTCCTGGGTGGCCATCCACAAGTGAATATCCCACAGGTAAATCCCCTGGGGACAACACTCAACTCATACAGCCAAGCAACCAATTCCACCCAGGCGTTTGATTATAACTTAGTAGAATTTAACATTTCATCAAAATAGTTTTGCATATCATCACAATTCTACTAAGTATTTTCATAGGAACCTAGAAAAATAATCTATAGAAAAATAATCTACTCATGCATAGAAAAATAATCTACTCATGCATAGAAAAATAATTGGTCTTTTATGGGGGGTGTGCCACTTGCCTTGGCAACCGGAAGTGCAACAGCTACAGTTACAAATATTTTCGTTTCCCTCCGAATAGTCTAACAAAAGAAATAAAGAGCCACACATAAACACAAGAAATATGTTCATTCAAAGAAAATATATGCTATGCATGAGATGAGATGCAATAATTTATTTCAACGTCAAGAAACAATTTTTGTGATATATGCATGAATAAAATTTTATTTTATTTTCATTTATTTAGACATGAATAATAGGTAATAACAAGGATTTTAGTTTTTCTTAGATAACACTTCATAACCAATTTTTTAAAAATGACATTTGGGCAGAGGGCATCTAAGCAAGTTGTTAGCAAATTGATTTACTCAAAAATAAATTTTCTAACTAAAGTTATGTCAAAAACACTTAAACTACTCTAAAAAATATTTGAAAATTTTGTATGTGTCAAAACAGAGAACTAATGAAGCCAAAGTGTTCTAATGGTTCTAAGGATTTCAAATATATAAAAATATTTAAATTTGGTTAAACAGATAAAAAGTAATGATGAAAACAGTGTGTAGGGAGTTTTCTGCAAAACTGCCAAATTAAATGATTTAATAAAAAAACAGAAAATAAAATCTGACGTGGAATACTGGTTCGAAATTTTATGTGATCTAATCCTAGCCGTGCACGGGAGATCTAACGGTCTAGATCAAAACGACCAGAAACGAGCGGCGTGGCCGGCCGGAACCCTAGCCCGAGGCGTGCTGGCGGCGGCGCCATCGCCGGAGTTGCTCGTTTCGCACGCCCTACTGCCTACGAGGACGAACGAGTCATACCCGTGCGTGGAGGAGGTCGAGGCGGAGACGATGGCAAGGTGGTCGACGATGGAGTGATCAGTCGCGCCGGAATTTGCTCGTCAGAGTCGTGCTCGGCGGCGGTCCTCTTCGGGCGTGGATGGAGACGATGTTCTGCTGCCCAAGAAGACGCAAAAACTTGTCAAAACGATGCGCGAGGTCAAAATAGACCAGAAGGGAGTGGAGAGAGTGCTTGAGGGGGACGCGGCTCACCGGAGTTCGTCGAACTTGCCGTCGGTATGGCGGGGCTCGGGGGGTGCTCGTGGGCGGCCTGGTGGCTCTCGGGAGGTGGTGCTTGGGGCAAAAGAGAGAGGGGATCGAGGGGATCTTATAGCAAGAATCGGCGACGTAAAAGGTGCAATGAATCCTCCGCAATGAATCGAGATTACTCGGCCGTTTCTCAGCGTCGTCGCGGGCGTGATTTGGGGCGAGCCGTTGCAGCGGTAGGGATGAAAGGTGGGGCCCACCTGCCAGAGAGTGAGCGCGCGTGCGCGCGGGCGGGAACGGGCTGCGGTGACGCACGCGCGGTAGATAGCTTGTGGGCTTCGGCCCACTTGCTGGCCCGGCTCGATTTTTCTTTTATAAATTATTTTTTTGTTTTTAAATCTTTTGAGTATAAAACAATTTCAAAACTATATCAAAACTTCTCCGAAAAATTCATAAAAATATAATTTGAAAAGCTTATTAAAAATAGATCATTCTGATATTATTTTTTTCTAAAGTAAAAATAGAATAAAAAGGAATATTATTATAAATTCAAATAACATTTTTTACAGACATAAAATCAATTAAAACATATATAAAGATTTAATTTAAAATCTATGTGATTTAAATGACAAGTTTAATGATGATGCATGGATGCAAAGTTTTAAATTTTTCTGAAAATTGGGATGTTACAGACCTAACCCCCTTGAGATGAATCTCGCCCTCGAGATTCGGATTGGCTAGCAAATAGGTGAGGGTGGTCTTCTTTAAGGTCATCTTCTCTTTCCCAAGTTGCTTCCTCTTCTGAATGGTGATTCCACTGTACTTTACAGAATTTGATGGTCTTGGTTCGGGTGACACGTTCTGCTGTCTCCAAAATCTTTATGGTTTTTTCTTCATAAGTGAGATCACTTTCTAGTTGTACTTCCTCTAGTGGCACCGTATCTCTTAGCAGTGTTTCTGCCATTTCTGGGTGACATTTCTTCAGCTGGCTGACATGAAACACACTGTGAACCGCGGAAAGTGCTTCCGGGAGTTCCAATTCATAAGGGACCTCTCCTTTGCGGGATAATACCTTGAAAGGTCCAATAAATCTAGGTGCCAATTTTCCTTTGATTCCAAATCTTTTAACTCCCCGCATAGGTGAAACTCTGAGATAGACTTGATCGCCTACTTCATACGTGACTTCTCTCCTTTTGGAATCCGCATAACTCTCCTGTCTGGATTGTGCTATCTTTAAACGATCCTTAATCAACCTGACTTTTTCCTCAGCCTCCTTGATTATGTCTGGTCCGAACAAACTACGTTCTCCTACGCCACTCCATAGTAGTGGGGTAGTGCACTTTCTTCCATACAGGGCTTCAAATGGCGACATCTCTATGCTCGCTTGATAGCTTTTGTTTTAAGAGAACTCGGCATATGGAAGATTTTCATCCCAGCTTGACTTAAAATCTAGAGGTCATGCTCTCAGCATATCTTTTAGGATCTGGTTTACTCTTTCTGTCTGTCCATCCGTCTGCGGAACTCATGTAATTGGTTCCCAGAGACTCATGTAATTGGTTCCAGAAATGGGAAGTAAACTGAGTACCCCTATCCGACACAATTTTCTTGCGAACACCATGTAAACACACAATCCTCTTCATATAGATGTCAGCTAGTTTGGCACTAGTGTAAGTAGTCTTCACGGGTATAAAATGAGATACTTTCGTCACACGATCGACTATAACCCATATAGAATCATACCCTGATTTAGTCCTGGGCAGACCCGTGATGAAATCCATACCAATCTGTTCCCATTTCCAATCTGGTACTGGTAAGGATTGTAGCAACTCTGCGGGTTTTTGGTGTTCTGCTTTCACACGACTGCAGACGTCACACTTTGCAATGTATTTAGCAATATCACGCTTCAAGTTGATCCACCAAGACCTCTCCTTTACATCCATATACATCTTGGTGTTACCCGGATGTATGGAATAAGGTGAGTCATGGGCTTCTTGAAGTATTATCTTCCTAAGATCGGCATTGTCAGGAACACATATGCGTTCTTTATACCATACGGTTCCTTCTTCATCTTCTCTAAAGTCCCTGGCTTTGCCTTCGTTTAGGTTCTTCTTGATTTCTTTTACTGCTTTATCCTCTAACTGAGTTGTCTTGATTTTGTTAAATAGAAGAGGCTGAACTTCTAAGGATGCTACGAATCCTTCAGGTACCACTTCCAATCGAAGGTCCTTAAATCCTCTACAAAGATCTTCCGGCAATTCTCCTGCTGTGAGTCCGTTTACATAAGTCTTACGGCTCAAGGCATCAGCCACTACGTTGGCTTTCCCTGGGTGATATTGTAGACTTAAATCATAGTCTTTGATCAATTCTAACCATCTCCTTTGTCGCATGTTTAATTCATTCTGGGTAAAGAAGTACTTGAGGCTTTTATGATTTGTAAATACTTCACATCTCTTTCCCCATAAATATGGTCTCCATATTTTTAGCGCATGTACCACAGAACCTAACTCTAGATCATGAGTGGGGTAGTTTACTTCATGATTTTTGAGTTGTCTTGAGGCGTAAGACACTACTTTGCCATCTTGCATAAATACGCTTCCTAGGCCACGATATGAAGCGTCGCAATAGACTTGGAAGTCTTTCTCTAGATCTGGTAAGCATAATACTGGTGCCGACACCAAGCGCTTCTTTAATTCTTGAAAACTGGTCTCACAAGTTTCTGTCCACTCAAATTTCTTTCCCTTCTTCAGTAGTTCAGTCAAGGCTTTGGCAATCTTGGAGAAATTTTCAATGAATCTCCGGTAGTATCCTGCCAGTCCTAGAAAATTGCGGATTTCCCCCACATTTTTGGGTGATTCCCAATTCTTCACAGCAGCAACTTTTTCAGGATCCACTGCTATCCCATCTTTAGACACCAGGTGTCCTAGAAATCCTACTTGTTTTAACCAGAATTCACACTTGTTGAACTTAGCATATAACTTATGCTCTCGGAGTCTTTGCAACACCAGACGTAAATGTTCTTCATGTTCTTTGTGACTTTTGGAGTAGACTAGGATGTCATCGATGAAGACAAAAACAAACTTGTCCAGAAAATCCATAAATACCTTATACATCATATTCATGAAATAGGCTGGAGCATTGGTTAACCCAAAAGGCATTACGGTGTACTCATACGAACCATATCTTGTAACAAAGGCAGTCTTGGGTATGTCCATCTCTCTAACTTTCATCTGAAAGTACCCTGATCTGAGATCAATCTTGGAGAACACGACAACCCCTTCTAGTTGATCGAAAAGCTCATTGATTTTGGGTAGCGGATACTTGTTCTTGATTGTATGCTCATTTAGGTCATGGTAATCGGTGACTAATCTCTGGGTACTATCCTTCTTCTTGACGAAAAGGATTGGGGCTTCCCAGGGTGATGAGCTTGGACGGATAAAGCCTTTCTGCATAAACTCTTCCAATTGCTTCTTGAGTTCTTTCAGTTCATCAGTTGCCATTGGGTAGGGCCTTTTAGCTATTGGTCCTGTACCCGGCTTTAGTTCAATGAGGAACTCTACATCTCTATCGGGTGACATTCCTGGTAGTTCTTCCGGAAACACATCAGGGTATTCCTTAACTATAAGGACCTCACCGAGACTAACCCCCTTAAGAGAATTAAGCCTAACCTTCTTTAGTTCAAACTTTGATCTAAAGTTGATCTTCGAGCCTTCTGGAGTGGTGAGAGTGATGGTTCTATTTGCGCAGTCTATGATTCCTGCATAGCGGGACATCCAATCCATCCCTATGATAACATCCAGGCCTTGTGTTTCCAGGATGATCAAGTCTGTAGGAAACTGATGCTTTCCAATCTTCAGACTCAACTGTCTACAACCAGAGGTTACTAGCATCTCTCCTCCCGGAGAGCTTACTCTAATGGGGCTTCCTATATTTTCCACTACTAACCCATGTTTGTATACAAAAGCTCTTGAAATGAAAGAATGCGATGCTCCAGTATCAAATAAAACTAATGTTGGGCATGAATTGAGCAAGAACGTACCAATGACAGCATCAGGTTCATCATACACTTCTTCCACATTGATGTGGTTCACCTGTCCTTTCTGGAAGGGATTGGGTTTGGCAGCTTCTGCGGCCTTCTTTTCGGGGCAGTCAGTGGCGTAGTGGCCCTTGTTATTGCACTTGAAGCATATGACTTGGCTGATATCTTTCTTATATTCAGGATTTGGGCGATGATGTCCATTGTTGTGACCATCATTTCCATTTCCCTTGTGATTCCCATTGTTTCCCTTGAAACAACTACTATGGTTGTGACCATGATGTTTGTGGTTGCTTCCTCCACTAGGATAGTGCCCAGGCTTATGACCCTGGTTTGTATCTTGAGGGAAAGGCCTCTTGAAAGAAGTTTCAGAATGGTGTTTGTGAACATTCAACTTTCTCTTCCTGTTTTCAGCCGTCTTGATGTTGTCCTCCAGTATGATAGCCTCATCTAGGAGGATTTGATAATTTGGGGCATATGCTACTGTTAAAGGAATCTTCAGCTCGTCATTCAGCCCATTTAGGAATTTTACCTTTCTCTTAGCCTCTGTGTTGATGTCCTCAGGGGCATATCGAGAAAGGGCATGGAAATCAGCCATGTACTCCTTAAGGCTCCTGTTTCCTTGTCTCAGGTTTCGGAATTCCTCTTGCTTCAAGTTCATAATACCCGAGGAGATATGAGCATTACGAAAACCTTCCCTGAAGTTTTCCCAAGTCAAGGTTTCTAGTGGGTGAGTGATTTGATAAGTTTCCCACCACTGAATTGCTGGTCCTTCCAACAGATGAGTAGTAAACCTCACCTTCTCAGCGTCGGTACATTCACAAGTCACTAGATCTCTGTCCACGGAACGCAGCCAGTCATCTGCTACAATTGGCTCAGTTGCAGTGGAGAACTTGTTGGGCCGGAGCCTCAGAAATCTTGTAAGTCTATCCACTTGGGGGGGTGGTGGCGGTGGTGGGTTGTGGTTATGGTTGTTGTTATTTTTGTTGGTAGCCGCAATGAACTGGGTCATCATAGTCATTAGCTGAGCTTGAGCGGCCATCAACTGTTGTATAGCATCGTTATTGTTGTGGTCGTTGTTGTTGTTGTTGTTATCGGGCACACGGCGGGGAGGCATCTGCGGTTTTTGCATATATGAGTTTTTAGACGGGAAGGTCTAAAGAGAAAATACCCCAACAAGCAAACAACTTATAAGAACACAATCACACAACTCAAACTTTGGATTAAAAAGACATGATTTTTTTTCTTTTTTTTTTTGGAGAATAAAACTCGCGAGGTTCCGGGGATACAAGGGAAAGTACTGCCTTACCACAAGTCGTAAGTCAATACAAGACTAAGATAACGATGGGGTGTAAAGTAAATGGTAGTCTCACTAACTAACTATTCGACCATGTCATCTTCTTCTTCTTCAATCTCCTGAATCTCGATTCCTTCATTGTCGAGTACTTCCTTTAATTCCTTCACTTCTTTCTCCAGGGCAAGGTTCTTCTCTTGCAGCTCCCTCTTCTTAGTACGAAGCCGCTTGATCAAGTCACTATCAGCCTCAAACTCGACTTCATTGCTCTCGAGTTCTGCCCTCTGTTCTAGGATAGTCTTGTTCTTCTCCTGAACCCTTTTCTCCTGTCTCTTGTACTTCTCCTCTTGTGCAGCAAACCTCTCTTCTTGGGCCTTAGTCACTTCCTCCTGAGCCTTCATCTTTTCCTCGTTCTCCTTGAGTAAGGCACATAGCTCATCGTTTTTCAGGAGCTCAGTGCGTCTATCCTCATAAAGTTCTGTGACGAGAATCTCTAGCTCCTGGAAATAAAGACTAAGGGGCTTTGCTTTGCCTCCATCTCCGACATCAAATAGGTAAGGTTCTCCATCCTCGTATCTCCTTCCAAATAAAATGGAGTAGTGGCCCCTCAACTCTGTGATGTAGCGTCCACAGATACGCCCAATCAGGTCTTGCATGACTAGATTGAGTCCTTTATCTTTGGAGTCACTAACAATTTTGATTTCCAATGGGGGCTCTTCTCCACGTCCTGGCTGGGTTGCTTTGATTCCCCAACAACCTTGTTTGTTAAACTTCTTCAGAATGAAGCCCTTAACTTGAGGTAGCGGTAAACCTATCTTCTCGCCGATGTCGAGAAGGTATCAGCCAAAACGGGTGTCCTCGAAGTCCTCCGCAGTGGTGAAGTGGAAGCTCGTCATCCTTTAGGAAGAAAGAAAATAATTTAAAACAAGAGATGTATAAGGTAAGGAAGTACTAGTCATATGTGCATTATTAATTTAGAGACAGTACTAAGTCAAATCTCAATGTGATCAACAAGTATAAACAACTCTTTGTAAATTGGATATTCACTATAGTGAGAGAGACAGACACCCGGCCAGCCACTTAATTGTGGAACAGGTCTCATGTACGCGGACATGTAAGGTTTGTTTCCAGGCCGCTTCATCTCACTATGCCGCTAGGATCCAAAATACTTAAGTAGATAATACTATGATCAAAAGGTTTTTCCAATCCTAAGGGCTCGAACCTACAGGCAACACAGCGCTTTGATACCATCTGTAGTGTACCTGCACTTAAAATATGGCAGATACCTGTGTATAGTGCAAATCCCTGGATCGATTCGTTTGCACACACAGTTACGATGTAATATCACAACAAAGTATCAATTTATTACAACGCTGATACAGACTAAGGACATATTCATTACAAAATTGCATAGCATAAAGCTAGCAGCGAACCGAGTAAACAGCGGAAAATTATTCTTCATGGAGTCCCCAATCATCATCATGTGCCACAGGCGAACATGTTGGTTGAAGACTCGAAACCCTTGGTAAATTTTCACTCATCATCATAACAGTCTGCAATAAGATATATATTGCAACAACGTGGGTCAGAACCATTAAAATGGAACTGGCAAGTGACACTATGGTGGACACTTAGAAGAATAACTCTATGACCTATATGCTTATTTGGCTGGTGGAGCTCAAGGCTATTTTGCAGAAAGCAAGTTTTTCCCTAACTTTTTGAAACAACTTTACCTCGTTGAGAAAAATATGGTATTGTAGCGTACCTGCTCTTAAAATAAGGCAGATACCTGTGTATAGTGCAAATCCCTGGATCGTTTCATTTGCACACACAGTTTACGATGTAATATCACAACAAGGGTCAATTTTATTACATCGAGGATCCAGAATTACAAAATATTCTTTACAAATTGCATAGCGTAAAGCTAGCATTGACAAAGTACACAGCGGAAAACAATAGCAGTGAGCCTCTAATAACTTTCATGCTGCCACAGGCGAAAACATGTTGGTTGTAGACTCGAAACCTTTCAACGAAACCTCACTCGTCATCTGATCAAATCTGCAATAAGAAAAATATTGCAACAACGTGGGTCAGATTCCATTAAAAATGGAGTCTGGCAAGTGACACTATAGTGGACACTTATGGAATAACTCTAGAGCCTATATGAATATTTGGCTGGTGGAACTCAAGGCTAATTTGCATAAAGACAATTTTTCCTACTCTTTTGAAAACACTTTTCTTGAAATCGACGAGTATGGCATGAAAACCATAAATCTCATCTTCCCTTGTTCACCCATCAATTTTACTTTTGAAGTTGGAATGGTGGAATCCTCCGTTGACGTCCTTGATCAGCTGCTCATAATTGTCCATAACCGGGGACACGGCTAAGTACTTAGTTTTACACTCTGCAGAGGTTGTGCACTTTCACCATTGTACCCATTCAACCCAAGGTATCCTTTACACACCATTTGTGATAAGGAAAGGAGAGAATGAGACGAGATCTTTCAGAAGCATTTTCCCTCCCACCTGGCTTGACCCGTTCCACCTAACATCCCCCTACATCTGCTTGTCAAGCCGGAGAGAGTCCACGCAACATAATTGATCAAGCCAGAGCCCATATGGCAATGGCTGCACTGGAAGCAATCGTCACTCGGAGTTCTTCAGATTCCTCTGTTCCTGGGTGGCCGTTCTCAAGTGTACTTCTGGGTGAAAACCACCATACTCATGGCCCTAAGTAGAATAGAAATTCATCCTAGGCGAAGACAACCACAAGCATAGTCCCAAAAGCCACTCAACATAAACCATCCGACCAATTACCACCCAGGTGTTTCATTAACTTAGTGGATGTGCACTCTCAGGTAAAAATCACCATGCTCACAGCCCTAAGTAGAATAGAAATTCATCCTAGGCGAAGACAGCCATGAGCACAGTCCTGAGTAGTCACTTAACATTTTGTAAAACCTTTCATCAATTGCATAGCATCAATATTTCTGCTAAGTATGATATAGGAACCTAGACACAGGAATAAGGGATTCTACACAGGTTTAGCATAGCAACACATGCATATAAAATACACTAAGTAATGCATATAAAAATAGGAAGTTTATGAGGTGTGCCACTTGCCTTTGAATGTTGTCGTTGTTCACAAACTCTTTTCAACAACGAACGTTTGCTCTCCGTTTAATCTAAACAATATAAGCAAACAACAATACAACAATCAACAGCAAGCCAAACTCACCATGCATAACAAACACATACTAGAAATAAGTTTTGTAAAACTTTCTAAGGAAAATATGTTTATGCATGATGTGTAAAATATTCCTAAGGCTAGAAATGCTTTTTCATGCCATGGAAATCTTTTAAGTTATGCAAGGCAAATAGGTTGGTCCAAAAGGACTAAGGCTAAAGTCTTAAGTTGGCTAAACATACTTTATTTTATCTCTTCTTGAAATAAGCACTCTAATGGCTTAGCCATGATGTGCAACATACTTAGAGAAAAATACTAAGTCATTTGTTCAAGTTGATCACAATTATTATCAACTCTTTGTAAATTGGACATTCACTATAGTGAGAGAGATAGACACCCGGCCAGCCACTTAAATTGTGGAACAGGTCCCATGTACAAGGACATGTAAGGTTTGTTTCCAGGCCGCTTCATCCCACTATGCTGCTAGGATCCAACAACTTCAAGATGATAACATCATGATCAAACTTTGACTAAGTCTAAAAGACAAGATTAGGCAAGAGTGAGAAGATGGAAAGAAAGATGTAGTTGTCCTCCAGGCTTCATCTCCAGACTTGTAGTATTCTCCTTAATGATGTCTTGATTGAAGTTCTGGGTAGTCCTGATGAATCTTCATAGTTGATGATTCTTGTGTCCTCGAGGCTGATCTTGGATTTACTTAGTCTTCATGAAATCTCAGAGGTGAAGAAAAGACAGAGAGAAAGACTTGGAGATTAAAAGGGAGTTGGCCTTCTTGAACTTCTTCTCACTTTTCTTCTAAGTGCTTGACATCTTGAGGATGCTTCCAGAGTCTGTTTTCTTCTAAGTCCTCCATGAAGTCTCAGAGAAAAGAAAGAGAGAGAGAACAAGACTTGGAAAATATTTCTGGTTGGTCTTCATGATCTTCTTCTTGATTTTCTTCTAAGTGTTCCTTCTCCTTGAGGATACTTCTGAAGTCTTGTTTTTGGCTAAGTCCTTCCATGGTCTTCTAGCTCCATCTTGAAAACTACTAAGTGTCTAGTGCATAGCACTTTTCACAAAATACTAAGTTTGAAAATAATCCTAACTTAGAGAAACTATTGAAGAGGGGTTTTCCTTTGAGAATTATATCTACAATATAACATATGCTATGAATGAAATGAAATCTTAAATCACAAGAAACATCGAAATCACTTTTGTGATTTCCTTTATAAATATGCATGAGTTTATAAATGCAATTTAAATAAATTCCTAGTTTTGGAAAATAAAATAAAAGGAATCATTATAAGATTAAAGTTTCCTATGACTAAATTTTTATAACAAAATCTTATAATTAATATGAATAGACAGAGAGCATTTAATTAAATCTATTGCAATTGGATTTAATCAAAATTAATGTTTCTATTAAAAGTTATTTCAAAATTAGTCAAACCATTCAATTTAAACACACAACTATGAAATCATTCAAAATTTACTCCAAACTATTTTATATCAGTGGTATTAATTTACATATATTCTAAAGTTTCTAAAACATATTTATTTGCAATTTTTGGATTTATAGATTTAAAGTTATTATAAATATACTCAAATTCTCCATTTGAAATTTGAATATTTTATACTAAGTCAAATTTGAATTTTGTCTGATCCAAATTATTCTACACATCCAGAGCTTTCCAAATATATAAAAATTATTAAATTTGGAGTTGTTGTTGAAAAGTTGTGAGAGATCTAAGTGACAGGGGTGTTTCTGCAAAATTGCCAATTAAAATTAATTAGGGAAATTGTTTTCCACGTGGCAGCTGACTGGGCAGTGACGTGGCTGCCACGCGGCGCTGACGTGGTTAAGTGGATGAATCTGGATCGTTAGATCCAGATCCGATGGATCACATCTAACCGTACCGGTTCGTCTTAATGATCTAATCCTAGCCTTTGATCGCAGATCGGACGGTGCTGAGGCGTGGACCTTACCGTGGCGGCGCAGCTCGCCGGAGATGGCGCGGACGACGGCGCCGTGGCTCGGCGTGGACGCTCCGGTTGATTCCTTGCTTCCCCGAACGCGTGGAGACCAGCTCCGGACGCGGCGCTTCAAGGCGGAGTGAATGGTGGCGTCGGCTTCGTCTCGTTCGTCCTGGAGTCGTGTGGGAATGCGGCCGGAGGTGCGGGGAACTCCGATGTGCTCGGGTCGTGCAAGGATCCGTCGCTGGGCTGCACAAAATTTTGCCCCAAGGCTTGAGGAGATGCGCAACGAAATAGGAGAGACGAGGAGCGCGGTATCGGGCGGGGAAGCGCTCACCTCGTTGCGGGATCGGAGAAAAACGGCGGCGGCGCTGGATGAACTCCGGCGACCTTTCCAGCGGCCTGGCGGCGAGATTTAATTAGGGTTTCGAGGGGGAAAAGATGCGGCGGGGTCCGGGGTATAAATAGGAGGCATCGGAGACCAAATCCCGCACGAATCGGAGGAGATTTCTTCTCCGAATCGATCTCCAGTTTTTGCGTTCGTTCGGTTTGAGGAAGATGAAGATCCGCTGACGTCAGCATGACGTCAGCCAGCATTTTATTTTCTGATTTTATTTCCTTAATTCATATCTTTTGATTTATAACTTCAAATGATGTCAAACAAAATTCTAAAAATTTGTAAAATTAATATCTCTCTGTTAAACCAGTTGTAGGTGTGTTTTAAACATTTTTGAAAATTAATATTTTGAATTATTGCTTAATTACAAATTTGACACTTAAGTCAAATTTGGATATATTTCTTATTTAAATTTTCTTTTGGCTAAAATAAATTTGTAAAATACCCACATTTCAATATGTTTGAATTTAAGTTATTTAAACTTGTTTTGCTGAAATCATTCATCTTTATCTTGGCATATTATTAAGAACAACATATAAATAATGGTTTTAGGAAAAATGTGAAATATAGGGTATTCATTTTTAATTGAAAAATAATTTGTGCAACATTATATTTTAATTATGATAATTCATTTGAAAACTTCATAACAACTTTGGAAAGGATTTTTGTTTTGATTTTATTCTTATTTAAAATCCATTAATCATTTCATGTTCTGAAAATACATAGATGGAATTCATTTAATCCAATGAAATGTTTATTTGGCTAATTCACCAATTGAAATTTTATGAAGTTTTAAAGTTATACACTATAGGATTATAATTTCCAAACTATATTTTGAATTTAGTTACAGGAATGAAACCATTTAGTAATTATATACTATTTTGAATAATCTTGTATTTATGAATAGATATGGCTAAGTGATTTAATTCAAATACTTATGAAGAACTAATTTATTTTAAATAAAATGAATTGTAGTTTGTAACATTTTTGTCAAATTATATTTTAAGGTTTTTGAAATACATGAGAATATAGAATATTTTAAACTGTGACATTTGAATTATTAAACCTTGAAGTCTTTTATAGTTGGCTTTCTTATGCATTTCTTATTTTATTTTAATAACAAGAAAAGTTTTAAATTTTAGTGATTTTTGAACATTATAAAATGTTGGGATGTTACAGACTACCACCCTTAAAAGGAATCTCGTCCCCGAGATTCGGAGAAGCTAGAAAAGAAAGCAAGGCTTGAATGATTCTGATAACTCGAGATGTTTTGAGAAATGAAATTTCTGACAAGGAAACTTGAAAACTTGACAGTGAATGGTTTTTCTGATTTGAAGGATGAAAGAAGGATAGTTTGAGATCTCTGTGTTTAAGTGACTGTGTTTAAATTTTCTAGGTGGCTACCACCCTTAAAAGAAAAGTTTTGTTGATAATTCAACATCCTAATGCACAACCATAAATCAAGATAATCCACTACAAACAACATCTAACAAACATCAAGCAATAAGGTTCAAAACTAACAAACAATCTAGTATTGTCATATAGCCAAGTTGATATGATCAATACACTAACACGATATCGTCATTCTATTTTTGGTGGTGGTCAAATCTACCTCCTTCATGACTGCTTCAAGCTCTCGTTCAACTTTCTTGGATATCTTAGAAGTGTTGGTCGAATCCTGGTTCTTCAGTGGTCTTCCATATATGCAGACTTCATGATTAATCGTAGCTTTTCCATATGAGCCAGCAGAATCAGACTTAGACTATAAGAACATGGTCATCTAGAAAAAGATAAGAGGTTTTTAGAAGGTTGATAGTAGATGAGAATACGAGAAAGACATAGTGAAAAGATTTGTTTTTAGAAAAGTGAAGAAAAATAGATTTTCAATCCTAAGGTCAAATCCTATTTCTATCCAAACCTAGGGTTTCGAACCTACAGGCAACACAGTGCTCTGATACCATCTGTAGCGTACCTGCTCTTAAAATAAGGCAGATACCTGTGTATAGTGCAAATCCCTGGATCGTTTCATTTGCACACACAGTTTACGATCTAATATCACAACAAGGGTCAATTTTATTACATCGAGGATCCAGAATTACAAAATATTCTTTACAAATTGCATAGCGTAAAGCTAGCATTGACAAAGTACACAGCGGAAAACAATAGCAGTGAGCCTCTAATAACTTTCATGCTGCCACAGGCGAAAACATGTTGGTTGTAGACTCGAAACCTTTCAACGAAACCTCACTCGTCATCTGATCAAATCTGCAATAAGAAAAATATTGCAACAACGTGGGTCAGATTCCATTAAAAATGGAGTCTGGCAAGTGACACTATAGTGGACACTTATGGAATAACTCTAGAGCCTATATGAATATTTGGCTGGTGGAACTCAAGGCTAATTTGCATAAAGCCAATTTTTCCTACTCTTTTGAAAACACTTTTCTTGAAATCGACGAGTATGGCATGAAAACCATAAATCTCATCTTCCCTTGTTCACCCATCAATTTTACTTTTGAAGTTGGAATGGTGGAATCCTCCGTTGACGTCCTTGATCAGCTGCTCATAATTGTCCATAACCGGGGACACGGCTAAGTACTTAGTTTTACACTCTGCAGAGGTTGTGCACTTTCACCATTGTACCCATTCAACCCAAGGTATCCTTTACACACCATTTGTGATAAGGAAAGGAGAGAATGAGACGAGATCTTTCAGAAGCATTTTCCCTCCCACCTGGCTTGACCCGTTCCACCTAACATCCCCCTACATCTGCTTGTCAAGCCGGAGAGAGTCCACGCAACATAATTGATCAAGCCAGAGCCCATATGGCAATGGCTGCACTGGAAGCAATCGTCACTCGGAGTTCTTCAGATTCCTCTGTTCCTGGGTGGCCGTTCTCAAGTGTACTTCTGGGTGAAAACCACCATACTCATGGCCCTAAGTAGAATAGAAATTCATCCTAGGCGAAGACAACCACAAGCATAGTCCCAAAAGCCACTCAACATAAACCATCCGACCAATTACCACCCAGGTGTTTCATTAACTTAGTGGATGTGCACTCTCAGGTAAAAATCACCATGCTCACAGCCCTAAGTAGAATAGAAATTCATCCTAGGCGAAGACAGCCATGAGCACAGTCCTGAGTAGTCACTTAACATTTTGTAAAACCTTTCATCAATTGCATAGCATCAATATTTCTGCTAAGTATGATATAGGAACCTAGACACAGGAATAAGGGATTCTACACAGGTTTAGCATAGCAACACATGCATATAAAATACACTAAGTAATGCATATAAAAATAGGAAGTTTATGAGGTGTGCCACTTGCCTTTGAATGTTGTCGTTGTTCACAAACTCTTTTCAACAACGAACGTTTGCTCTCCGTTTAATCTAAACAATATAAGCAAACAACAATACAACAATCAACAGCAAGCCAAACTCACCATGCATAACAAACACATACTAGAAATAAGTTTTGTAAAACTTTCTAAGGAAAATATGTTTATGCATGATGTGTAAAATATTCCTAAGGCTAGAAATGCTTTTTCATGCCATGGAAATCTTTTAAGTTATGCAAGGCAAATAGGTTGGTCCAAAAGGACTAAGGCTAAAGTCTTAAGTTGGCTAAACATACTTTATTTTATCTCTTCTTGAAATAAGCACTCTAATGGCTTAGCCATGATGTGCAACATACTTAGAGAAAAATACTAAGTCATTTGTTCAAGTTGATCACAATTATTATCAACTCTTTGTAAATTGGACATTCACTATAGTGAGAGAGACAGACACCCGGCCAGCCACTTAAATTGTGGAACAGGTCTCATGTACAAGGACATGTAAGGTTTGTTTCCAGGCCGCTTCATCCCACTATGCTGCTAGGATCCAACAACTTCAAGATGATAACATCATGATCAAACTTTGACTAAGTCTAAAAGACAAGATTAGGCAAGAGTGAGAAGATGGAAAGAAAGATGTAGTTGTCCTCCAGGCTTCATCTCCAGACTTGTAGTATTCTCCTTAATGATGTCTTGATTGAAGTTCTGGGTAGTCCTGATGAATCTTCATACTTGATGATTCTTGTGTCCTCGAGGCTGATCTTGGATTTACTTAGTCTTCATGAAATCTCAGAGGTGAAGAAAAGACAGAGAGAAAGACTTGGAGATTAAAAGGGAGTTGGCCTTCTTGAACTTCTTCTCACTTTTCTTCTAAGTGCTTGACATCTTGAGGATGCTTCCAGAGTCTGTTTTCTTCTAAGTCCTCCATGAAGTCTCAGAGAAAAGAAAGAGAGAGAGAACAAGACTTGGAAAATATTTCTGGTTGGTCTTCATGATCTTCTTCTTGATTTTCTTCTAAGTGTTCCTTCTCCTTGAGGATACTTCTGAAGTCTTGTTTTTGGCTAAGTCCTTCCATGGTCTTCTAGCTCCATCTTGAAAACTACTAAGTGTCTAGTGCATAGCACTTTTCACAAAATACTAAGTTTGAAAATAATCCTAACTTAGAGAAACTATTGAAGAGGGGTTTTCCTTTGAGAATTATATCTACAATATAACATATGCTATGAATGAAATGAAATCTTAAATCACAAGAAACATCGAAATCACTTTTGTGATTTCCTTTATAAATATGCATGAGTTTATAAATGCAATTTAAATAAATTCCTAGTTTTGGAAAATAAAATAAAAGGAATCATTATAAGATTAAAGTTTCCTATGACTAAATTTTTATAACAAAATCTTATAATTAATATGAATAGACAGAGAGCATTTAATTAAATCTATTGCAATTGGATTTAATCAAAATTAATGTTTCTATTAAAAGTTATTTCAAAATTAGTCAAACCATTCAATTTAAACACACAACTATGAAATCATTCAAAATTTACTCCAAACTATTTTATATCAGTGGTATTAATTTACATATATTCTAAAGTTTCTAAAACATATTTATTTGCAATTTTTGGATTTATAGATTTAAAGTTATTATAAATATACTCAAATTCTCCATTTGAAATTTGAATATTTTATACTAAGTCAAATTTGAATTTTGTCTGATCCAAATTATTCTACACATCCAGAGCTTTCCAAATATATAAAAATTATTAAATTTGGAGTTGTTGTTGAAAAGTTGTGAGAGATCTAAGTGACAGGGGTGTTTCTGCAAAATTGCCAATTAAAATTAATTAGGGAAATTGTTTTCCACGTGGCAGCTGACTGGGCAGTGACGTGGCTGCCACGCGGCGCTGACGTGGTTAAGTGGATGAATCTGGATCGTTAGATCCAGATCCGATGGATCACATCTAACCGTACCGGTTCGTCTTAATGATCTAATCCTAGCCTTTGATCGCAGATCGGACGGTGCTGAGGCGTGGACCTTACCGTGGCGGCGCAGCTCGCCGGAGATGGCGCGGACGACGGCGCCGTGGCTCGGCGTGGACGCTCCGGTTGATTCCTTGCTTCCCCGAACGCGTGGAGACCAGCTCCGGACGCGGCGCTTCAAGGCGGAGTGAATGGTGGCGTCGGCTTCGTCTCGTTCGTCCTGGAGTCGTGTGGGAATGCGGCCGGAGGTGCGGGGAACTCCGATGTGCTCGGGTCGTGCAAGGATCCGTCGCTGGGCTGCACAAAATTTTGCCCCAAGGCTTGAGGAGATGCGCAACGAAATAGGAGAGACGAGGAGCGCGGTATCGGGCGGGGAAGCGCTCACCTCGTTGCGGGATCGGAGAAAAACGGCGGCGGCGCTGGATGAACTCCGGCGAGCTTTCCAGCGGCCTGGCGGCGAGATTTAATTAGGGTTTCGAGGGGGAAAAGATGCGGCGGGGTCCGGGGTATAAATAGGAGGCATCGGAGACCAAATCCCGCACGAATCGGAGGAGATTTCTTCTCCGAATCGATCTCCAGTTTTTGCGTTCGTTCGGTTTGAGGAAGATGAAGATCCGCTGACGTCAGCATGACGTCAGCCAGCATTTTATTTTCTGATTTTATTTCCTTAATTCATATCTTTTGATTTATAACTTCAAATGATGTCAAACAAAATTCTAAAAATTTGTAAAATTAATATCTCTCTGTTAAACCAGTTGTAGGTGTGTTTTAAACATTTTTGAAAATTAATATTTTGAATTATTGCTTAATTACAAATTTGACACTTAAGTCAAATTTGGATATATTTCTTATTTAAATTTTCTTTTGGCTAAAATAAATTTGTAAAATACCCACATTTCAATATGTTTGAATTTAAGTTATTTAAACTTGTTTTGCTGAAATCATTCATCTTTATCTTGGCATATTATTAAGAACAACATATAAATAATGGTTTTAGGAAAAATGTGAAATATAGGGTATTCATTTTTAATTGAAAAATAATTTGTGCAACATTATATTTTAATTATGATAATTCATTTGAAAACTTCATAACAACTTTGGAAAGGATTTTTGTTTTGATTTTATTCTTATTTAAAATCCATTAATCATTTCATGTTCTGAAAATACATAGATGGAATTCATTTAATCCAATGAAATGTTTATTTGGCTAATTCACTAATTGAAATTTTATGAAGTTTTAAAGTTATACACTATAGGATTATAATTTCCAAACTATATTTTGAATTTAGTTACAGGAATGAAACCATTTAGTAATTATATACTATTTTGAATAATCTTGTATTTATGAATAGATATGGCTAAGTGATTTAATTCAAATACTTATGAAGAACTAATTTATTTTAAATAAAATGAATTGTAGTTTGTAACATTTTTGTCAAATTATATTTTAAGGTTTTTGAAATACATGAGAATATAGAATATTTTAAACTGTGACATTTGAATTATTAAACCTTGAAGTCTTTTATAGTTGGCTTTCTTATGCATTTCTTATTTTATTTTAATAACAAGAAAAGTTTTAAATTTTAGTGATTTTTGAACATTATAAAATGTTGGGATGTTACAGGTATGAAAGCCATAGTCTCAATCTACCCTTGTTCACCCATCAAGTTTTAATTTATAAGTTGGAATGTTGGAATCCTCCGTTGACATCCTCGTTCAGCTGCTCAATTGTCCGTTTCCGGGGACACGGCTAAGTACTTGGTTTTATACTCTACAGAGGTTGTGCATGTTCACCATTGTACCCATTCAACCCAAATTACCCTTTACACACCATTTGTGATAAGGAAAGGAGAAGAATGAGACGAGATCTTTCAGAAGCATTTTCCCTACCACTCTGGCCTGACGCGCTCCACCTACAAACCACTACATCCACGTGTCAGGCCGGGGCGAGTCCACGCAACTTAGTTGATCAAGCCAGAGCCCATATTGGCAATGGCTGGACGAGAAGCAATCTTCACTCGGAGTTCTTCAGATTCCTCTGTTCCTGGGTGGCCATCCACAAGTGAATATCCCACAGGTAAATCCCCTGGGGAGAACACTCAACTCATACAGCCAAGCAACCAATTCCACCCAGGCGTTTGATTATAACTTAGTAGAATTTAACATTTCATCAAAATAGTTTTGCATAGGATCACAATTCTACTAAGTATTTTCATAGGAACCTAGACGCAGGAATAAAGAGGTCTAAACATGGCTTGCATAGCAACACTATCCTACACATGCTTATAGAAAAATAATCTACTCATACATGGAAAAATAATTGGTCTTTTATGGGGGGTGTGCCACTTGCCTTGGCAACCGGAAGTGCAGCAGCTACACTTGCAAAGATTTTCGTTTCCCTCTGAATAGTCTATCAAAAGAATTAAAGAGCCAACATAAACACAAGCAATATGTTCATTCAAAGAAAATATATGCTATGCATGAGATGAGATGCAATAATTTATTTCAACGTCAAGAAACAATTGTTGTGATATATGCATGAATAAATTTTTAATTTATTTTCATTTATTTAGACATGAATAATAGGTAATAACAAGGATTTTAGTTTTTCTTAGATAACACTTCATAACCAATTTTTGTAAAAATGACATTTGGGCAGAGGGCATCTAAACAAGTTGTTAGCAATTTGATTTACTAAAAAATAAATTTTCTAACTAAAGTTATGTCAAAAACACTTAAATTACTCTCAAAAATATTTGTAAATTTTGTATGTGTCAAAATAGAAAACTAATGAAGCCAAAGTGTTCTACTGGTTCTAAGGATTTCAAATATATAAAAATATTTAAATTTGGTTAAACAGATAAAAAGTAATGATGAAAACAGTGTGCAGGGGGTTTTCTGCAAAACTGCCAAATTAAATGATTTAATAAAAATTCAGAAAATAAAATCTGACGCGGCGTACCCGTTCGAAATTTTAAGTGATCTAATCCTAGCCGGGCACGGGAGATCTAACGGTCTAGGTCAAAACGACCAGAAACGAGCGGCGCGGCCGGCCGGAACCCTAGCCCGAGGCGTGCTCGCGGCGGCGCCATCGCCGGAGTTGCTCGTTTCGCACGCCCTACTGCCTACGAGGAAGAATGAGTCATACCCGTGCTTGGAGGAGGTCGAGGCGGAGACGATGGCGAGGTGGTCGACGATGGAGTGCTCTGTCGCGCCGGAATTTGCTCGTCGGAGTCGTGCTCGGCGGCGGTCCTCTTCGGGCCTGGATGGAGACGATGTTCTGCTGCCCGAGAAGACGCAAAAACTTGTCAAAACGATGCACCGGGTCAAAATAGACCAAAAGGGAGTGGAGAGAGGGCTTGAGGGGGACGCGGCTCACCGGAGTTCGTCGAACTTGCCGTCGGTAACGGCGGGGCTTGGGGGGTGCTCGTGGGCGGCCTGGTGGCTCTCGGGAGGTGGTGCTTGGGGCAAAAGAGAGAGGGGATCGAGGGGATCTTATAGCAAGAATCGGCGACGTAAAAGGGGCAATGAATCCTCCGCAATGAATCGAGATTACTCGGCCGTTTCTTGGCGTCGTCGCGGGCGTGATTTGGGGCGAGCCGTTGCAGCGGGAGGGATGACAGGTGGGGCCCACCTGCCAGAGAGTGAGCGCGCGTGCGCGCGGGCGGGAACGGGCTGCTGGCGGTCTGCGGTGCCGCGCGCGCGGTAGATAGCTTGTGGGCTTCGGGCCACTTGCTCGCCCGGCTCGATTTTTCTTTTATAAATCATTTTTCTATTTTTAAATCTTTTGAGTATAAAACAATTTCAAAACTATATCAAAACTTCTCAGAAAAATTCATAAAAATATAATTTGAAAAGCTTATTAAAAATAGATCCTTTTGATATTATTTTTGTCTAAAGTAAAAATAGAATAAAAAGGAATATTATTATAAATTCAAATAACAATTTTTATAGACATAAAATCAATTAAAACATATATAAAGATTTATTTTAAAATCTATGTGATTTAAATGACAAGTTTAATGATGATGATGCATGGATGCAAAGTTTTAAATTTTTCTGAAAATTGGGATGTTACAGGCACACCTCATAAACCTCCTACTATTTTCTATATGCATTACTTAGTGTATTTTTATATAAGCATGTGTAGGATAGTATTGCTATGCTAAACCTGTGTAGAAATTCCTCACTCCTGTGTCTAGGTTCCTATGCAATACTTAGTAAAATTATTGATGCTATGCAAATGTTGTTTTGTGAAAATCTAAATTCTACTAAGTTAAGAATGAAACACCTGGGTGGTAAGTGGTTGTATGGTTTATGTTGAGTGGCTAGTCAGGCTCATGTCTATGGTTCCTGGAGTACGTGCACTTGTGAACGGCCACCCAGGAACAGAGGAATCTGAAGAACTCCGAGTGACGATTGCTTCCAGTGCAGCCATTGCCATATGGGCTCTGGCTTGATCAACTATGTTGCATGGACTCTCTCCGGCTTGACAAGCAGATGTAGAGGGTGTTAGGTGGAACGGGTCAAGCCAGAGTGGGAGGGAAAATGCTTCTGAAAGATCTCGTCTCATTCTTCTCCTTTTCCTTATCACTATAAGTGTGTAAAGGATAGTTTGGGTTGAAAGGGTACAATGGTGAACGTGCACAACCTCTGCAGAGTGTAAAACTAAGTACTTAGTCGTGTCCCCGGTACGGACAATTTGAGCAGCTGATCACGGACGTCAACGGTGGATTCCACCATTGCAACTTCAAAATTAAAACTTGATGGGTGAACAAGGGTAGAATGAGACAGTGGTTGTCATGCCACAAAAGTCTCGAATAGAAGAAAAGTGTTTTCCAAAGAGTTAGGAAAAATTGGCTTTATGCAAAATAGCCTTGAACTCCACCAGCCAAATAAGCATATAGGTTATTAGAGTTATTTCACTAAGTGTCCTCCATAGTGTCACTTGCCAGACTCCATTTTTAATTGAAGCTGACCCACGTTGTTGCAATATTTTTCTTATTGCAGATTGACCAGTTGACGAGTGAGGTTTTGATTTAAAGGTTTCGAGTCTGCAACCATCATGTTTTTGCCTGTGGCAACATGAAAATGATGGAGACTCACTGCTATCGTATTTCCGTTGTGTACTATTTCAAAGCTAGCTTTATGCTATGCAACTTTTATTGAATATTTTGTAAGTCTGGATCATCGATGTAATAAAATTCATACTTTGTTGTGATATTACATCGTAAACTGTGTGTGCAAACGAATTGATCCAGGGATTTTCACTATACACAGGTATCTGCCTTATTTTAAGTGCAGGTACGCTACAGATGGTATCAGAGCACTGTGTTGCCTGTAGGTTCAAAACCTTAAGTTTGGATAGAAATAGGATTTTCCCATAGGATCAAAAATCTATTTTTTTTCTGTCTTCAAAAAACAAAACTTTTCATTTTTACCTTCCTCATACTCTCGTCTACTATCAACCTTCTTTTCTAGATGACCATCTTATAGTCTAAGTATGATTCTACTGCTTCATATGGAAAAGCTTCAATTCAACATGAAGTTTTACATGCATGGAAGACCACTGAAGAACCAGGATTCGACCAACACTTCTAAGATATCCAAGAAAGTTGAACAAGAACTTGAAGCACTCAAGAAAAAGATAGATTAGACCAGCTACCTATTAGAATAACGAGATCTGTTGATGTATTGACCTATCAAATTGTGGTATGGCAGTACTATCAATTTCGTCTTTCCATGACATGGATGTGTTTCGTTCGATAAACGATTAGTTTTGTTTCTCAAAAGAAGTTTGAAAATTTTCACGTATCTGTTTACTTGTGTTTGAACCTTGTTTCTTGATGTTTGTTAGATGTTGATTGTTTGTGTTAGAGATTGGTTGCCTTGTTCTGATTTATTGAATTCGAATTCCACCATAGTACCTATAATCAACTCATTTATTTTCTAAACCAAACAGATGTCTCACCCCAATACCAACACCAATGATTTGCACACCACAATGCGTCTACTATTAGAGAACCAGAGTCAGCTGTGGAATTTGATCAATGACCAACTGCCTAAGATTGATCAAAACCATAGTGATTTTGAAGAGGTCCTTATGACCAAACCAAAGGCATGCAAAACTTGTGGAGAGATAAGACATACGTCCAAAGAATGTCCTGATGACTGGCCCCGTGGTGATACAGGACATCTAGTTAAGGGATGCGCCACAACTCAGGTTACTGGCTTTTTGTGTGAAGGAACAAATCATGTGCCAATATAGTGTCAACTTTATCCCTTGGTGCAACAAGCTATCCAGCAAACCAAGTAAGGAATGCAACAGTCTCTCATGAAGACCCTGGAGGAACAAGGACAAAAGGTTATATCCAAGAAAGATCTTAGCCACATAAGTTGCTACAAGTGCAAAGATAAGGGACATTACGCTGATAAGTGCCCTGAGTGGAAGAAGGATAAATCTCTCCAAAGACCGAGTGGAAAACATAAGTACTATAACTTGCCGTATCACCACCTACCATTGTATTTTGAATACTTGTACACTCTACATCAGAAAAGTAAACAAGATTAAACAAAGTTCCTAGACTGACCACAAAAATTTCTTTTAAGGGTGGTAGCCCAACCAGATAATTCAAACCCAGTTGCCTTAAACCCACAGAGCCCAAACCATCTTTCTTTCTGGCCTCCCCAATCAGGAAAATCATCGCCTGCCAGCTCTCAAAGTTTCCATGTCAAAACATTTACATTTCTCAAACCTCTCGAGTTATCAGAATCATTCAAGCATTTGCTTTTCTTTCTATCTTCTCCGAATCTCGGGGACGAGATTCCTTTTAAGGGTGGTAGTCTGTAACATCCCAACATTTTGTAATGTTGAAAATCACTAAAATTTGAAACTTTTGTTTTGATTAAAATAAAACATTAAAATGCATAAGAAAAACCAACTATAAAAGACTTCAAGCATATTTAAAAAGTTTAATATTTCAAATATCCCAAATTAACATTATTTCAAAAGTTGTTTAAAGTTAAATATATTACTAACCATTGTTTTTCTTAAATGACCTTTGTCTATTAACACTATTTATAAAATTTTGTTATAAAAATTTAAACCTAGAAAACTTTAATCTTATATTCATTCGTTTATTTCTATTTTGCAAAAATACAAATTAATTAAATTGCATTTATAACCTCATGCATATTTATAAAGAAATTACAAAAGTTATATTGATGCTTTCTTGTGATTAAAAAGTGCATTTCATGCATAACTTATTTTATTATATAGTTATACTCCTCATAGGAAAACCTCTTCATTATTTTCTCTAAGTTAGGATTATTTTCAAACTTAGTATTTTGGTAAAAGTGCTATGCATCAGACACTTAGAATTTTCAACATGGAGCTAGAAAGCCAAGGAAGGGCTTAACCAAGAAAAACAAGATTTCAGAAGTATCTTCGAGGAGTGTAGAAGCACTTAGAAGAAAATCAAGAAGAAGTTCATGAAGACGAACCAGCAATATTTTCTAAGTCTTGCTTCCTCTCTCTCTTTTCTCCCTTCTTATCCGAGACTTCATGAAGACTGAGTTAATTCCAAGACCAGCCTCGTTGATACAAGAATCATCAAGTCCGAAGATTTATCAAGTCTACAAAAATTCATTCAAGACATCACCAAGGGGAAAGCTACAAGTCTGGAGATGAAACCTGGAAGACCAACTACATCTTTCTTTCTATCTTTTCCCTCTTTCCTAATCTTGTCTTTCACTTTAGACTCAAACAATTTTTGATCATGTTATTACCATCTTTGAAGTTTGTTGGATCCTAGCGGCATAGTGAGATGAAGCGGCCTTGAGACTAACCTTACATGTCCACGTACATGAGACCTGTTTCACAACTTAAGTGGTTGGCCGGGTGTCTGTCTCTCTCACTATAGTGAATATCCAGTTTACAAAGAGTTGTTAATAATTGTTGATCACCTTGAAGAATAGACTTAGTATTTCTCTAAGTAGTTATGCACATCACGACTAAGTCATTAGAGTGCTTATTAAAGATGATATATATAGCAAAGTTTTTTTCCAACCTATGACTTTAGTCCTTAGTCATTTTGACCAACATATTTTCCTTGCATTAACTTAAAATATTTTCATGGCATGACATGCATCTCTAGTGCTTAGAAATAATTTGCATATCATGCATGACATGTTTTCCTTAAGGGTTTATGAAACTTGTTTGTTCATTAAGTATGCTTGTATGTTTTGTGTTGTTTTGTTTTATGATTATTGTATTGTTCTTTGTTTATATTGTTTAGACTGAACGGAGAGTCCCGAGTAACGTTGAAAAGAGTTTGTGAGCAAAGACATCATTCAAAGGCAAGTGGCACACCTCATAAACTTCCTACTATTTTCTATATGCATTACTTAGTGTATTTTTATATAAGCATGTGTAAGATATTATTGCTATGCTAAACCGGTGTAGAAATCCCTTACTCCTGTGTCTAGGTTCCTATGCAATACTTAATAGAATTATTGATGCTATGCAAATGTTGTTTTGTGAAAATCTAAATTCTACTAAGTTAAGAATGAAACACCTGGGTGGTAAGTGGTTGTATGGTTTATGTTGAGTGGCTACTCAGGCCCATGTCTATGGTTCCTGGAGTACATGCACTTGTGAACGGCCAACCAGGAACATAGGAATTTGAAGAACTCCGAGTGACGATTGCTTCCAGTGCAGCCATTGCCATATGGGCTCTGGCTTGATCAACTATGTTGCGTGGACTATCTCCGGCTTGACAAGCAGATGTAGAGGGTTGTAACACTCATTGTGCTTGTTCAACCTTAGCAAAATCTTTGTGTGTGTAGAATTTTGATGCATCAGATGTCTTGTTTGCACTCATTGTGCTTGTTGAGTTCCACTAGTCCTCTAAGAGGATAGAAAACACCAAAAACTCAGCAACTAAAATTAAAACAACATTTATGAGGATCTTCATGCCTGTTAAAACTTAGCCAAACTAGGAGCTTTTATTAAGCAAACCCTAAATGTTTTTTGGCATGCATTTAAAACATTTTGATCTAGGTCATATATAGTTTCATACCCTGCTCTAAGTTTCATACCCATCAAAATAACAATACCATTTGTGTTATTCTTTTTTCTTCTCCCTAAATTTTTTCTTTTCTTTGATAGCTCAATGAAATGTTTGACTTGGGCATTGATAAATTCAGTAGTTTCACCTCAATGTTGTGAGTTTGGAAAATTGGTTTATTTTCTTTTGTGATCAATTTTGAAATAATTCAAACTTAGGGTTTGAAAATCATTTGAAGAAATTACTCCAATCTTCCACCCCTTCTCTCTCACTATTTTCTACTCCAACTGCTGGGAAAGGAGAGCAGCACCCTCACCCCTGGCCCCACCTATCATGGGCTCGGGTCACCTCTCCTCCTCTCTTCTCTTCTCTCTTTTCCCCTCCACCCAACCGAAGCCCACCCCCTCTCTCCCTACTGGCCAGGTCGAGTCATCCCGACCAACATCTCACGTGCCCCTCTCCACCACCCTGGAGGACCAATCAGAACTCCCCTCCCCCTCCCCAAACCGCTCCTGCCCGTGGAGAGCTCAAAAACCGGCCCCTGGTTTTGGAGCTGCTCTTAGCCCTACCCTCCCCCTTAAATCCTTTCCCGAGGCTCTCACTCGCCTCCTCTACCTTCCCCTACCACCCTCACCCAAAACCACGCCCTCCCTCGAGCTCTGGAAGAGAAAAACAATGCCGGAGACCGATTCCTTCCCGCAAAGCTCACTGTCGTTCCTCTCCACCTCTCTCTGCCATTTTTGGCCCCTCGAGTGCGCCTCGGCTAGACCTAACCCCCCTGCCTTCCGTTTCTCTTCTAGGTGCCCGTAGCCGTCGCACTCATCCTCGACCCGAGAAGCACGCCGCTGCCATCGCCGTGGACGCCGACGTTGCATGCGGGAGCTGAGGGCGTCTTCGAGCTCGCCACCGTCCCCTCCGTCGACCTCTTTCCTTCCCCTGGCCCCGCACGGTCTCTGGAGAGCGCCATCGACGTCGCTTTTCTCCTCAGCGTCTGGTTCATCCGCGCCGTGTCGCGAGGTTGACGACAACCGTGCGCGCGCGGTCTCGCGCGTTTGGGCCGGCCCAGCTCGGCCTCCCGCGCTGCCGTGGTCTCTGGGCCGATTTGGCCCAGATCTGGCCGCTCGGCCCTTTTTCTTTTTAGAAAAATCATTTTCTATTAATATTTCCAGATAATCTTTAGTCTAGCTTTTATTCATTTGTGGTAAATCTACATTAGCTAAAATTATAAGACTAATTTTGTAGCATGCACACACATTTTCTTAATCATGTGGCGTTGGATTTGATCCAAAATATAATTCCTGTCGTGTGGTAAAATAGATCTAGTAAAAAGTATTCATTTCACCATTTGTTTAATAACTTGGGTTTTATGAATCCAAATCATGCAATCGTGGATCCTTTGGAAAGCCTGTAAAAATGTCTACCTAGATTTGTAAGTCTTGCATGCAGGACTTTATCTAGCAAAAGTTGTATTTAGTCTAAGAATAACACCATTAGGTGTTTGGTGAATTTTAACTCTTAAATAAAAACACTTTTTGAGGTAAATCCCCTTGGAAGTGTTAGATATGAGTTGGAAGTATCATATGCTACAAATGTAGATTTTTCCAATAAGTATTTAATACTTGTTGATTAAATTTCTTAAAAAACAGGAAGATAGTCTCTTGAAGTACATTTTTGTGATTTCAGAGATGAGTACATGTCTAGTTTTGTTTGGTGGAGCCACCTCTGTCCATGGATTAATGTTGGGGATATTTTTGTGAAATAGCCACAGGTTTTATCTAATTACCCCACTGGTTTGGCATCAAAATATCCCATAATATTCCCTAGGCCTAAATAATAGTCAGAAGTTTATGTTATCTTAAAACAAGGATAACTTGAGCTAGGAGTATCCAAATTTGATGAATAAAAACTCCACTTAAAGAGAAAACTCATATCTCACCAGAGAAGTTAATTTTGCTTACAGGGGACCTATAAAACTGAATCTATTTTCTGTTTGAGTTTGACATCAGTAGTTTTTAACTGATTTTTAATTCTTGTTTGGTGATAGATTTTCTTGCTCAGCTAATTTTCAGAGCTCCATATAGTAACTAGGAGTCATGTGGTAGAAGGGTTCAATTTTAGGAGCAGTACCTTAAGAGTTATGCATAATTCATATGAACAGCACTTGATCACTAATTAAATGCATTAGTTAGGTTTTCTGTTTTGTGATGCTTGTTGTTTGTTATTATACTTTAGATTGTTATTAACTCGTAGTTTAGGATTTACACTAGTCTCGTTTGTTTTTCATGTTACGGTAGAACCGCAATCCGAGGAAGATCAGTACGAGGTAGCTGAGCACAACTACGGAGAAGAGCAAGACCAGGGACAGTACTCTGAGCAAGGAAAGCCCACCTCACCACTATAATGAATCCTCCTATTTTATCAAGCATTGTTTTGTTTTCAAAATTAAATGATGCATGTTTTACTTCTTTTGTGGTACCTTGAGACCCAAAAACTATTTTAGAAAATATTAGTTGGCCAAAGTTATCTGCTAGAATACTGTAGGTATTACAGAAAGAGTTTTACCTGATGAGCCTTGTCGTTGAAGGCTCCATCAAAAAGATTAAAATTTCTAGTAGACTATTTTCATCTACTTATCTCAAAACTATAGGATGGGGGCCTATTTGATAAAATTGTTTTACGGAGGAAAAACCCGAGTTGCTGGGAGCAATCGGAGAGCAAGTGTTTTATTAAAACCCGAGTTGCTAGGAGCAATCAGAGATGTTTGCGGAAACCCGAGCTGTTGGGAGTAGTCGGAGGATTGGAAGTTGTTTTTGAAAAACAAAGTACTGCCCTAGCAGCCGCTCGAACAATTAACCCGTGCAACCACACTACCTGACATGGGTAGGGCTTAGCCGGAAGCTTGTCTACTTTAGTGTTGGGGTTCTCATACTTTCTATAAGGGCTGGGCCCTCGAAGCCGGGTTGTCGTCCAGAAGAGACAATACACTGTTGAGGACCAACAGCCGGACGATTACGGTGGGTCTCCTGACGTGGCGGTGTGGCGTCCAGAGGAAATACCAAGAGGTCTAGTGGAGCACACGGTGCCAAGGAGAACAAACCTACCGGGAGGCCCCGATACTAGGGTGGTCATAGTGGAAAGCTTTTATCGCGTTATCCGGACCCCCGCATGCTGTCGTATGACGGGCCGTGGCAGACACGGCGGAATGACCGATAGGTGTGGGTAAAGTGTGCAACCTCTGCAGAGTGTAAATCTATTCGAATAGTCGTGTCCGCGGTCATGGACGGTTGGAAAGGCCACTGATCTAGGCGTATGGGCATTTTGGTTCTTAAAAAGAGGAAAGAAAAGGTTTTCCGGGGGAAAACAAGAAGGCATAAGTTGGTACCTGGGAGGTACGGAATTTGGGTGCAGATGGTTGATCTCGGGGAGACAACTTGTCCGACCCCAGGTCAGGAAAAAGGGTTACCCCTATCCTAGTGTTTTGACAAAATTTTACAAAAGAAAGTTTAGAACTTAGATATGTCATTGTTATATCTAAGAGGAGAGAATTCTATCTCTAAATGTTTTCTTCAACAAAGATACAGCGATGTCATACTCTCTGTGTCTAAAATCATGGTATTCGAAAACTAAGCCCTATCGTCTTATATAGGAATCATCCTAGTTTTCGAAAATGCTTTACTTGCATATCCATGAAAAACTATAGAACGAAGAGGTGGTCTTGCGAGTACGTAAGTGTACTCATATGGCTTTGTCCCTGGATATTCAAATGTCCGGTTTATAATGAGGAGGCTTACGTCGAGGAGGAGGTGTATGACAACGACTTCGCCACTTAGCTGTCATCGGTCAACATCACTTGTGGGATCAGCGCTCGGAGATGTTAAGAGCCGTCGCTAGCTACGAGCTTCCGCTATCTTAGTTAATTCCGTCCTGCGTGACGAGGTTTGTTGAATTTGGTCGTATGACCGTCTATGTGTTGTAAGACTTTTATTCGTACGACTTGAATGATGTAACTCTTTGATACCTATGTTGGTAATGTGATTGCGATGCACTGATCATTGGGATCATGATCTTTTACATAACGTGGGCATCTCGGACTTGTTTCGAGGGGCTCTTACAGACTTGGTATCAGAGCCATCGTTGACCTTAGGAGACTCTAGCTAGGTTGGGCGTCGACGTCACGCAAAAATGTTTTTCCTAAAAATTTAGGAGAGATAATTAAAATATGCAGAATATATTGCTACCCCCCCCTATGTTATTAATTACTGATTAATATTATACTTGCATTAAACCTTATGTTTTTACATGTTTAAAATTTTGCACACCGTTCACTAATTAAACCTCCATTTAAAATTTTGTGTAGATGAGCGGAGAGTTCTCGTCGTCGATTCAGTTGGGAGTTGTGCCAGACACCGGAGTTTCGCGTCTATTCCAGGCAGGCCTACTCCAGTTGACCCGACACTTGAGGCATCCGCTACCGGAGCTGCTGATCGGACGCTGTCTACCTATTGTTGGAGACGAGATGTCCTGGACCGTGAGGTGCATCCTTCGAGGACCGCTGGTGCGACCCTTCGCCGAGGAGCTGATTGAGGATGCCCTTGCATAGACTCAGATGGGGGCGTTCGTCACCGTGCTGCAGAGAGCTCTCGCCCGCTTGGTGTGTGCTCACAGCGCCGAGCTGGGAGGCACCCGTTTCGAGTTTTACTCTGGCCTGGACGAGCAGATTAACCCTGTGCCGCCGCGTCCCCACCCCACTTTCGTGAACCACTTGGCCAAGCTGGGACTCCTCGTCGAGTACACCCAGTCCCAGTTGGTCACTAGTCGTTTTGAGAGTGACCTTCACCGTCTGAACCACGACGGTGCTGAGGTGCGGATCTCGGCAGCTGAGCTGAGGATCGAGGATCTGGAGACGCAACTCAAGGCATCTCAAGACAAGCTGAAGACCGTGGAGCTGAAGCTAAAGACCTTAGAGGAGCGTCTAGTGGAGTCCCAGGAAGATGTCAAGAAGGAGCGCAAGGAGCGTCGTTCCGTCTCTGCGCGATTCCAGACTACCCGCTTCTACAAGTTCCAGCTTGACGGTATGGTTGACATGCTTCGGTCGACCATTGATGCCCGCGACGAGAGGATCAGCGAGCTGGAGAGCGAGGTGGAGGCGCTGAGCAAGGAGAACGACGATCTTCTCCCAGATGATGAGGACCCTATGGAGGATATGGATATGGAGCCTGAGATTGGTAGGACGACGACCTTCGAGGTGAGGACGGTGAGGACTCGGGAGTTGTGATGTCCGAGGACGAGGACCCCGACGAGCCACCCTTTGACAGTGACGCAGCTGCGTAGTATCTTTTGGGTTAGGATCGAACCATCGCGATAAGTGGATGCGGTTGTGTGGTCTAGTAACATGAGTGTGTGTCTGAATTATTGTAATATTATGTCAGTCGGTGTTTTGTGGTTGTGAACTATGTGATGATGCTTCTGGAACCTGGTTATGGAGTGGAATCATGTGTTCTTATGAGTAATGTCTTGCTGAAATTTGTATGCTACTGCGTATGTTTGATGAACTCTTTTCCAAAACCTGTTTTAAAATTCTAATAGGAAAATTAATGTGTCTTTTATTCTGAAATTCAGTATGGCAAGGGATCCACCACCACCCCCACCACCCGAGCCATCTATGGCTCAAGTGCTACGTCTTCTCATGGAGGATCGCGAGGCAGCTCGCGCTGAGAGGAATGCCAACCTAGCCACCCTGCAACATCTGGCTCAGATTGCCGTCAACCCGAATGGCGGCCAAGGAAATGCGGAGCCCCGCTCCAAGCTTCGTGACTTTCAGAATACCAATCCTCGAGTCTTCTCCAAGAGTGAAGTGCCGCTGGATGCGGATGATTGGATCCGTACCATCGAGAATAACCTGAGGGTCGCCCAAGTGGGTGACAATGAGAAGGTGGTCTACGCCACTCACTACCTCTCTGGGCCTGCCTGAGCATGGTGGGAGGCCATTCGTGCTCTGTTGCCGCCGGAGGAAGTTGTGGCTTCGGCGGTGTTCAAGACCAAGTTCTTTAAGCGTTATGTGCCCTCGGGACTCGTCAGTATCATGCGAGAGATTTTCTTGCAGCTCAAGCAAGGCGGTATGTCTGTGAGTGAGTACTTGGAGAAGTTCACTTCTCTAACAAGGTATGCGCCCACCGATACCGAAGACAAGAAGAAGGAGAGATTCCTGAATGTGCTCCATGATGAGATGCAGTGTATTCTGGTGGTGATGCCTTTCACCGACCTGGAGTCCCTGGCGGATGCAGCCATTATGATGGAGCACAAGCGCAAGGCTTCGTTTGACAACCGCAAGCGTCGCCAGCAGATGCAGCAAGGCAGTAGCAGCAGCAGCCCAGCCGGGAGTTACCCCCGTCCGCGCCCTTCACCTCCACCAAGGCCTTCTTATCCATCACCAAGTCCTCCAACCTTTGCACCAAGACCCAGCTACTCTCCTCGCCCGCCTGCACCTCGTCCTTGAGGTGTTTCCAACCCCGGCCTCAACTTTAATAGGCCGCTGCTCCTAAGCCAACAGGAGGATGTTTCACTTGTGGGCAGCCTGGACATTTCTCTCGGGAGTGCCCCACTAGACAGCCCGCCGGTGGTCGCCCGAATGCGACAAAGATGAACCAAGGGCCACCCCGTCCACCTGGAGGCAAGAACCCATACCCGAAGAAAGCAGCCCCTGTCACCCGAGGCCATTTGAATCATATCAGTGCAGAAGAAGCTCAAGAGGCGCCAGACCTGGTTATGGGTACGTTCCCTGTCAACTCAGCTCCTGCCTCAGTCTTGTTTGATTCGGGAGCTTCCCATTCTTTCGTTACGAAGCCGTTTGTTAGGAAGAGTGGTATGGTCCCAACCTTGTTGCATCGCCCTATGAGGGTGCAAATTCCGGGGGCCACTACCAAGGCCATTGTATCTTGCAAGGAGACTCCTGTGGAAATTCAAGGAGCCCGATTCCATGCAGACTTGGTGGTATTAGGAAAGCAAGGGATAGAAGTGGTTTTAGGAATGGATTGGATGGCAGTCAACCGGGGGAAAATAGATTGCACTAACAAGTCTGTCACCCTAACCACCCCGAAAGGAGAGGAGATTACACACTTCTCGACCCATTACTCCACCTTGAGTCATTGCCATAAGACTGTTGCTGGAACCATTTTGGAAGAAGTACCAGTAGTATGCGATTACCCGGATGTTTTTCCCGAAGAGTTACCCGGTATGCCACCAGATCGGGATATTGAGTTCATCATTGAGTTGGTACCCGATACTGGTCCTATAGCTCAATAACCTTACCGGATGAACCTCGAAGAGTTGGTGGAACTGAAGAAGCAGTTGGATGACCTGCTTAGAAAAGGGATGATTCGCACTAGTGCGTCACCCTAGGGGTCACCAATCATTTTCGTGGATAAAAGGGACGGTACCACTCGCTTGTGTGTGGATTACCGTAAGTTAAATGATGTGACTATTAAGAACAAGTACCCTCTACCCAAAATTGAAGATCTGTTTGATCAGCTCAACGGAGCCCGAGTCTTCTCTAAGATCGATCTCCGCACTGGTTACCATCAGCTGAAAGTAAGAGAATCTGACATCCCTAAGATGGCCTTCACCACTCGTTATGGATTTTTTGAGTATACGGTGATGTCTTTCGGCATGAGCAATGCTCCTGCCTACTTCATGAATCTCATGAACAAGGTGTTCATGGAATACTTGGATAAGTTTGTAGTTGTCTTCATCGATGACATCCTGATTTATTCCAAGTCAGAAGAGGAGCATGAGGAGCATCTGAGGTTGGTTCTCGGTACCCTACGAGAGCACCAGTTGTATGCTTAGTTCAGTAAGTGCCAGTTTTGGTTGAAAGAAGTAGGTTTTCTTGGTCATGTTATCTCCGCTGGAGGGATATCTATAGATCCTACCCACATCAAGTCCATCCTGGAATTCCCAACCCACACCAACCAGACCGAAGTGAGTTCGATCCTCGGATTAGCGGGTTATTACCGCAAGTTTGTTGAGGGATTCTCCAGCATCGCAAAGCCTCTTACCCAACTATTGAAGAAAGATCAGAAGTTTTTTTGGACCGACAAATGTGTAGCCAGCTTCCAGGAACTGAAAACGCGCCTTACTACCGCACCTATTTTAACCATGCCAGATGTGACCAAAGATTTTGTAGTTTATTGCGATGCCTCCAAACTTGGACTTGGATGTGTCCTTATGCAAGATGGCAAAGTGATTTCCTACTCGTCGCGACAACTCCGCAAGCATGAGAAGAATTACCCAACCCATGACCTAGAGCTTGCTGCAGTGGTTCATGCGCTCAAGACTTGGCGACACTTTCTGATGCGCAACCGCTGCGAAATTTACACCGATCACAAGAGCCTGAAGTACATCTTTACCCAGAGGGATTTGAATATGAGGCAGCGAAGATGGATAGAACACATCAAGGATTATGACTTGGACATCCATTACCACCCTGGATAAGCTAATGTTGTAGCTGATGCCCTTAGCCGTCAGCCGTGTTCATTCAACTCCCTGATCAAAGTTCGACAGCCAGAACTCTGGGAAGAGCTTGATAAGATGGGTATAGAAGTGGTCAGTTATGGGGCGGTCGATCAACTCATGTTGCAACCCACCCTATGGGAGCAGATCAAGGAAGCACATAATGGTCACGAAAGCATTGAGGGCATCAAAAGAAGATTGGACAAAGAGAAAGTCCCTGGGTTCACCATCGATTATGACGGTATTCTTTGGTACAAGGGACGCATCTGCGTACCGTCAGATCCTACATTGAAGCAGTTAATTATGAAGGAGGCCCACGAGACTTTGTATTCTATCCACCCCGGTGGAACCAAGATGTACCAGGATTTAAAACAGAATTTCTGGTGGCATGGCATGAAGCGAGAGATTGCGCTCTTCGTCCAAAATTGCGACATCTGCCAAAGGATCAAAGCAGAACATCAGGGACCCGCTGGATTACTCCAACCTCTCAAGTTGCCCGAGTGGAAATGGGATGAGATCGGCATGGATTTTATCACTGGATTACCCCGATCCAATCGCGGACATGACGCCATTTGGGTTATTGTGGATAGACTCACCAAGGTAGCACACTTTTTGCCAGTACGGACCACCCATCGATCGGATCAGCTTGCGGATGTCTACATGTCCCGTATCGTCAGCCTTAATGGAATACCTAAGACTATCATATCAGATCGGGGAACTCAATTCACTTCTCGATTTTGGACTAAGCTTTAAGAGGAGCTCGGAACCAAACTCTTTTTCAGTACCGCATATCACCCTCAGACAGGAGGACAAATGGAAAGAGTCAACCAGATCTTAGAGGATATGCTTCGATCTTGTGTTTTACCTTATCGGGCCAAATGGGAAAACTGTTTGCCGTTTGCCGAATTCTCGTACAACAACAGCTATCAAGATGGCACCATTCGAGGCTTTGTACGGGCGCAGGTGCCGTACCCCCTTGAACTGGTCCCAAACAGGAGACTGCCAAATTTTTGGGGTTGACACCCTAAGGAAAGCCGAAGAGCAAGTACAACTCATTCGCGACCGTCTTAAGGCCGCCCAATCCAGGCAAAAGAGTTACGCCGATTCCAGGAGGCGGGAACTCAGCTTCAAGGCTGGTGACATGGTATATCTGCGTGTTACACCACTCAAGGGAATGCAACGTTTTCATGTGAAGGGGAAGTTAGCACCAAGGTATATTGGTCCTTTTAGAATAAGCGGTCGAAGAGGAGAAGTATCATATCAGCTAGACCTGCCACCCCATCTGTCAGATTTTAATGACGTGTTTCACGTGTCTCTGCTCCGGAAGTGCCTACAAGTTACTGGTGGTACTCATTCTTATCCAGAGGTAGATCATCACACCATTGATCTCAATCACGATCTCACCTACCGAGAACGACCACTCCGTGTTCTCGCTGAAGACGTCCGTTTGACCCGGAGTCGAAAGATCAGATTCCTGAAGATCCAATGGAGCAACCACTCGGAGGAAGAAGCTACCTGGGAGCGTGAAGATTATTTGGAGCATCAGTTTCCTGGCTTTCTATCTTCTTCAAATCTGGAATCTCGGGGACGAGATTCTCCTAAGGGGGGGAAGGTCTGTAACACCCCAATTCTCTTATTTTTTAGTATTGTGGTGTTAGCCAAGATTTTCAACCTTAGCAAAACCTTTGTGTGTGTAGAATTTTGATGCATGAGATGTCTTGTTTGCACTCATTGTGCTTGTTGAGTTCCACTAGTCCTCTAAGAGGATAGAAAACACCAAAAACTCAGCAACTAAAATTAAAACAACAATTATGAGGATCTTCATGCCTGTTAAAACTTAGCCAAACTCGGAGCTTTTATTAAGCAAACCCTAAATGGTTTTTGGCATGCATTTAAAACATTTTTATCTAGGTCATATATAGTTTCATACCCTGCTCTAAGTTTTCACAAAAGGGCTGGTTTGCACATAAATATCACTAGCTTTTGTAGCCACCAAAATAACAAGACCATTTGTGTTATTCTTTTTTCTTCTCCCTGGAAGTTTTCTTTTCTTTGATAGCTCAATGAGATGTTTGACTTGGGCATTGATAAATTCAGTAGTTTCACCTCAATGCTGTGAGTTTGGAAAATTGGTTTATTTTCTTTTGTGATCAATGTTTGAATAATTCAAACTTAGGGTTTGAAAATCATTTGAAGAAATTACTCCAATCTTCCACCCCTTCTCTCTCACTATTTTCTACTCCACCTGCTGGGAAAGGAGAGCAGCACCCTCACCCCTCGCCCCACCTGTCAAGGGCTCGAGTCACCTCTCCTCCTCTCTTCTCTTCTCTCTTTTCCCCTCCACCCAACCGAAGCCCACCCCCTCTCTCCCTACTGGCCAGGTCGAGTCATCCCGACCAACATCTCCCCTGCCCCTCTCCACCGCCTTGGAGGACCAATCAGAACTCCCCTCCCCCTCCCCAAACCGCTCCTGCCCGTGGAGAGCTCAAAAACCGGCCCCTGGTTTTGGAGCTGCTCTCAGCCCTACCCTCCCCCTTAAATCCTTGCCCGAGGCTCTCACTCGCCTCCTCTACCCTCCCCTACCACCCTCACCCAAAACCACGCCCTCCCTCGAGCTCTGGAAGAGAAAAACATCGCCGGATACCGATCCCTTCTCGCAGTGCTCACCGTCGTTCCTCTCCACCTCTCTCTGCCATTTTTGGCCCCTCGAGTGCGCCTCGGCTAGACCTAACCCCCCTGCCTTCCGTTTCTCTTCTAGGTTCCCATAGCCGTCGCACTCATCGTCGACCCGAGAAGCATGCCGGCGCCATCAACATGGACGCCGACGTTGCATGCGGGAGCTGAGAGCGTCTTCGAGCTTGCCACCGTCCCCTCCATCGACCTCTGTCCTTCCCCTGGCCCCACACGGTCTCTGGTGAGCGCCGTCGCCGTCGCTTTTCTCCTCCGCGTCTGGTTCATCTGCGCCGCGTCGCAAGGTTGACGACAACCGTGAGCCATAGATCGTGAGATCTATGGCCTGGTTTGAATCCCGCCGTGCGCGCGCGGTCTCGCGCGTTTGGGCCGGCCCAGCTCGGCCTCCCGCGCTTCTCCGCGTGGTCTCTGGGCCGATTTGGCCCAGATCTGGCCGCTCGGCCCTTTTTTTTTAGAAAAATAATTTTCTGTTAATATTTCTAGAGAATCTTTAGTCTAGCTTTTATTCATTTATGGTAAATGTACATTAGCTAAAATGATAAGACTAATTTTGTAGCATGCACACATATTTTCTTAATCATGTGGCGTTGAATTTGGTCCAAAATATTATTCCTGTCGTGTGGTAAAATAGATCTAGTAAAAAGTATTCATTTCACCATTTTTTTAATAACTTGGGTTTTATAAATCCAAATCATGATTGGTAAGTCTTGCATGCAGGACATTACTCTAGCAAAAGTTGTATTTAGTCTAAGAATAACACCAGTAGGTGTTTGGTGAATTTTAACTCTTAAATAAAAACACTTTTTGAGCTAAATCCACTTGGAAGTGTTAGACATGAGTTGGAAGTATCATATGTTACAAATGTAGATTTTTCCATTAAGCATTTAATACTTGTTGATTAAATTTCTTAAAAACAGGAAGATAGCCTCTTGAAGTACATTTTTGTGATTTCAGAGATGAGTGCATGTCTAGTTTTGTTTGGTGGAGCCACCTCTGTCCATGAATTAATGTTGGGGATATTTTTATGAAATAGCCACAGGTTTTATCTAACTTACCCCACTGGTTTGACATCAAAATACCCTATATTATTCCCTAGGCATAAATAATAGTCAGAAATTTATGTTATCTTAAAACAAGGATAACTTGAGCTAGGAGTATCCAAATTTGATGAATAAAATCTCCACTTAAAGAGAAAACTCATATCTCACCAGAGAAGTTAATTTTGCTTACAGGGGACCTATAAAACTGAATCTATTTTCTGTTTGAGTTTGACATCAGTAGTTTTTAACTGATTTTTAATTCTTGTTTGGTGATAGATTTTCTTGCTCAGCTAATTTTCAGAGCTCCATATAGTAACTAGGAGTAATGTGGTAGAAGGGTTCAATTTTAGGAGCAGTACCGTAAGAGTTATGCATAATTCATATGAATAGCACTTGATCACTAATTAAATGCATTAGTTGGGTTTTCTGTTTTGGGATGCTTGTTGTTTGTTATTATACTTTAGATTGTTATCAACTCGCAGTTTAGGATTTACACTTGTCTCGTTTGTTTTTCAGGTTATGGTAGAACCGCAATCCGAGGAAGATCAGTACGAGGTAGCTGAGCACAACTACGGAGAAGAGCAAGACCAGGGACAGTACTCTGAGCAAGGCAAGCCCACCTCACCACTATAATGAATCCTCCTATTTTATCAAGCATTGTTTTGTTTTCAAAATTAAATGATGCATGTTTCACTTCTTTCGTGGTACCTGGCCACCCAAAAACTATTTTACAAAATATTGGTTGGCCAAAGTTATCTGCTAGAATAATGTAGGTATTACAGAAAGAGTTTACCTGATGAGCCTTGTCGTTGAAGACTCCATCAAAAAGATTAAGATTTCTAGTAGGCTTTTTTCATCTACTTATCTCAAAACTATAGGATGGGGGCCTATTTTATAAAACTGTTTTACGGAGGAAAAACCCGAGTTGCTGGGAGCAATCGGAGAGCAAGTGTTTTATTAAAACCCGAGTTGCTGGGAGCAATCGGAGATGTTTGCGAAAACCCGAGCTGCTGGGAGTAGTCGGAGGATTGGAAGTTGTTTTTGGAAAACAAAGTACTGCCCTAGCAGCCGCTCGAACAATTAACCCGTGCAACCACACTACCTGACAAGGGTAGGGCTTAGCCAGAAGCTTGTCTACTTTAGTGTTGGGGTTCTCATACTTTCTATAAGGGCTGGGCCCTCGAAGCCGGGTTGTCGTCCGGAAGAGACAATACACTGTTGAGGACCAACAGCCGGACGATTACGGTGGGTCTCCTGACGTGGCGGTGTGGCGTCCCGAGGAAATACCAAGAGGTCTAGTGGAGCACACGGTGCCGAGGAGAACAAACCTACCGGGAGGCCCCGATACTAGGGTGGTCATAGTCGAAAGCTTTGATCGCGTTATCCGGACCCCCGCATGCTGTCGTATGACGGGTCGTGGCAGACACGGCGGAATGACCGATAGGTGTGGGTAAAGTGTGCAACCTCTGCAGAGTGTAAATCTATTCGAATAGCCGTGTCCGCGGTCATGGACGGTTGGAAAGGCCACTGATCTAGGCGTATGGGCATTTTGGTTCTTAAAAAGAGGAAAGAAAAGGTTTTCCGGGGGAAAACAAGAAGGCATAAGCTGGTACCTGGGAGGTACGGAATTTGGGTGAAGATGGTTGATCTCGGGGAGACAACTAGTGCGACCCCAAGTCAGGAAAAAGGGTTACCCCTATCCTAGTGTTTTGACAAAATTTTACAAAAGAAAGTTTAGAACTTAGATATGTCATTGTTATTTCTAAGAGGAGAGAATTGTATCTCTAAATGTTTTCTTCGACAAATATACATAGATGTCATACTCTCTATGTCTAAAATCTTGGTATTCGGAAACTAAGCCCTATCGTCTTATATAGGAGCCATCCTAGTTTTCGAAAATGTTTTACTTGCATATCCATGAGAAACTATAGAACCTAGAGGTGGTCTTGCGAGTACGTAATTGTACTCATATGGCTTTGTCCCTGGATATTCAAATGTCCAGATTATAATGAGGAGGCTTACGTCGAGGAGGAGGTGTATGACGACGACTTCGCCACTTTGCTGTCACCGGTCAACTGCACTTGTGGGATCAGCGCTCGGAGATGTTAAGAGCCGTCGCTAGCCACGAGATTCCGCTATCTTAGTTAATTCCGTCCTGCGTGACGAGGTTTGTTGAATTTGGTCGTATGACCGTCTATGTGTTGTAAGACTTTTATTCGTACGACTTGAATGATGTAACTCTTAAATACCTATGTTGGTTATGTGATTGTGATGCACTGATCATTGGGATCGTGATCTTTTACATAACGTGGGCATCTCGGACTTGTTTCGAGGGGCTCTTACAAGGGTGTTAGGTGGAACGGGTCAAGCCAGAGTGGGAGGGAAAATGCTTCTGAAAGATCTCGTCTCATTCTTCTCCTTTTTCTTATCACTCTAAGTCTGTAAAGGATAGTTTGGGTTGAATGGGTACAATGGTGAACGTGCACAACCTCTGCAGAGTGTAAAACTAAGTACTTAGCCGTGTCCCCGGTACAGACAATTTGAGCAGCTCATCACGGACGTCAACAAAGGATTCCACCATTCCAACTTCAAAATTAAAACTTGATGGGTGAACAAGGGTAGAATGAGACAGTGGTTGTCATGCCACAAAAGTCTCGAATAGAAGAAAAGTGGTTTCCAAAGAGTTAGGAAAAATTGGCTTTATGCAAAATAGCCTTGAACTCCACCAGCCAAATAAGCATCTAGGTTATTAGAGTTATTCCACTAAGTGTCCACCATAGTGTCACTTGCCAGACTCCATTTTTAATGGAATCTGACCCACGTTGTTGCAATATTTTTCTTATTGCAGATTGATCTTTTGACGAGTGAGGTTTCGATTTACAGGTTTCGAGTCTGCAACCAACATGTTTTCGCCTATGGCAACATGAAAATGATGGAGACTCACTGCTATCGAATTTCCGTTGTGTACTATTTAAAAGCTAGCTTTATACTATGCAACTTGTATCAAATATTTTGTAAGTCTGGATCATCGATGTAATAAAATTGATACTTTGTTGTGATATTACATCGTAAACTGTGTGTGCAAACGAATCGATCCAGGGATTTGCACTATACACAGGTATCTGCCTTATTTTAAGTGCAGGTACGCTACAACGGTTATGGATGACTTGGTGATGATGCTAGCTAATAAGATTATAGACAACTTACACCTAATCTTTGTTAATTAACTTGACTAGTAATATAGAATTACTTTCACAATAAATAGTAACTAAAACTGTTTAATGTGTGAGTTTTCCCAAATTGCTTCCTCATACTTGGTTGAGGGGGTTAATCCAAGAATGGGTTATGATTGGTGTTAGTTGTAGTTGGTTACTTATGCGCTCTCTTATCCCTCTCTAATTAGACGGAAGTTGTAGCGTGTCTCTATTAGGTTGCTAGTGTTGGTGCCGCTAAGTCAACCTACCCCATATTTTGGGAGATGGTGTAGAAAGTAGGCAGGTTGGTTTTGCTTGCCAGGGAGTGCCCTGACCCTTCTTTGGGTTGTGCTTTATGTGCAGTTAACAGGTTTGAAGTCTCACGACGTTAGCTTGGGAATCCCTCCGGCTTGGGCTGGGCAGGGATATGGCGCCATTGCTTATCTTCAGGACTCTTAGTCCAATTTGCATCTTATCCGTAGTCGGATACTATTTTGCTTCCGCTGTCATTTGTATCTTTATATTGTACCATTTGTATCTTGACTCGTTCGAGTCGTTGTTGTATATATATCCTTTGTTGTTGTGGATGTATAAGAACTATTGTAATGTTATCACAATTCCACCCACATAATGCGCATGTTCCGGTGTGCACATTATGTCTGGTGGCCGACCTAAAATCGTTATTATGCGGATTTCGGCGGTATCGCTTAAATCTACATAGTATCAATTTTGGGGCGTCACAGGAGCCCCCAGTTCAGTTGTGGGTGTGTGCCCCACGAATTTGTACAGGATCTTATCCGCCCTTAAAGGAGTCCTTAGTGGAAAAGTGAGCTCGTACCTTTGTGGTCGAGTTCACGGAGAATAGGGTGAGGCCTTTGTGGCTTTGAGCTAACCTTTATTGGGTGGTGGAACTCGGGATAAAATTGTCGTCTCCGAGTTCTTCATTGGTTATCTCGTTTCACTCGCTCTCCTTTATTGCTTACCTACTTATCGTACTTGCCTAGTTTCTTTGTTGTCTATCACTTGTATTATCTAGTTCACCTATAGACAACTTACTTTCCGCTTGCCTAAAACTGAAAAAGACATAAAAATTGGTCACCACCTATTCAACCCCCCCCACCCCTCTAGGTGGTCAACTTCCGTTCAATTGGTTTCAGAGCTAGGTTGTCTCTTAAAAGCTTCACCGCTTGAGACCAACCTTGGACAATGCAAGTTGACCCGAAAGAGGTTGCCGAAACGACCGCCGAGACTTTGGCGGCAATGCAAGAGAAAGGTGCCACTATGGCCGATATCAACTCTTTGGAAACAAAGTTGACATCGTCCATACAAACCGAGTTCAAGAAGTTTCATGATATGCTTGAGTCCCTCAAGACATCCAACGAAACCGCTCTTGCATTGCCCTCAAAGCCTCCGGTGCTTCCAGCCATTACTCACGATGTGGACCCCGAAATGATAAAGGGAAAGCAAGTGCCTTTGGATGGGAAGGGTGATGATAGTAGCTCCTCAAACCCTAAAAACTCTCCATCTACCCAAGATGGAGTCCCCAAAGGCTACAACGCCACTCCTCCCCCATCCCAATTCCATACCCCCGATCCCATTATCCCTCACCCACAAGTTTCTCATAGGGGTGATCCCCCATTGCTTAAAGATTATATTTTCTCTCAATGGCAATATGTGATGAAGTCTCATGTGTGCAGCTCATCAATGAAGCTATGGCGAATAACACAAGTTGGATACAAGCCGCATGATCTGACCAACTTTGCAAGGAGAGAAGTGGTGTGATGTATTCTGTGTGTAGTTGGTGAATCCCCAAGAGGAGGGTGTGAAGTAGCAGAGCAGCAAGATTTCCCTCAATTATGAAACCAAGGTTATCTAACCAGTAGGAGATGAACGTTCCACTCGAAGTGTCAACGGAGCCAGAAACTCTTTGTGTGGCGTCGGAGACGTTGAATCTGCACACAACACAATCAAAGTATTTTGCCCCAACTCAACGGTGAGGGTGTCAATCCCACCGGCTTGCTGTAACAAAAGATTAAACATATGTATTGAAGAAAGATTTTTGTTTGCTGAAAGTAACAGCTTTGCAGTTGTGGTTTTATCAGATTAATGCGAAGAACCGGGGTCCACAGTTCACTAGTGGTGTCTCTCCATAAATAATAATAACATTCATCCATGCATGGTAAACAAATTACTGCTAGGTAATTTATAGAATAATGATGAGCAACCCAATGCATATACTAATGATATGGTGTCTAGTGTAAGATTCATTCGGGCATTACAACAATATACATAGACCGTTCCAACCGCATCTATGACTAATAATCCACCTTCCGGTTAGCGTGCGCACCCCTTTAAGTATTAAGTTGCATGCAATAGATTATCGCCTTAAGCACTGTGTGTAAAGTAAGTAAGTAACACCATCCTTAGATAAAGTACTATTGTTTTATCACAATACATCTACAACCTTAGAGCTTTCTGTCACTGCCCCATATTAAATAGAGACATGAACCTACTATCGAGCATAAATATCCCCTCTTGGAGTTACAAGCATCTACTTGGCCAGAGCATACACATGTAACGGAGACCATGAAAGATCATTAAATAGAACACACATGATATATTATGAAGCAATACATTTAGTACTCAATATTCATCGGATCCGAGCAAACACAACATGGAGAATTACATAAAGATAATCTTGATCATGATAGGCAGCTCACAAGATCTAAACATGATAGCACAAGAGGAGAAGACAACCATCTAGCTACTACTATGGACCCGTAGTCCGAGGTAGACTACTCACGCATCAGTCCGGAGGCGGTCATGGCGACGTAGAGGCCTCCGGGGACGATTCCCCCTCCCGGCAGGGTGCCGGGGAGCAGTTCTGATCACTCCCGAAGTGTTGGCGGCAACGGCGGCGGCTCGGGACCCGTGGAGGAAAAAGTGATTAACCGCCTGGAGTTTTTAGGTCAGGAGGGCTTTTATGGGCGAAAGACCTAGGTCGGTGGGCGCCCGAGGGCGCCACACCACCTCCCGGCGCGGCTGGATTCTGGCCCGCGCCAGGAGGTGATGTGGGCCCCTCGGGTCCGCCTTCGTCTCGTCTTTGGTTCTTCTGGTCGCAAATATTCCAATAATAAATACTGGTTGGCTCGTTTCCAATTTGGCGGATATTTCCTTAAGAACTTTTCTGAAACCAAAAACAGCAGAAAACAGGGAACTGGCACTATGGCATCTTGTTAATAGGTTAGTCCCAGAAAATGCATAAAACTATATAAAATGCATATAAAACATGTAATAACATGATATAACATAGAAAGGAACACAAGAAATTATGGATACGTTGGAGACGTATCAACATCCCCAAGCTTAGTTCTACTCGTCCCGAGTAGGCAAGAACGATAAAAGAAGAATATTTTTTGAAGTGACATGCTTAACACAATCTTGATCATGTGATTCATTGTAAGGCATGTAAACTGAAATCAAATGAATAAGGGTTGTAGTTTATATTGATATCAAATGAGTAATGAACAAACAAATAGGTGAAGCAAGCAAAGCTTTCAATGATATAGTACTAGATAGCAATCAACTGTGCAAAGTAGATATTAAAGATGATTTAAGCTTCAAGCACAACAATATAATCATCTAATGCTTCCAACAAACTGTAGCGTACCTGCACTTTAAATAAGGCAGATACATGTGCATAGTGCAAATCCCTGGATCGATTCGTTTGCACACACAGTTTACGATGTAATATCACAACAAAGTATCAATTTTATTACGTCGATGATCCAGACTTACAAAATATTCGATACAAGTTGCATTGCATAAAGCTAGCTTTAAAAGAGTAAACAGCGGAAATACAATAGCAGTGAGTCTCCATCACTTTCATGTTGCCACAGGCGAAAACATGTTGGTTGCAGACTCGAAACCTTTAAATCGAAACCTCACTCGTCATCTGATCAGTCTGCAATAAGAAAAATATTGCAACAACGTGGGTCAGATTCCATAAAAAAATGGAGTCTGGCAAGTGACACTATGGTGGACACGTATTGGAATAACTCTAATAACCTATATGCTTATTTGGCTGGTGGAGTTCAAGGCTATTTTGCATAAAGCCAATTTTTCCTAACTCTTTTGGAAAACACTTTTCTTCTATTCGAGACATTTGTGGCATGCCAACCACTGTCTCATTCTACCCTTGTTCACCCATCAAGTTTTATTTCTGAAGTTGGAATGGTGGAATCCTCCGTTTGACGTCCGTGATCAGCTGCTCAAATTGTCCTTACCGGGGACACGGCTAAGTACTTAGATTTACACTCTGCAGAGGTTGTGCACGTTCATCATTGTACCCACTCAACCCAAAATATCCTTTACACACTTATAGTGATAAGGAAAAGGAGAAGAATGAGACGAGATCTTTCAGAAGCATTTTCCCTCCCACTCTGGCTGGACCCGTTCCACCTAACACCCCCTACATCTGCTTGTCAAGCCGGAGAGAGTCCACACAACATAGTTGATCAAGCCAGAGCCCATTGGCAATGGATGCACTGGAAGCAATCGTCACTCGGAGTTCTTCAGATTCCTCTGTTCCTGGGTGGCCATTCACAAGTGTACATACTCCAGGAACCATAGACATGGACCTGAGTAGCCACTCAATATAAACCATACAACCACTTACCACCCAGGTGTTTCATTCTTAACTTAGTAGAATTTAGATTTTCACAAAACAACATTTGCATAGCATCAATAATTCAACTAAGTATTATATAGGAACCTAGACACAGGAGTAAGTGTTTCTACACAGGTTTTGCATAGCAATACTATCCTACACATGCTTATATAAAAATACACTAAGTAATGCATATAGAAATAATAGGAAGTTTATGAGGTGTGCCACTTGCCTTTGAATGTTGTCGTTGTTCACAAACTCTTTTCAACAACAAACGGTTGCTCTCCGTTTAATCTAAACAATATAAGCAACAACAATACAACAATCAACAAACAACAAACATCAAACATACATGCTCATATCTAGTGAACAAACAGTTTCATAAAACTTCTAAGGAAAACATGTCATGCATGATATGCAAACTATTTCTAAGGACTAGAGATGCATGTCATGCCATGAAAATATTTTAAGTTAATGCAAGGAAATTAGGTTGGTCAAAATTACTAAGGACTAAAGTCATAGGATGGACAAAATACTTTGTTATAAATCATCTTGAACAAGCACTCAATGACTTAGTCATGATGTGCATAACTACTTAGAGAACATACTAACTCTATTCTTCAAGGTGATCAACAATTATTAACAACTCTTTGTAAATTGGATATTCACTATAGTGAGAGAGACAGGAACCCGGCCAGCCACTTAAATTGTGGAACATGTCTCATGTACGTGGACATGTAAGGTTAGTTTCCAGGCCGCTTCATCTCACTATGCCGCTAGGATCCAACAAAGTTCAAGATGGTAATAACATGAGCAAAAATCGTTTATGTCTAAAGTGAAAGATAAGATTAGGAAAGAGGGAAAAGATAGAAAGAATGATGTAGTTGGTCTTCCAGGCTTCATCTCCATACTTGTAATATTCTCCTTGGTGATGTCTTGATTGAATTCTTGATAGACTTGAATAATCTTCAGACTTGATGATTTTTGTATCACCTTGTCTGGTCTTGGATTTACTTAGTCTTCATGAAGTCTCAGAGAAGGAGGGAGAAAACAAGAGAGAAAGAGGGAGCAAGACTTAGAAAATATTTTGGGTTGGTCTTCATGAACTTCCTCTTGATTTTTCTTCTAAGTGCTTCTACTTCTTGGAGATTCTTCTGGAGTCTTGTTTTGGCTAAGTCCTTCATTGGTCTTCTAGCTCCATGTTGAAAATCCTAAGTGTTTAAGTGTATAACTTTACTAAAATGCTAATTTGAAAATATTTCTAACTTAGAGAAAATGGGGGAGGGGTTTTCTTATGGAAATATAACTACAGAATAAAATATGCTATGCATGAAATGCAATTTAATCACATGAAACAATTATGCTAACGCAATTTAATTAATTTCTATTTTCACAAAATATAATAAAGGAATAAATATAAGATTAAAGTTTATGTGATTTAAATTTTTATAAAAAAATTTATAATTAGTATTAATAGACAGAGGGGATTCAAATAAATTAATAGCAATTGGATTTATTCAAAAATAATGTTTATATTAAAAGTTATGTTGAAAATACTCAAACTATTCAAATTACATATATAACTATGAATTCATTCAAATATTTCTCAAAAATATTTTTATAACAGAGGCATTATTTTACAAACATTCTAAAGTTTCTAAAAAAAAATTATTTCCAATTTTTGGATTTATAGATTTAAAGTTATTACAAATATACTCAAATCATCCATTTGAAATTTGAATAATTTATACTAAGTGAAATTTGAAATCTAACAGATCTAGAATATTCTACATGTCAAGGGATTTCCAAATATATAAAAATATTTGTATTTGGATGTGTGAGTAAAAAGTTACAACAGATTTAAGTTACAGGGTCTTTTGTGTAAAACTGCCAAATTAAATAAATCAAGAAAATCATTTTACACGTCAGCGCTGACTGGGCGCTGACTGTGCGGCTGACGTGGCATCTTCTGATTGGCTCGGATCTAGGGTTAACCTGGGCCGTAGGATCTTAAGGGGATTGGACGGATCAGATCGGGGAATACCTCTTCGGGCCGATCTAATCTTGGTCGTGGATTGCGGAGTTCCTGTTTCGTTAACTAAGTCTCGCGTTGTTTGCTTGAGGAAGGGAAGTAAGTCGTTATGATTCAAGCAAGGGACGTATAATTTATAGACTTCCCCATAAAGATTTGAAGCGTATCCTGGGCGAGTTGACCAGAACGGGGCGGCGCACCTCGCCGGACTTGGAGGAGACGGCGGCGCTCGCTCCGGCATGGACGCTCCGGTCGCTTTAGTCTCTCCCCGGACGCGCGGAGAGCGGCTCCGTACGCGGCGAGTCGTGGGGGAGATGATGGAGGCGACGGCGTTGCTCAATTCCTCCTCGAGCGGTCAGACACGGCTGGGAGGATGCGGCGGTGCCGGCGTCGTCGGGTCGAGCTCGTTTGCTCGTTTCCTGCACAAAGACAGTAGCCCAAGGGTATGAGCTGATGCGCAAGCACGCGGGGAAGAAGAGGGGGTCAGTCTCGGGCTCGGGTTCTTCTTTACCTCGCCGGGGATCGAATGAAACGGCGGCAGAAAGGGCGAACTCTGGCGAGCTCTCGCGGCAGTCTGGGGGCGTATTAGGGGCTAGGGTTTGGGGCAAATGGAAGAGGAGGTCGTGGGGTTTAAATAGAGACAGAGGAGAGAAACAAATCGCGACGATCTCGTCCGGATTTTGGAAAGGAATCGCGGCGGGATTTTCGGCCGGAGGTTGAAGACGATGCTGGCGTCATTATGACGTCTGCGATTTTTCTTTTTCTAAATTTTCATTTAATTAATATCTTTTGATTTATAACTCCAAATGAAGTCAAATCAATTTCTAAAAATTTGTAAAATACATATCTATGCTTTAAAACATTAGTGGGTATGTTTTGAACAGTTTTCAAAATTAATAATTTTGAAATATTGATTAAATACAAATTTGACACTTTATGTTAAATTTAAAACTAGGGTTTAATTAATTTTTTATTTTTGGCCAAAATAAATTCTATGAAATACCCACATTCAAAATGTTTGAACTTAAGTTATTTAAACTCATATTCCAATATTAAATAAATTTTAGTTTTAATATATTATTAAATATCATATTACAACTATTTGTAATGAAAAGAGAAAATGTAATGTAATCATTTTTAATTCAAATTATTTTGTGCACCATTATGTTTCATAATATGATAAATGTAACATCCCAACATTTTGGAATGTTCAAAAATCACTAAAATTAAAAACTTTTGTTTTGATTAAAATAAAATATTAAAATGCATAAGAAAACCAACTATGAAAGACTTCAAACATATTTAAAGAGTTTAATATTTCAAATATCTCAATGCATCATTATTTTCAAAAGTTGTTACAAGTTAAACATTTTAATATCAATTGTATTTCTTAAAACCTCAAGATGTAATTTGACAAATGTGTTACAAACTTCAAACCATTTTCATATAATAAAAGTTTCTTATAAGTATTTGAATTCGACCACTTAGCCTTAGCTATAAATAAATTAAAATAATAATTACAAGTGTTTATTTTTAACTATTGAAAACATTGTCTATTTGCCAGAAGATTATTATTCATTTACCTGAGTTCAAAACATAAATAGGATATTACAAGTCTATAATTTATAACTTAAAACCTCATAGATTTTATAATTACTTAACAACCCAAATAAACATTTCATTAGCTTAAATGATTTTCACTTATTTTCAAAACATAAAATGACTTTCATGAATATATTTTCTATATAAGAAATGAAATTAAAAAAAAAAACTTTTCTAAAGTTGTTATGAAGTTTTCAAATGAATTATCATAATATAAAATGTAAGGGTGCACAAAATAAAATTGATTTAAAATTGAACCCAATATAATTCCTATTACTTTAAAAATATTTATATTCTACTAATTTCCCAGGAATAAAAGTGAATGGTTACAAAAAAATGAGTTTAAACAGCTTAATATCAACTATATAAAATGTGGTAATTTCATAAATTTAATTTAACCCCAAATGAAATTATTAAATTAATATTTTGAAAATTGACCTAAACGGGCAAATTCACATTTTATGAATAATTCAAAATAATTAATTTAAAAAAGTTTTCAAAACATGCCCACTAATGTTTTAAAACATAGATATGAATATTACAAATTTTTAGAAATTTATTTGACATCATTTGGAGTTATAAATCGAAAGATATAAATAAAATGGAAAATTAGAAAAAGAAAAAGAAAAACCGCTGACGTCATGCTGACATCAGCATCGTATTCCTCCCGCAAACCACGCCTTGACCGAAAACCGCCAGCGATTACTCGCGTGATTCGGGCGATTAAGGCCATTAAGCCTCCCCCTCTCCGGCCCTATTTGAAGACCACGCCCTCCTCCACCTTTCCCCTCTGCTCCCTCTTCATTTGACGCCGCTGGGCTGCTACAATCGCTCGCCGGAGAAGCTCGAGTCCGCCGCCGTATTTCTTTCTTTCCCGGCGAGGTAATCCACCCCCGAGCCCGAGACCTTCTCCGTCCTCCTCCCCTTGTCCTTGTGCACCCCTCAGTCCCTTCCTTGTTTCTTCCCTGCAGCAAAATCGACGAGCCCGTGCGGAACCCGAAGATTCCCGCGCCGCCGCGACTACGGCCGCGCCTCCGCGCCGTTTCGAGAGGTCTTGCTCGACGCCATGACCTACCTCGTCTTCGCCGCATCGTGCAGAACGTCGTCGTCGCCTTCCCATGCCCGGAGGACCACCAAATCGCCGTCCTCGTCATCTCCCGAGGTGCAGCGCCGCCGTCGTCCCCAAGTCCGGCGAGTTCCCGCCGCCACCCCGGGTCAAATCGCTGTGAGCCCTCCGATCTCCTTCCAACGGCTGAGATTAGAAAATTTAAACGAATCGGTACGGGCCGTTGAGATCCGTCCGATCCAGATCCAACGGTCTGGATCTGTTGACTTATCCACGTCAGCGTGCCTCGTCAGCATCCAGTCAGCATCCGCGTCAGCAATTATTTTCGTAATTAATTTTAATTGGTAGTTTTACAGAAAAGACCCTGTAACTTAGAATTGTTATAACTTTTTACTCACTTATCCAAATTCAAATATTTTTATATATTTGGAAAGCCCTTGACATGTAGAATATTTTGGATCTTCCAAAATTCAAATTTGACTTAGTTTAAAATATTCAAATTTCAAATGGTGAATTTGAGTATTTTTGTCATAACTTTAAATCTGTAAATTCAAAAATTACAAATAAAATTATTTTAGAGACCTTGGAATATTTGTAAGTTGATGCCACTGCTATAAAATATTTTTGAGTAATATTTGAATGAATTCATAGTTATATATTTAATTTGAATAGTTTGAGTATTTTCAACATAACTATTAATAGAAATATTATTTTTGATTAAATAAAATTGCAATAAATTTAATTAAATCACCTCTGGCTATTAACACCATTTTTAGAAATTGTGTTATAAAATATAAATCACATAAAACTTTACTCTATATGTTTTCCTTTTATTATGTTTTGCAAAATTAGAAACCAATTAAATTGCAATTATAACTTTATGCATACCGTATAAATATCACAAAAATTAGTATAATATTTCTTATGTTTAAAAAGTGCATTTCATGCATAACATATTTTCTCATATAATACTTCTCATAAGAAAACTTCACACTTATTCTCTCTAAGTTAGGATTATTTTCAAACTTAGCATTTTGGTAAAGTGCTACACTTAGACACTTAGTAATTTGCAACATGGAGTGAGAAGACCAATGAAGGACTTAGTCAAGACAAGACTTCAGAAGTACCTTCAAGGAGTAGAAGCACTTTGTAACACCCCAAATTTTGGACGCAACAAAAACTTAATTGATAAAGACCCAAATTTCTGAGGGAACAAAAACTTTTTGAAATACATTACTTATGAATGTTTTTCACTCTTGTTTCCTTTGTTGGTCTTGTTGTGTTTTGAATTGTGGTTGTGGTGATGACCTCTCTACCTATCAACCTCAAAACTCAAGTTATAATATGACTTCTGAAAATCCAGGTATATGACAAGTAAAACAATACATATATCTTCTCCTATCTTATTCTTAACAAACTATAGTCATCATGAGGTATTGATTTTAACAATTACCCAAAGGCAGTTTAATTGAGAAGATAAAAGTATTTCCAAAACTACATGTTTGCAAAACTATATAGGACCATATAATAAGCCTTAAATTATATTGGATGTTAATATGATGCAAGCATTACCAACTCTCTTTTCCAAAACACCAATTTAATTAGCCTCTGGAAATCAATGCTCAGCTTGTTAGAGTAATTCTATTTATACCAAGATCCATGTCTGGATCATTATGATCACCACCTCACCTTATACTGGTTTAATTATATTCCTACCGAAAATACCCTGTTTTGATTCTGTTGATCACCTCCTCACAAATATTTTTGATCTATATTAAAAGTATGGCTATTGATCCAATTGTGTGGTTGGCCTTTATGTTATGTGCTTATATTGTTTCCCATAAGTGTGTTATTTTATGAGTGTTCATGTGGTGATTGAATATAGCAACATTTAGTGCTCATTATTTGATTTGGTATCCAAAGTGTTTGTTTTGCTTGTCTTGATTAAGTGGAATGCAATACCTCTTGTAAAATTATTTTGTGCTGATTTTTACAAAAAAATTCTATTTTATATAGATATAAAATCAATCTTCCCTCATGTTAACTTTTAGCCTTCGTTGAGCATGTCAATTAGGGTTTATCTAATTCATTTTGGAAATATAAAAACCCCTAGCATCATCTACATCACCCCTACTTGCCTTTTTCAACCTACTTTAAAATATTCAAAAATGTTTGATCATTAGTGCATGCTTGTTTTATGTGCTACATTATAATGTGACCACATGTGATGTTACTAGGTAGCAACTTGTCATTTTTGTATCTAGTGATGTTGATCCCTTTTTAGCTAAGCTCTTTCAACAAATGCTACACCTATGCCCCCTCTAATCAACCCTCCTAATATCTAATTTTTCTGGTCAAAGATTTGACTAATCTATGCTAGGAAAGTAGGCAACTCAAATCAGCCACAAAATCTTCTATATCTAAAACCTCCACTCCCCTCCTCCCAAACCCTGGTCTTAGTCGAGCATTGGATCCCCACACCCTCCCTGGACCCTTTTTGCATCAACCCTATTTATCCCTAGACTTTTCTCTCTCTTAGTCCTCTTGGAGACATTTCAGCAAACACCTGGAGGGCAGAATCATCATCACCATTGACTCACTCCCCTCCATTGACCAGGAGACGTTGGCTAGCTTCCAAAAGCCTCTGCAGCCCGTGCAGACGCTCCTCCACCGTCACCCTCACCCAATCAGCGACCAGCGCCCTCTCCCTCCCCTTCCCGAGCCCGTGAACACCAAAACCGTCCACCCCCTGCTCTTTTTCGACCAAGGCCACCACAAGCACTCCCATCTTGCCCATTCTCTTCCTCTCAATCCTCTCTCCCACCCCACGCGAGCCCGCTCAAGCTCCATTCCTCTCCTGCTCGAAAACGGCGGTGAACCACAGCTCGGCCCCGAGCCCTTTCGAGGACGAATGCCGCCGCGACCGTCCCTCTCTCTCTCATTCCTCTGCACTGCCTCGTTAACCTCCCCGTGGGCTACCTCTGAGACACCTCCTTGTCCTCGCAGGTTCACCGGAGACGCTGCGTCCACGCCGTACCCGTCGCGAGCATCCTCGACTGCGCGAACGTTCGGACGCTTCCCCGCTCGCCCTGCGACCTCCCCTCGGATGCCCTGCCTCTCCGCGCCAACCTCCGACCCTCCTCTTCGCCTCTCTGGTCCTCGGGGTGAGCTCCCCGTGCTCGACATCCTCTCCTAGATCTTCTGCCCACTGGTTCCCGTCGGGAGGAGGAAGACGACCGGTGGTCGTCGATCTCCATCTGGATGGTCCAGTTTGAACTCCCTGGATCTAATCGCAGCCGTCCGTTCGTGATCTGGCGGCAGCTCATCCCTTCGCCGCGCGCGCGAGCGCACTGGGCCGGCCCAGCTGCTTGAGCTCGACCCGGTCCCAGAATTGATAGCTTAGCTTTAATTCATTTGTGGAAGATTTGTGCATGCCAAAATTGTTAAATTAATTTTGTAGCACAGCTAAGTGTTTTCTTAATCATGTGGCACTGGCCCTTCTCAAAAATATATTATTATGGATTTTGCACCATTTACTTAATAACTTGAATTTTATAAATCCAACTCCTGCAAACTTTAGTTCTCTGGAAAGCCTAGGAGAATACCTACCAAGATCTATAAGCCTTTCATGCAGGAGATGTTTATAACTAAAGTTATATCATGTTTAAGTTTGACACCAGTACCACTTTGGGGATTTTTAGTTCATTATTAAAAATACATTTTTGAGAATCCAATTGCATGTGTTAGATAGGAGTATTAGCTATCATATCCTTGCTTGGTAGAATTTTACCTCTCATATTTTGCTCTTGGTAGATTAGTTTCTAAAACAGTAGGTTATTACACTTTAAAATGGAGATCATTATTTTCTGTTATTTGCATGTATCTAGTTTGACTTGTTTCTGCTTTATATGTTTATGCAAATGGTGTAAGAGTATTTTTGTGTGGTACTTATGAATTTTTTTTACCATGCAAAGTTGGATTTTTCTTAAAATAAATCATACCTTGTGCTGCACACTATTAATGGTAAAATGTGTGTGTTCAAGTAAAACTGAAATATATAGAGCTAGGAGTGTCCAAATTAAGTGAACTCTATTTCTACAGAAATCTTAAGTCAATACCTATCCATAGCAATTAACTTTGCATGTAGGAGATTCCTAAAACTGAAACTATACTCATTCTGGTTTTGAGACCAGTAGCATTTGCATGATTTTTAGCTTCTGTTTAGTAATAGCTTTTGATGCAAATCCAATTTTCACCACTTCATATAGTTACTAGGTGTACTGTGGTAGAAGGATTCTACTTTATGAACATTATCTCAGGAGTTATGATTTATCTACCAAAATAACAACATTTGGCTAATAAAAGTATTAGTTTTTAATCATCTGTTCTTAGCAAATGTGAATTGAGAAACATTACTAATCATCTTTTGAAGATCAGAACCTTAACTCAATAATAATTACTTGATTAAACCACTTTAGTAATGTTGGTGCATTATTTACTTATGTTTAACATTGTTCACTTTGTACCCTAATAATAACATCAATTGTGTTTATACGCTTTGCTTGTGGGTATGTTGGTGTGTTATGTTTTATCTCTTTCAGCATCATCTTATTTATACAATAAATGTAATAAGTTAATTCCCTGTTTTACTTGAATTGTTATGTGCTGATGTGCTTAGTAACTCATAAGTCCAGAAACTTAGTTCATCCTTCAATAGCCTTAATAAATTTCCTGAAAGTATTGCTAGTCCCTTCACTTTTAAGTTTCACATAGTTCATCTTGTTTCCTAGGAGTTGCACTAATTTCATTTGTGTGTTATGCATGTGAATGATTGTTTGGTGTTAAATTTTATCCAGTAGTTCCCTGTGTTTCACCATGCTTAATATATGACTTTCTTATTTTAGATTGTTGTCAACACTTGGTTGCCATGTGATTGTTTGTTTATTGGTTGAAGTGACCTTGATTGTGGTGTCCTGTTAAATAAGTCTAGCGCACCATTTTAGCTCTTAATCAGATACTTGGGTGAACATTAGTGTTAGCCTTTGTTGGTTGAATTGATTACTTACTAGGTTGTGTCTTAGAAATATTAACATGTCTGCATGAGAGTGTGCTAGTGTTAGTATTAATATTTGCTTGTGTGTTAGGATACTTTTGTCTGAAGTAATTCCTAAACAATTAATATACCTTTGTCTGAAGTATTTCCTAAACAATTAATATACTTTTGTCTGAAGTATTTCCTAAACAACTAAGATACTTTTGTCTGGAGTATTTCCTGAAGCCATTATAACAACTCTTGTTAACTGATATAATGACCCTAAGTGATGTGTTGTTTTAGTGTTATGTAGAACTACCTTTTTATACCCAGAGTTGTTGTGTATATTTTCTTAGGAGAATCTGTTGTTGTATTAGCTTTCTGGACTTGGTTGTTTATTGTTGTTTAGCTAAAGGAGTTGCTTGTTTTTGATTGTTAGCTTAGTGTCTTTTGCAATGCTTGATGTTTGGTATGTCCTTGTTGTTTTGTCTTGTATTCTGAGTGATGTTCATTTTCCGGTTTACGACGTTAGATACGACCGGGAAGGAACGGGAAGTGAGGGATGAACCTGAGGAACATCAAGATCAAGAGCAACGACATATTGCTGAGCCAGGCAAGCCCACCTCACCATTATACTGAATCCTATTATTTCATCAAGCATGTTTTGTTTTAAAAATAAAATGATGCATGTTTTACTTCTTTTGTGGCACCTTGCCACCCGAAAACTATTTTACAAAATATTGTTTGGCCCAAGTTATCTACTAGAATACTATAGGTATAACAAAAAGAGTTTTACTTGATGAGCCTTGTTGTTGAAGGCTCCATCAAGAAGAATAAGTTTTCTAGTAGTCTACCTTCATCTACTTACCTCAAAACTATAGGAGGGGAACCTTTTTGATAAAACTGTTTTACGGAGGAAAACCCGAGTTGCTGGGAGCAATCGGCGAGCAAGTGTTTTATTAAAACCCGAGTTGCTGGGAGCAATCGGGAATGTTTGTGAAAACCCGAGCTGCTGGGAGTAGTCGGAGGAGAAGAAAGTGTGTTGAAAAACAAAGTACTGCCCTAGGAACCGCTCGAACAATTAACTCGTGCAACCACACTACCTGACATGGGTAGGGCTTAGCCGGAAGCTTGTCTGTTTTAGTGTTGGGGCTCTCATACTTTCTATGAGGGCTGGGCCCTCGAAGCCGGGTTGTCGTCCGGAAGAGACAATACACTGTTGAGGACCAAGAGGCGGACGATTACGGCAGGTCTCCTGACGTGGCGGTGTGGCGTCCCGAGGAAAGACCAAGAGGTCTAGTGGAGCGCCCGGTGCCGGGGAGAACAAACCTACCGGGAGGCCCCGATACTAGGGTGGTCATAGTGGAAAGCTTTGATCGTGTTATCCGGACCCCCACATGCAGTCGTATGACGGGTCGTGGCAGACACGGCGGAAGGACCGATAGGTGTGGTTAAAGTGTGCAACCTCTGCAGAGTGTAAATCTATTCGAATAGCCGCGTCCGCGGTCATGGACGGTTGGAAAGGCCACTGATCTAGGCGTATGGGCATTTTGGTTCTTAAAAACAGGAAAGAAAAGGTTTTCCCGGGGGAAAACAAGGAGGCATAAAGTGGTACCTGGGAGGTACGGAATTTGGGTGAGGATGATTGGTCTCGCGGAGACAATCAGTCCGATCTCAAGGAAGGAAAAAGGGGTATCCCCATCCTAGTGCTTTTAAAGGTTTTACAAAAGAAAGTTTTGAACTTGGATATGTCCTTGCTATATCTAAGAGAAGAGAATTCTATCTCTAAATGTTTTTCTTCAACAAAGATATAGAGATGTCGTATTCTCTATGTCTAAAATCATGGTATTCGAAAACTAAGCCCTATAGTCGTATATAGCAGCTATCCCGGTTTTTGAAAAGTGTTTTCTTGCATTATCATGAAAACTTAAGCCTTAGAGGTGGTCTTGCGAGTACGTAAATGTACTCATATGGCTGTGTCCCTGGATATTCAAACGTCCAGGTTGAAACGAGGAGATGTACGACAAGAAAGAGGAGTACGCCGACGACTACGCCAACTGAGTGTCCCGCTCAACTGCTCTGTGGGAATGCGTCAGGACGTGACGAGGGTCGACGCTAGCCGAAGCTTCCGCTGAACCTTAGTAAATATTCGTCAAGTGCGACGATGTTTGCAGGCTTGGTTATGAGACCATTATTTATGTAAGTCTTATACTATTCGAGTTGTATGATGTAACTTTGTCTACCATGTTAGTTATGTGATCGCGATGCACTGATCATTGGGATCGTGATCTGTTTACATAACGTGGGCATCTCTGACGGTTAGTCAGAGGGGTCCTCACACACTTAGAAGAAAATCAAGAAGAAGTTCATGAAGACCAACCAGAAATATTTCTAAGTCTTGCTCCCTCTTTCTTTCTTTTCTTCCCCCTTCTCTGAGACTTCATGAAGACTAAGTTAAATCCAAGACCAGCCTCGAGGATACAAGAACCACCAAGTCTGAAGATTTATCAAGTCTATCAAAACTTCAATCAAGACATCACCAAAGAGAATGTTACAAGTTTGGAGATGAAGCCTGGAAGACCAACTACATCATTCTTACTATCTTTTGCCTCTTTCCTAATCTTATCTTTCACCTTAGACATAAACGATTTTTGATCATGTTATTACCATCTTGAAGTTGTTGGATCCTAGCGGCATAGTGAGATGAAGCGGCCTGGAAACTAACCTTACATGTCCACGTACATGAGACCTGTTCCACAATTTAAGTGGCTGGCCGGTGTCTGTCTCTCTCACTATAGCGAATATCCAATTTACCGAGAGTTGTTAATAATTGTTGATAACCTTGAAGAATAGAGTTAGTATTTTCTCTAAGTAGTTATGCACATCATGACTAAGTCATTGAGTGCTTATTCAATATGATTTATAACAAGGGTATTTTATCCAACTTCTAACCTTAGTCCTTAGTCATTCTGACTAATACATTTCCTTGCATTAACTTAAAAGATTTTTCATGGCATGACATGCATTTCTAGTCCTTAGAAATAATTTGCATATCATACATGACATGTTTTCCTTAGAAGTTTTATGAAACTTATTTGTTCACTATGTATGTGCATGTATGTTTGTTGATTGTTGTTTGTTGATTGTTGTATTGTTGTTTGCTTATAATGTTTAGATTGAACGCAGAGCAAACGTTCGTTGTTGAAAAGAGTTTGTGAACAACGACAACATTCAAAGGCAAGCGGCACACCTCATAAACTTCCCATTATTTCTATATGCATTACTTAGTGTATTTTTATATGCATGTGTACGATAGTATTGCTATGGTAAACCTGTGTAGAATTCCCTTACTCCTGTGTCTAGGTTCCTATATCATACTTAGCAGAAATATTGATGCTATGCAATTGATGAAAAGTTTTACAAAATGTTAAGTGACTACTCAGGGCTGTGCTCATGGTTGTCGTCGCCTAGGATGAATTTCTATTCTGCTTAGGGCCGTGAGCATGGTGGTTGTCAATCTGGGAGTACACATCCACTAAGTTAATGAAACACCTGGGTGGATTGGTTGAATAGTTTATGTTGAGTGGCTACTGAGGAGTGTGCTTGTGGTTGTCTTCGTCTAAGGTAGTTTCTACTATACTTGGGGCCATGAGAACGGGGGTTGTCAACCTGAGAGTGCACTTGTGGATGGCCACCCAGGGAACAGAGGAATCTGAAGAACTCCGAGTGACGATTGCTTCCAGTGCAGCCATTGCCATATGGGCTCTGGCTTGATCAATTATGTTGCATGGACTCTCTCCGGCTTGACAAGCAGATGTAGGGGGATGTTAGGTGGAACGGGTCAAGCCAGAGTGGGAGGGAAAATGCTTCTGAAAGATCTCGTCTCATTCTTCTCCTTTCCTTATCACAAATGGTGTGTAAAGGATAATTTGAGTTTAATGGGTACAATGGTGAACGTGCACAACCTCTGCAGAGTGTAAAACTAAGTACTTAGCCATGTCCCCGGTACGGACAATTTGAGCAGCTGATCACGGACGTCAACGGAGGGTTCCATCATTCCAACTTCAGAAATAAAACTTGATGGGTGAACAAGGGAAGATGAGATTTATGGTTTTCATGCCATACTTGTCTTGATTTGAAGAAAGTGTTTTCCAAAGAGATGGGAAAAATTGGCTTTATGCAAAATAGCCTTGAACTCCACCAACCAAATATGCATATAGGCTCTAGAGTTATTCCATTAAGTGTCCACCATAGTGTCACTTGCCAGACTCCATTTTTAATGGAATCTGACCCACGTTGTTGCAATATTTTTCTTATTGCAGATTGTTCGGATGACGAGTGAGGTTTCGTTTATAGGTTTCGAGTCTACAACCAACATGTTTTCGCCTGTGGCAACATGAAGTTGTTGGAGACCCACTGCTATTGTATTTCCGCAGTGTACTTTTTCAATGCTAGCTTTATGCTATGAAACTTGTATCGAATATTATGTAATTCTGGATCATTGATGTAATAAAATTGACGCTTTGTTGTGATATTACATCGTAAACTGTGTGTGCAAATGAATCGATCCAGGGATTTGCACTATACACAGGTATCTGCCTTATTTAAAGTGCAGGTACGCTACAGATGGTATCAGAGCATTGTGTTGCCTGTAGGTTCGAAACCCTAGGTTTGGATAGAAATAGGATTTGACCATAGGATTGAAAATCTATTTTATTCACTTTCTAAAAACAAAACTTTTCATTTTATCTTCCTCATACTCTCATCCACAATCAACCTTCTGAAAACATCTTATCTTTTTCTAGATGACCATGTTCTTATAGTCTAAGTCTGATTCTGCTGCTTCATATGGAAAAGCGACGATGCAACACGAAGTTCTACATACATGGAAGACCACTGAAGAACCAGGATTCGACCAACACTTCGAAGATATCCAAGTTAGTTGAACAAGAACTTGAAGCACTCAAGAAAAGGATAGATTAGACCACCTACCCATTAGAATAACGAGATTCGTTGATGTATTGAACTATCAAATTGTGGTATGGCAGTACTAACAATTTTGTCCTTCCAGGAAATTGGTGTGTTTCGTTCGATAAACGATTAGTTCGATTTCTCAAAATAAGTTTGAAACTTTTCATGTATGTGTTTGCTTGTGTTTGAACCTTGTTGCTTGATGCTTGTTAGATGTTGTTTGTAATGATTTGTATTGATCTTCTTATATAAGTTAGAACATTTTGAGTATCAACAAAACTTTTCTTTTAAGGGTGGTAGCCACCTAGTTAAATAAAACCTCGATGCTTAAACCCAGAGATCCCAAACTATCTGTCTTTCGAGCCTCCCCGATCAGAAAAATCATTCCCTGCCAGCTTTCAAGTTCCATCTCAGAAAATTTCATTTCTTGAAACCCCTTAAGTTACCAGAATCATTCCAAGAACTTGCTTTGTCTTTCTAGCTTCTCCGAATCTCGGGGACGAGATTCCTTTTAAGGGTGGTAGTCTGTAACATCCCAACATTTTGGAATGTTCAAAAATCACTAAAATTTAAAACTGTTGTTTTGATTAAAATAAAATATTAAAATGCATAAGAAAACCAACTATGAAAGACTTCAAACATATTTAAAGAGTTTAATATTTCAAATATCTCAATGCATCATTATTTTCAAAAGTTGTTTCAAGTTAAACATTTTAATATCAATTGTATTTCTTAAAACCTCAAAATCTAATTGACAAATCTGTTACAAACTTCAAACCATTTTCATATAATAAAAGTTTCTTATAAGTATTTGAATTCAACCACTTAGCCTTAGCTATAAATAAATTAAAATAATAATTACAAGTGTTATTTTAAACTATTGAAAACATTGTCTATTTGCCAGAAGATTATTATTCATTTACCTGAGTTCAAAACATAAATTGGATATTATAAGTCTATAATTTATAACTTAAAACCTCATAGATTTTATAATTACTTAACAACCCAAATAAACATTTCATTAGCTTAAATGATTTCACTTATTTTCAAAACATAAAATGACATTCATGAATATATTTACTATATAAGAAATGAAATTAAAACAAAAATCTTTTCCAAAGTTGTTATGAAGTTTTCAAATGAATTATCAAAATATAAAATGTAAGGGTGCACAAAATAAAATTGATTTAAAATTGAACCCAATATAATTCCTATTACTTTAAAAATATTTATATTCTACTAATGTACCAGGAATAAAAGTGAATGGTTACCAAAAAATCAGTTTAAATAGCTTAATATCAACTATATAAGAATGTGGTAATTTCATAAACTTAATTTAACCCCAAATGAAATTATTAAATTAATATTTCGAAAATTGACCTAAATGGGCAAATTCATATTTTATGAATAATTCAAAATAATTAATTTTAAAAAGTTTTTAAAACATGCCCACTAATGTTTTAAAGTATAGATATGAATATTACAAATTTTTAGAAATTTATTTGACATCATTTGGAGTTATAAATCAAAAGATATAAATAAAATGGAAAATCAGAAAAAAGAAAAAGAAAAACCGCTGACGTCATGCCGACGTCAGCATCGTCCACCCGCAAACCACGCCTTGACCGAAAACCGCCGGCGATTACTCGCGTGATTCGGGCGATTAAGGCCATTAAACCTCCCCCTCTCCGGCCCTATTTGAAGACACGCCCTCCTCCACCTTTCCCCTCTGCTCCCTCTTCATTTGACACCGTCGGGCTGCTACAATCGCTCGCCGGAGAAGCTCGAGTCCGCCGCCGTATTTCTTTCTTTCCCGGCGAGGTAATCCACCCCCGAGCCCGAGACCTTCTCCGTCCTCCTCCCCTTGTCCTTGCGCACCCCTCAGTACCTTCCTTGTTTCTTCCCTGCAGCAAAATCGACGAGCCCGTGCGGAACCCGAAGATTCCCGCGCCGCCGCGACTACGTCCGCGCCTCCGCGCCGTTTCGAGAGGTGTTGCTCGACGCCATGACCTACCTCGTCTTCGTCCATCGTGCAGAACGTCGTCGTCGCCTTCCCATGCCCTGAGGACCACCGAATCGCCGTCCTCGTCATCTCGCGAGGTGCAGCGCCGCCGTCGTCCCCAAGTCCGGCGAGTTCCCGCCGCCACCCCGGGTCAAATCGCTGTGAGCCCTCCGATCTCCTTCCAACGGCTGAGATTAGAAAATTTTAAACGAATCGGTACGGGCCGTTGAGATCCGTCCGATCCAGATCCAACGGTCTGGATCTGTTGACTTATCCACGTCAGCGTGCCTCGTCAGCATCCAGTCAGCATCCGCGTCAGCACTTATTTTCGTAATTAATTTTAATTGGCAGTTTTACAGAAAAGACCGTGTAACTTAGAATTGTTATAACTTTTTACTCACTTATCCAAATTAAAATATTTTTATATATTGGGAAAGCCCTTGACATGTAGAATATTTTGGATCTGCCAAAATTTAAATTTGACTTAGTTTAAAATATTCAAATTTCAAATGGTGAATTTGAGTATTTTTGTCATAACTTTAAATCTGTAAATTCAAAAATTACAAATAAAATTGTTTTAGAGACCTTGGAATATTTGTAAGTTGATGCCACTGCTATAAAATATTTTGAGTAATATTTGAATGAATTCATAGTTATATATTTAATTTGAATAGTTTGAGTATTTTCAACATAACTATTTATAGAAATATTATTTTTGATTAAATCAAATTGCAATAAATTTAATTAAATCACCTCTGGCTATTAACACCATTTATAAAAAATTTGTTATAAAATATAAATCACATAAAACTTTACTCTATATGTTTTCCTTTTATTATGTTTTGCAAAATTAGAAACCAATTAAATTGCAATTATAACTTTATGCATACCTTATAAATAGCACAAAAATTAGTATAATATTTCTTATGTTTAAAAAGTGCATTTCATGCATAACATATTTTCTCATATAGTTATACTTCTCATAGGAAAAATTCACACTTATTCTCTCTTAGTTAGGATTATTTTCAAACTTAGCATTTTGGTAAAGTGCTACACTTAGACACTTAGTAATTTGCAACATGGAGCGAGAAGACCAATGAAGGACTTAGTCAAGACAAGACTTCAGAAGTACCTTCAAGGAGTAGAAGCACTTAGAAGAAAAGCAAGAAGAAGTTCATGAAGACCAACCAGAAATATTTTCTAAGTCTTGCTCCCTCTTTCTTTCTTTCTTTCTTTCTTTTCTTCCCCCTTCTCTGAGACTTCATGAAGACTAAGTTAAATCCAAGACCAGCCTCGAGATACAAGAACCACCAATCTGAAGATTTATCAAGTCTATCAAAACTTCAATCAAGACATCACCAAAGAGAATGTTACAAGTTTGGAGATGAAGCCTGGAAGACCAACTACATCATTCTTACTATATTTTCCCTCTTTCCTAATCTTATCTTTCACCTTAGACATAAACGATTTTTGATCATGTTATTACCATCTTGAAGTTGTTGGATCCTAGCGGCATAGTTAGATGAAGTGGCCTAGAAACTAACCTTACATGTCCACGTACATGAGACATGTTCCATAATTTAAGTGGCTGCCCGGGTGTCTGTCTCTCTCACTATAGCGAATATCCAATTTACCGAGAGTTGTTAATAATTGTTGATCACCTTGAAGAATAGAGTTAGTATTTGCTCTAAGTAGTTATGCACATCATGACTAAGTCATTGAGTGCTTATTCAATATGATTTATAACAAGGGTATTTTATCAACTTCTAACATTAGTCCTTAGTCATTCTGACCAATACATTTCCTTGCATTAACTTAAAAGATTTTTCATGGCATGACATGCATTTCTAGTCCTTAGAAATAATTTGCATATCATACATGACATGTTTTCCTTAGAAGTTTTATGAAACTTATTTGTTCACTATGTATGTGCATGTATGTTTGTTGATTGTTGTTTGTTGATTGTTGTATTGTTGTTTGCTTATATTGTTTAGATTGAACGGAGAGCAAACGTTCGTTGTTGAAAAGAGTTTGTGAACAACGACAACATTCAAAGGCAAGTGGCACACCTCATAAACTTCCTATTATTTCTATATGCATTACTTAGTGTATTTTTATATGCATGTGTACGATAGTATTGCTATGCTAAACCTGTGTAGAATTCCCTTACTCCTGTGTCTAGGTTCCTATATCATACTTAGCAGAAATATTGATGCTATGCAATTGATGAAAAGTTTTACAAAATGTTAAGTGACAACTCAGGGCTGTGCTCATGGTTATGGTCGCCTAGGATGAATTTCTATTCTGCTTAGGGCCGTGAGCATGGTGGTTGTCAACCTGGGAGTACACATCGACTAAGTTAATGAAACACCTGGGTGGATTGGTTGAATGGTTTATGTTGTGTGGCTACTCAGGACTGTGCTTGTGGTTGTCTTCGCCTAAGGTAGTTTCTACTATACTTGGGGCCATGAGCATGGGGGTTGTCAACCTGAGAGTGCACTTGTGCATAGCATCAATAATTCTACTAAGTATTATATAGGAACCTAGACACAGGAGTAAGTGTTTCTACACAGGTTTTGCATAGCAATACTATCCTACACATGCTTATATAAAAATACACTAAGTAATGCATATAGAAATAATAGGAAGTTTATGAGGTGTGCCACTTGCCTTTGAATGTTGTAGTTGTTCACAAACTCTTTTCAACAACAAACGTTTGCTCTCCGTTTAATCTAAACAATATAAGCAACAACAATACAACAATCAACAAACAACAATCATCAAACATACATGCTCATACCTAGTGAACAAACAAGTTTCATAAAACTTCTAAGGAAAACATGTTATGCATGATATGCAAATTATTTCTAAGGACTAGAGATGCATATCATGCCATGAGAATCTTTTAAGTTAATGCAAGGCAATTAGATTGGTCAAAATGACTAAGGACTAAAGTCATAGGTTGGACAAAATACTTTTTTATAAATCATCTTGAATAAGCACTCAATGACTTAGTCATGATGTGCATAACTACTTAGAGAAAATACTAACTCTATTCTTCAAGGTGATCAACAATTATTAACAACTCTTTGTAAATTGGATATTCACTATAGTGAGAGAGACAGAAACCCGGCCATCCACTTAAATTGTGGAACAGGTCTCATGTACGTGGACATGTAAGGTTAGTTTCCAGGCCGCTTCATCTCACTATGCCGCTAGGATCCAACAAACTTCAAGATGGTAATAACATGAGCAAAAATCGTTTATGTCTAAAGTGAAAGATAAGAATAGGAAAGAGGGAAAAGATAGAAAGAATGATGTAGTTGGTCTTCCATGCTTCATCTCCAGACTTGTAATATTCTCCTTGGTGATGTCTTGATTGAATTCTTGGTAGACTTGAATAATCTTCAGACTTGATGATTTTTGTATAACCTAGGCTGGTCTTGGATTTACTTAGTCTTCATGACGTCTCAGATAAGGAGGGAGAAAACAAGAGAGAAAGAGGGAGCAAGACTTAGAAAATATTTCTGGTTGGTCTTCATGAACTTCCTCTTGATTTTTCTTCTAAGTGCTTCTACTTCTTGGAGATTCTTCTGGAGTCTTGTTTTGGCTAAGTCCTTCATTGGTCTTCTAGCTCCATCTTGAACATCCTAAGTGTCTAAGTGTATAACTTTACCAAAATGCTAAGTTGAAAATATTTCTAACTTAGAGAAAATGGGGGAGGGGTTTTCTTATGGAAATATAACTACAAAATAAAATATGCTATGCATGAAATGCAATTTAATCACATGAAACAATTATGCTAATGCAATTTAATTAATTTCTATTTTCACAAAATATAATAAAGGAATAAATATGAGATTAAAGTTTTATGTGATTAAATATTTATAACAAAATTTATAATTAGTATTAATAGATAGAGGGGATTTAAATAAATTTATAGCAATTGGATTTATTCAAAAATAATGTTTATATTAAAAGTTATGTTGAAAATACTCAAACTATTCAAATTAAATATATAACTATGAATTCATTCAAATATTACTCAAAAATATTTTATAACAGAGGTATTATTTTATAAATATTCTAAAGTTTCTAAAACAATTTTATTTGCAATTTTTGGATTTATAGATTTAAAGTAATTACAAATATACTCAAATCATCCATTTAAAATTTGAATAATTTATACTAAGTCAAATTTGAAATCGAACAGATCTAGAATATTCTACATGTCAAGGGCTTTCCAAATATATAAAAATATTTGAATTTCGATGTTTGAGTAAAAAGTTACTACATATTTAAGTTGTAGGGTCTTTTCTGTAAAACTGCCAAATTAAATAAATTGAGAAAATCATTTTACACGTCAGCGCTGATTGGGCGCTGACTGTGCGGCTGTCGAGGCAACGACGTGGCATCTTCTTATTGGCTCAGATCTAGGGTTAACCTGGGCCGTAGGATCTTAAGGGGATTGGGCAGATAAGATCGGGGAATACCTCTTCGGGCCGATCTAATCTTGGCCGTGGATTTCGGATCGGACGGTCCTGGGCGAGTCGACCAGAACAGGGTGGCGCACCTCGCCGGACTTGGAGGAGACGGCGGCGCTCGCTCCGGCGTGGACGCTCCGGTCGCTGTAGTCTCTCCCCGGACGCGCGGAGAGCTGCTCCGGACGCGGCGAGTCGTGGGGGAGACGATGACGGCGACGGCGTCGTGCAATTCCTCCTGGAGCGGTCGGACACGGCGGGGAGGATGCGGCGGTGCCAGCGTCGTCGGGTCGAGCTCGTTTGCTCGTTTCCTGCACAAAGGCAGTAGCCCCAAGGGTATGAGCTGATGCGCAATGTGGTGACCCAGCATACCACTGCATGGTGTAGTATGATATAGTCGTTGACATAGCACCAATGGATCACCGTCCACCAGTGTTACATCATCAAAGTGGTACAACAGAAACATCGCAGGTCCAAGGCATGACTATAGATTACAAACATAAGATGCAGAACAACATATCTTTAGAACCTCCTCGAAACAATGAGGCAATGCCCTAAATAAATAAGATCAAATGAAAAAAATCTCGGAGGAACTAACCTATACAAATCCTACTGCTAATATTGATAGGCTTGCGATTGTGCTGTAGCATCGCCTACAGAGATAGGTTCTATGACTAGGAATTTGTCCTCTTCTACACTACGCCTTCATTTTTCCTCCGTCTTCCTTCAATTTGTAACGTCCCAAATTTTGGAAACAAGAAAAATCTAATTATAAAGCACCAAAAATTTGGAACCAACAAAAGCTTTTTCAACTATCTTGTTAATGTATGTTTGTTACTCTTGTTTCCTTTGTTTGTCTTGTTTTGCTTTGATTTGTATTTGTGTTGATGATCCCTCTAGCTATCAACCTTAAAACTCAAGTTATAATATGACTTATGAAAACCCAGGATTATGACAATTCAAACAACACATATATCTTCTCCTATCCTATTCTTAACAAACTATAGTCATCTTGGGGTCTTGATTTTAACAAATGCCCAAAGGCAGTTTAATTTAGAAAATAAAAGTATTTCCAAAATTATATGTTTGCAAAACTACAAAAGATTACATAGGAGGCTATGGTATATTTTGAGTTTGAAATGTTGCTAGTATTAGCAACTCTCTTTTCAAAACCCCAACTTTACTAGTCTTTGGAAATCAATTCCCAAAGAGATGCTTAATTATCTTTATCCAAAACCTTGCCATAATCATGTTGATCACCACCTCACCAACTTTATAATACACTCTTGGAATTTGGTGATTTATCCAAATGTTTGTTGGTTGCCCTAGTGGATTTGTATTGAATTGCTTTATTGAAATATGTTATTGTTGTGGGTGTTGCTTGTGTCAACATTTTATGTTGATAGTTTAACTTAGGATCTAAATTCTAGTTTAGCTTATCTTGCTTGAATGAATTGTGTTACCCCTTGTAATGTTGTTTTTGTATTATTAGGTCTATAGTTGCTATTTTTGAGAAGTAGAAGATTTATCTTCACTCATGTTAATTTATAGCAATTCTAGAGCAGGTCAATTAGAGTTTATTTTATTCAATTTGGAAATGCAACTCACTTAACCTCATCCTTATCATCTCTACTATCCACACATAACCTTATTTAAGATATTCAAAATTGTTTGATCATAAATTCACGCTTGTTTTGAGTGTTTCATAATAAGGTGACCATTTGTGCATTACTAGATAGCTTTTTGTCATTTTTGTATCTAGTGGTTGTTTAACCTTTTGACCTGAACTCTTAAGCCTAATGCCTCACCCATATCCCTTCTGACTAGCCCATCCTGTCTCTAGTTTTTCTTGTCGAAGATTTGACTAATCCATGTTAGCAAAGTGGGCTAATTAAATCAGCCCAAATTCATCAAAATCCAAACCTACCCCTCTCCTCTTGTCCATCATGTGTTTTTGGGTGTGCATTGGACCTCCACCCCTCTGGAAACTCTTAGCACGAATTTGGTCAAACCCTAGCCCTTCTTTTCTTCTTGTCTTTTTCCTTCTGGCATTTTGTCGAGCACCTCTAGTGCAGAGCTGGCCTCCCCTCCCTCTTCTTTAATCCTTGCATGGAGACAAGCCAATGCGCGGCCAGCTCCCCTCTGCATCCCTGCCTACCTCCCAGACACCGCCCTCCCTCGCCAATCGCTGCCCGAGCCCTCTCCTTCTTTTCCTCTCTCTGCCCGAAAGCCTTGAAACCGGCCACCACCTTGGGTACAAGCCCACAGACTCACTCCCTCCCTCTAGCTCTGTCCATTCTCCTCCTCTCACTCCTCTTTCCCATCCCGTGCGAGATCTCGAGCCCTCTCGCTCTCTGTTGCCCGGGAATGCGTGGAGAACGTCGTTCGGGTCCGAGCTCGTGCATGCAAGCTCACCTGCGACTCCGTCTCCCTTTTCCTTTCCTCTCTTCACCGTTGCGTTTCCCTCACCATTTCCTACCTCTGAGACACTCCCATTTCTTCGCAGATACGCCGGAGTCGGCACGGCCTCGCCATGCCCTTTCCGGATGCCCTCGGTGTTCCCGTCGTTCAGGAGCTTGCCTTCGAGAGCTTCGACTGCTGGAGTCCGTCCTCGACCCTCCGCTTCATCCTCGACTTCTCCTCGTCGCCTCTTCGCACCTGGGGTGAGCTACTCGTCCTCGCCCTCTTCTCTAGGGTTTCCTGCCCCGCTCGGACCGGCCCAAGGAAGAAGACGAGCTCTGGCCGTCGATCTCCATCTGGACGGCCCCGTTTGAAACCTTTCTCGTCTAATCCTAGCCCTCCACCCCAGATCTGATGGCCGCGTACCCCTTGGCCTGGGCGCGTAGCGCTCGCGGGCCGGCCCAGCTCGCACGGCAGGGCCTGCTCCAGATCCAGCCCTTCTAATCATTTTCCTTTAAACAATTTATTTCTCTGTTTATTTTTCTGTGATTTGGTAGCCTAGCTTTTATTCATTTGTGGTAGATCTGTGCATGCAAATTTTTTAAAATAAATTTTGTTGGATTGCTGTGTGTTTTCTTGACCATATGGCACTGGCCTTTCTCAAAAAAAAGTTTTTATGTGTGCTCTATGTTTTTGCACCATTTACTAAATAACTTGAGTTTTATAGGTCCAAAATTAGCAAACTTTAGTTCTATGGAAAGCTTAGGAGAATACCTACCTAGATCGATAGGCCTTGCATGCAGGATATATGTCTAAATAAAGTTCTATAAAGTTTAAGAAAGACATCAGTAGCAATTTGTTGAATTTTAAATCTTTATTTAAAATTCTTTGTGGAGTAAATCCAATTGCATGTGCTAGATATCAGTGTTAGCTATCATATCCTAGCTTGGTAGAATTTCACAGCTTACATTTTGTGCATGGTGGATTATTCTCTTAAACAGTAGGTTATTACACTAGAAAAAGATTATCTTTATTTTCTGTTAATTGCATGTGTTTGATTTTAATGTTTGGTGCTATATCTGTTTGTACAAATAAATTAAGAGTAAGTTTGTTGGATACTTATGTGGTTTCCTCAGCATGAAAAGTTGGGTTTGTGTAACAATAATTTATATCTTAGGTTGTACTCTATTAATGGTAAAATGTATGTATTCCACTAGAACTGAAATATATGGAGCTATGAGTGTCCAAATGAAGTGAATAAAATTTCTACAGAAATCTTAAGTCAATACCTATTCATAGAAATTAACCTTGCATGTAGGAGATTCCTAAAACTGAAACTATGTTCATTATGGTTTTGAGACCAGTAGCATTTACATGATTTTTAGCTTCTGTTTAGAAACAGCTTTGATTGCAAATCCAAGTTTCAACACTTGATATGGTTGCTAGGTGTACTGTGGTAGATGGATTTGATGTTCTGAACATTATCTTAGGAGTTATGTTTTATCTACCAAAACAACAACTTTTGGGCTAATAAAAGTATTAGTTTTTCATCATCTGTTCTTAACAAATGTGAATTGTAGAAATATTACTAATCAACTTTTGAAGATCAGAACCTTAACTCAATCATAATGACTTGATTAAACCACTTTTATAATGTGTGGTGCATTGTTTACATATGTTTAGCATTATTCACTTTGTACCCTAACAATAACATCAATTGTGTTTATATGCTTTGTTTGTGAGCTTGTTGGTGTGATGTTAAATCTCTTTAAACATCATCTTATTTATCTAATAAGTATTATGAGATAAATTCCAGTTTTACCTCACTTGTTAGGTGTTGGTGTGCTTAGTAACTCTTAAGTACATAAACTTAGGTTATCCTTTAATAACCTTAATGAATTTCCTAAAAATATTGCTAGCACATTCACTTTTGAGTTTCCACATAGCCCATCTTGTTTGGTGCACTAGTTTCATTTGTGTGTTATGCATGTGAATGATTGTTTGGTGCTAAATTTTATCCAGTAGATCCTTGTGTTTCGCAGTGCTTAATATATGACTTTCTTATTTTAGATTGTTCTCAACACTTGGTTGCCATGTCATTGTTTGTTTATTGGTTGAAGTGACCTTGATTGTGGTGTCCTGTTAAATAAGCCTAGTGCACCATTTTAGCTCTTAATCTGATACTTTGGTGAACATTAGTATTAACCTTTGTTGGTTGAATTGATTATTTACTAAGTGGTGTCTTAGAAATATTAACATGTCTGTATGAGAGTGTGCTAGTGTTAGTATTAATGTTTGCTTGTGTGTTAAGATACTTTTGTCTGAAGTATTTCCCTAAACAATTAATATACTTTTGTCTGAAGTATTTCCTGAACTGTTAAGATACTTTTGTCTGAAGTATTTATTGAAACTAATATAACAACTCTTGTTAAATGATACAATATCCCTAAGTGATGTGTTGTTTTAGTGTTCTGTAGAACTACCTTTTTAATACTCAGAGTTGTGGTGTATATTCCCTTAGGAGTATCTGTTGTTTGTCTTAGCTCTATGGACTTTGTTGTTTATTGTTGTTTAGCTAAAGGAATTGTTTGCTTTTGGTTGTTAGCTAAATGTTTTGTACAATGCTTGCTGTTTGTTAGGTATTTTGGACTTTGTCTTGTATTCTGAGTGTGGTTCATTTTCCTGTTTACGACGTTAGATACGATCGGGAAGGAACGGGGAGTGAGGATGAACCTGAAGAACATCAAGATCAAGACCAAGGACATATTGCTGAGCCAGGCAAGCCCACCTCACCTCTATAATGAATCCTAATATTCTATCAAGCATTGTTTTGTTTTCAAAATAAAATGATGCATGTTTTACTTCTTTTGTGGCACCTTGCCACCCGAAAACTATTTTACCAAATATTGTTTGGCCAAAGTGATATACTAGAATAGCTGTAGGTATCTTAAGAAGAGTTTTACTTGTTGAGTCTTGTCATTGAAGGCTCTATAAAGAAGATTAAGTTTTCAAATAGTATACTCTGTTATCTTACCTCAAAACTATAGGATGGGAACCCGTTTGATAAAACTATTTTATGGAGAAAAACCTGAGTTGCTGGGAGCAATCAGCGAGTAAGAACTGTTTTATGAAAACCCGAGATGCTGAGAGCATTCGGAGATGTTGCGAAAACCCGAGCTGCTGGGAGCAGTCGGAGATGGAAGTTTAATTTCGAAGTCCCTGCTGCCGCCCGAACAATTAACCCGTGCAACCACATTACCTCAAAATGGGTACGAGGCTTAACGGAAGCTTGTTGGTGTTGGTATTCGAATTTTCCTCAATTGGCTAGATGGGGTTCGAGGCCCCGGAACCGAATGCTGCAAGAGAATGGGCATACAGAGAGTGGACTTCGTGTGCCACCGGGAAGCAACGGTGGGTCTCCTGTCATGGCGGTATGAGGCTAGGGGAAACCGTACAGATACGGCTAGCTCACTCGGTGCCGGGGAGAACAAACCCACTCGACGAGGATATTCTGATACCAGCATCAACATAGTGGAAATTAGGATTGGCCGTCTGTTGTGTGCATGCTGTCTCTGTACAGTCCGTGGTTGATCCACGGCAGACCATCCGAATCTTGTGGTGAAAGTGTACAACCTCTGCAGAGTGTAAATCTATTCGAATAGCCGCGTCCGCGGTCATGGACGGTTGGAAAGGCCACACTGGGCGTCTGGAGAAAGAAGTTGTTTTATAAAGGAAAAATGTTTGTGTGGAAATCAGGAGGTACCTGGGAGGTACGGAATTTGGGTGAGGATGATTGGTCTCGAGGAGACAATCAGTCCAATCTCAAGGAAGGAAAAAGGGGTATCCCCATCCTAGTGTTTTTTAAAGGTTTTACAAAAGAAAGTTTTGAACTTGGATATGTCTTTGCTATATCTAAGAGAAGACAATTCTATCTCTAAATGTTTTTCTTCAACAAAGATATAGAGATGTCGTATTCTCTATGTCTAAAATCATGGTATTCGAATACTAAGCCCTATAGTCGTATATAGCAGCCACCCCAGTTTTCGAAAAGTGTTTTCTTGCATTATCATGAAAACTTAAGCCTTAGAGGTGGTCTTGCGAGTACGTAAATGTACTCATATGGCTGTGTCCCTGGATATTCAAACGTCCAGGTTGAAATGAGGAGATGTACGACAAGAAGGAGGAGTACGCCGACGACTACGCCAACTGAGTGTCACGCTCAACTGCTCTGTGGGATTGCGTCAAGACGTGACGAGGGCCGACGCTAGTCGAAATCTTCCACTGTACCTTAGTTCATTTTCGTCATGTGCGACGATGTTTGCAGACTTGGTCATGTGACCAGTATTTATGTAAGTCTTATTCTATTCGAGTTGTATGATGTAACTTTGTATACCATGTTGGTTATGTGATCGCGATGCACTGATCATTGGGATCGTGATCTGTTTACATAACGTGGGCATCTCTGACGGTTAGTCAGAGGGGTTCCTCACACAATTGCATCAACTCGATGTAGTTGCCTTCTTTGGTATCTTGAGTTTATCCGCCTTCGGAGTCTTCATAGCCTAAAGTGTTGCTTTCTTGTGGTTCTTCATCTCTAAGAAGGGGTTTAAGAGGCAAGGGTGAGTAACAGCGTTACCCATCAAGTTCAATATATATAAGGTGGGAAGTTTGATGCATAAGCACAGCCACAGACAATGGATTGTCGTAGGCTGATGCAAGTTTTTGAAAACATTTCTTCAAAAGGTTGCTTTTATTCTGAATACTATGCTCGTCAGGAGTCACAGGGCTAGGGCTTTGAGGAGCCTCCTTTCCTGCTGCGTTCGTCGTTCCGTCCTGTCACATTCATACACTCTGCAGAGGTGCGCTTCTTTACCCATAAGAGATCAAGACCTTGTTGCACAACCGGGCGTACTTTCCCGTCGACACTTCCTTGGTGTGGGGCCCAGTCAGTAATCCAAGCCAATCACTGCGCCTTTCCACCATCCCCGCACACCCCCATTACTCCGGTTGCAAGCCAGTGGGCACCGTCCCATGCTAAAACTTGCTGACCAGTGGGCACCGTCCCAAGCTAGTCCTGAAGCCAACCTTCAATAGATGCTAGAAGCCACAACCCGAAGGTGAGATTATTATCCGAGCCATCTCAAGCTCATGAGCGGATTTACCATTGCCTGACTTGTACTATGCATCCGTTGGTGTACGAGAGGAAAAGGGTACAGCTGACTTCTCCGTCCCATTCCAAATCTTATGGTTGCACGTAATATTCGGCGCAAGAATCACTGGCGACACTTGTTGTTAAGTCCTAGGTGGTACTTTCCCGTGCAAATGGAACCTCCACCACAACATTCTTACCATGGTCCCATCTGCCAGCCATATGAGATTACCACCTCACTGGTGGATAACCATAGTGATATTATTATAAAATAAGCTTTCTGCCCTTTTTGTGTGATATGCAATAATAACATTTTGAAAATAGTTTCTTAGCAAATACTTCAATAGGACATGAGTAAAAGGAATGAACTTGCCTTTTTGATTGCAAGATTATGCAGCCAAGGTCTTCGATATAATATAAACTCCAAGAAGTCTAAAAACAACATCATTGGTCTGGTAAGGACTAATGTTTAAAGAATGTAAAGGCCCTCCTTATTATAAGGTAGCGACCTCATGTGTATAGTGCTAGTCCCTGGATCGACTTGCTAGCACACACAGTTTAAGATGAAATATAATAACATTGCATCAATATTCATAACACGATGATCCAGAAATAAAAGGGGTTCGATACAAGGTGCATAGCCCATGGCTAGCTCAAACCGAAATAAACACACAGCGGAAAGAAAATGGATAAGTGAGCTCCATCTTCATCATGTGCCACAGGCAAGACATGTTGGTTGGAGACTCGCGACCCTAACAATCCTTACTCTTCGTCAGAGGGTCCTGCAATGGTGAGTTGCAGCCCAAACTATATTGGGTCAGCACAATTGAATTGTGGTGGCAAGATGACACTTTGTAACTAAAATGACTAAGACTATATCTACATGCATATTTGGCTCGGTGGAGTTTGAGGCTGATTTGCATAAAGCCAGTTTTGTCCTATCATTTATAAAACAACTTTTCATCTTAGACAAAGAGTACCACTGATAGAAAACAGTGAACACCTTTGACAACAAAGAGTACCACCGATAGAAAACGGTGAACAACTTTGAAAACTACTCACAACGAGCACCACCGATAGAAAGCGGTGAGCTCTCCCAAATCCTTGTTCACCCATCAAATTTTATTATAGAAATTGGGATGAGGAGATCTTCAACATCTGCCCTGCCTAGTTGCTCAAATGTCCATAACCGGGGACACGGCTAAGTATACTTAGTTTTTAACTCTCGAGAGGGTGTGCACTTTCACCACTAGACCCAATCATTCCCTCGTCCATGTCAACCTTTTATGAAATGGAAAAGAGAAGACCGAGACGGGACCTTTCCGAAGTAATTCCCCGAGTCACAACGCGCGACCCGAACCAACCTATCATCCCCCTACATCTGCTGGTCACGACGGATCGGGGTCTCACAACATGTATGGTCAAGACAGAGCCCATTTGACAAGTGGTTGCACTAGAAGCTACTAAACAAGAGGCATCTACAATCTCTTTAAGCCTGGGTGACTTTCCACATTTGTGCGCTTCCACCAAGGGTAATTACCATAGACATGAACCATAGACATGGACCCCCTGAGTAGCCACCCACCATGGTTCTCCAACCAGCACCCAGGTAGTTAATTATTTAACTTCATTAATTTTTCACTATCCAACTAGTCAAAACATTTTTCATTGCTTGGCTAAGCATCCTACTAAGTGTTCTTGCTTCTATGCTCAGGGTGGGGGGTAGCTAAACACTACATAGGAGCATAGCATAATAAAGTAACCACACACAACTCCTAACATGCATACTACAGAAAAACACTACTATGCATATAGAGAAAATAATAGGTGGTTTATGAGCGTCACTTGCCTTGGCCAACTGAAGAGTTGAAGTTACACTCTTCACAACACGTAAGACACTCCACACAATCTAAAAACAATAAACATTCAACGATTCAATACATATGCACAATACGAAAACAATGCTAGACATTTATGAATGCATGCTACAAAATTAAATTGTTTAATAGTTCTCTGGTTACAAAATACATGCATGATGGCATGAATCGAATTTTAATTTAATTGCATTTTACAAATCATTTGATTTAAATAATTTTACGCAGAATAACTAGACTTGTGTAATTGATTATCCATAAAATTTATATTTTTAGTCCCTCTGGGCAGAGGGTACAATATGGCAACATTTAACATAGGTTTCACTTTTTAAAAATATTCTTGGAATTTTAGTTATGGACTATATGGCCGAAATGGTTCTCTGCGTAAAATTTCATTTTAACAGATGCAAAATAGAAAAGTAATGATGCCAAATTAATCTACACGAGAAGAGCTTTCCAGGGATATAAAATTTACTAAATTTGGAGTTGTTGTTTGAAAGTTATGAATTTTGAAAGTTTGAATTAATTTCTGTTTTATTTAACAATTTTCAGACAGGCGATTAATCTGGACCGTACGATCTAACTAACACGAACGCTCCGGATTAAAAGATACTGGTTCGGAAACGAAACAAATCGGATCCGTCGGACCGAGATCTGACGGTCCAGATCCTACCGACCACGAACGGGCGGCGCGGTACACCGGAGCGAACTCCGGCCGCGGCGGCGCCATGCCCGGTGAGCACGGATGCGGCTGAACAGAGGGGTTCGGGCTACGCGGTTGGTACCTGGGGACAGAGGGGGTCGAGGCGGAGTTGAGGGCGCGGTCGCGGTTGTCGGGGGGGTCTTTGTGCGCCGACAGGGCCTCACCGGCGTTGGAGTTGCGGGCGGCGGATCCGGTCGACGACGGCGCGGTCGTTCTGGAGTGCGGGGTAACACAAAAACGTGTCAGCGGTGTGCGCAAAGAAGAGGGGATGCGAATGGAAGAGACAGGAGGGGCAGAGGCGTACCGAACTCGCCGGAATCGTGGACGCACGGCGGCGGCTCACGGCGGTGCGGCGAACTCGGTTTACTGCGGCTTGGCGGCGTATGGGGGCGCGCTTGCTGGGGGAAAGAGGAGCGGGGGTGCGGGGATTTAAAGGGGGCGTGGTCAGCGTGCCGTTGTGGACTCGGGGGGGGAGTGGAGCGTGCGCGGCGTGGGCATCGTGGGCGACGGCGTCTGGCGCGGGAGCGGTTGGAGGAGAAGGGTCTGACGCGGGGGGCCCGCCTGGAAGAGAGAGGGAGAGAGAGAAGCAGCAGCGCACGGGCTCTTGCTGGGCCTGCCTGGTTTCTTTTTTTTTGTTCTACTTATTTTATTTTTGTTTTAAGATTTCTGAATTCAAATTAAAAATAGAATCTGATTCAAAACTTCTCGGAAAAATATAAAAAATACATTTTGGAAAGCTTATCAAAAATACAATCCTATAGTAAGACTTAGAGATAAAAATGGTTTAGTGAAAAATAAACTTATTTTCTATGACACAAGTTGTGCATTATAAACTTAATTTCTATTTGTTATGTGATAAAAGAAGACAAGTGTCCACTAGAGATTTGAAGTGTAATGGTGACATGGTGGATGTATGCATGCTTTTGAATTTGTAAAATTTGGAATGTTACAAGCCTAACCCCCTTCAGATGAATCTCGCCCTCGAGATTCAGATGGGATAGCAAATAGGTGTGGGTGGTCCTCGCGGAGTTCATCTTCTCATTCCCAGGTTGCTTCTTCCTCCGTATGGTGCTTCCATTGAACCTTGCAGAACCTGATCGTCTTGGTACGGGTGAATCTTTCCGTTGTCTCAAGTATCTTGACAGGCTTCTCTTCGTAAGTGAGGTCACTTTCCAATTGGACCTCTTCTATTGGTATTGTATCCTTCAACGGAGTTTCCGCCATCTCGGAATGACATTTCTTCAGTTGACTCACGTGAAACACATTGTGTACTGCTGAGAGGACTTCTGGAAGTTCTAGCTCATAAGCTACTTCTCCCTTGCGAGAAAGGATCTTATATGGACCAATGAACTGTGGTGCTAACTTTCCTTTGATTCCGAATCTCTTCACGCCACGTAGTGGGGATACTCTAAGGTATGCTCTATTGCAAATTTCATAAGTAATCTCCCTTCGCTTAGAATCTGCATAGCTCTTCTGTCTGGATTGGGCTATCTTTAATCTGTCTCGGATCAATCTGACTTTTTCCTCCGCCTCTTGGATAATATCTGGTCCGAAGAGGTTACGCTCTCCTACTCCATTCCATAGTAATGGGGTGGTGCATTTCTTCCCATACAAGGCTTCAAATGGAGCCATCTCTATGCTAGCTTGGTAGCTGTTGTTGTATGAGAACTCTGCGTATGGTAGATTTTCATCCCAACTTGATCCATAATCTAGTGCACATGATCTCAACATGTCTTCAAGAATCTGATTAACTCTTTCGGTATGTCCATCAGTCTGTGGGTGGAATGCTGTGCTGAACTCCAATCTGGTTCCCAGGGACTCATGTAGTTGTTTCAAAAAATGCGAGGTAAACTGTGTTCCCCTGTCGGAAACAATGCTCTTTGGAACACCATGCAGGCATACGATCCTATTCATGTATATCTTGGCTATTGCTAGGGTGAATTGAGTATGGTGAATCGTGAGCTTCTTGTAGTATTAGCCTCCTAAGCTCCTTGTCTTCAGGTACGCATATGCGCTTTTCAAACCATAGTGTACCTATATCGTCCTCATGAAACCCTTTTGCCTTATCCTTGCTCATGTTAACTCTAATCTCTTCCATTTCTTTATCCGTCTTCTGTACCTCTCTGATCTTGTCTGTCAAGGTTGGTTGGACTTCTAAGGATGCTAAAAATCCTTCCATCACTACTTCTAGCCTGAGATCCTTAAATTGTTCACACAAGTCTTCTGGCAATTCACCTTTTGTAAGGCCGTTCACGTAGACCTTACGGCTCAAGGCGTCTGCTACTACATTGGCTTTTCCAGGGTGATACTGAAGGTTAAGGTTATAATCCTTGATTAATTCCAACCACCTCCTTTGTCGTAAGTTTAACTCTTTTTGGGTGAAGATGTATTTCAGACTTTTGTGATCGGTGAACACTTCACAACGTTTTCCCATCAGGTAGTGTCTCCATGTTTTCAAAGCATGCACTAATGCAGCCAATTCTAAGTCATGTGTGGGGTAGTTGCCTTCATGCTTTTTCAGTTGTCTAGAAGCATAGGACACCACTTTACCCACCTGCATTAACACACATCCCAGTCCTTGACGTGAAGCATCACAGTACACTTGAAAGTCTTTCTCTAGGTCAGGTAGGCACAATACAGGGGCAGACACTAAACGTTTCTTTAGTTCTTGGAAACTGGCCTCACATGCATCAGTCCATTCAAACTTCTTTTCCTTCTTCAACAAGTTAGTCATAGGTTTGGCTATCTTGGAGAAATTCTCGATGAACCTCCTATAATATCCCGCCAAGCCCAGAAAGCTGCGGATTTCTGCCACATTCTTTGGTGACTCCCATTCTGTCACTGCTGCTACTTTCGCGGGGTCCACAGCAATCCCTTCCCCTCACTATGTGTCCCAGGAATGCTACTTCACTCAACCAAAACTCACATTTGCTGAACTTTGCACAAAGTTTGTGCTCTCTGAGCTTCTCCATAACCAAACGCAAATGTTCTTCATGTTCTTTTTTGTTCTTGGAATATATCAAAATATCATCTATGAAAACCACAACAAACTTGTCCAAGTATTCCATGAATACCTTGTTCATCATGTTCATGAAATAAGCAGGTGCATTGGTCAGACCAAAAGGCATCACCGTATACTCATATAATCCATACCTAGTGGTGAAGGCTGTCTTAGGTATATCATGTTCTCTAATCTTTAACTGGAAGTATCCAGATATTAGGTCGATCTTGGAAAACACACTAGCTCCTTCCAGCTGGTCAAACAGGTCATTGATTCTCGGTAGTGGATATTTGTTCTTAATGGTCACTTCATTCAGGGAACGGTAATCCATGCATAACCTCATACTCTTGTCCTTCTTCTCCACGAACAACACAGGTGCTCCCCAAGACGATGAACTAGGACGGATGAATCCTTTTCCCAACTGCTCCTCAAGTTGTGCCTTAAGCTCCTTCAGCTCTTCCACAGACATGGGGTAAGGCTTCTTGCTATTGGTCCTGTTCCTGGTAGCAATTCTATCAGGAACTCTACATCTCTATCTGGTGGCATTCCTGGTAGTTCGTCTGGAAATACATCGGGGTATTCCTTCACAATCGGTACCTCTTCCATACTAACCCCCTTAAGAGAATTCAACTTAGTCTCTTTTGATCCATAGAAAGACTGGTACCGGATTTTCTTCATTTCCGGGGTGGTGAGGGTGATTGCTCTACTAGCACAATCAATTTGTCCCCTATACTGGGACAACCAGTCCATGCCTAAAATGACATCAATCCCTTGGTTTTCCAGAATGATAAGTTTGCTAGGAAAGTTATGGTTCCCAATATCCAGTGTCAGTGTGTGACTTCCTGAGTTAACCAACATGTTTCCCCCAGGAGAACTTACTCTAATTGGTCTTGCTAGGGTCTTAGTGGGTTATTTATGCTTATCCATGAATGCCCTTGATATGAATGAATGGGATGCTCCAGAATCAAAAAGTACTAGAGCTGAGCACGAATTGATTAAGAACTTACCAATCACAAGGTCGGGATTATCCATGACTTCCTCCACATCCAAATGGTTCACATGCCCCTTCTGGAATGGGTTTGGCTTGTTGGTATCTGCTTTCTTCTCCGGGCACTCGTTGGAGTAGTGCCCCATCTTCTTGCACGAGTAGCATTGCACTTGACTGATATCCCTTTTCTCGGTGTGGTTGTGACGGGGTTGTCCATTGTGGTTTCCCTGACCATTGTGGTTGTTACCTCGATATCCTCCATTTGGGTTATGGCCGTGGTTGTGGTGGCCATTGTTTCCCTGCTGGTGTCCATTTCCACCATGTTTGTGAAATCCCGAGCTGCCACTTCCCTCATGATGGCTACGCATTTTCTGAGGTGTTCCAGAGTAATGCTTGTCGAAGTTGTGCTTTCTCTTTCTATTCTCGGCCTGTTTCTGTTTGCTCTCCAGGATAGTGGCTTTGTCAAGTAGGGACTGATAGTTGGGTGCATAGACAACTGATAGCTGAACGGCTAGTTCATCATTCAGACCATCCAAGAATCTTTCCCTTCTCTTGGCGTCGGAGTCCACATCATCTGGTGCATAACGTGCCAGATTGTTGAATTCTTCTATGTATACTGCAACCGTGCGACTACCTTGACGTAGGTTGCGGAATTCTCTTTTCTTCAAACTCATCACTCCATTGGATATGTGGGCAGTGCGAAAACCTTCTTGGAACAGCTCCCAGGTAACCTTCTCTAATGGGTGGGTGATTTGGAAATTGTCCCACCAGCTGGCCGCAGGTCCTTCTAGCAGATTTGCCGCAAATCAGACCTTCTCGGCATCAGTGCATCCGATGGTCACCAGGTTCTTGTTCACGGAGCGCAGCCAGGCATCGGCCACCACAGGTTCTGAGGCGCTGGTGAACGTTGCTGGCCTCAACCTTAGGAACCTAGTGAGCATATCCACTTGAGGTGGTGGAGGTGGGTTGTTGTTGTTGTTGTTTGCAGGATCTGGGTCATCACTTGCATGAGCTGGGTCATCACTTGCTGCATCCAATTGTTGTTGTTGTTGTTGTCCTCTTCGTTGTTGCGGTTGTTGTTGCGACGAGGAGGCATCTGTGGGTAGAGTATAGATGAGAAAAAGGGTGGAAAGATCTAAAAGGAAACTTCTTCCCCACAACACAAAACCAACAAAACAGCAAGACACTCACAAACAACCAACACAACTCACAATATGAAATCATCAAATAGGTTTTGCTTGGAAAGTAAAACGTTTCTAGTATTGCCTTACCACAAGCTTTGGTAAGGTCAATACTCTAATCGAATGATGAAAACAAATACAATGGTGGTCAAGCTACTACCGCCGAAAACCGCTAATGGCCTTGGAACATATGACCTTGCATGGGTGGGATCGGGTGTTGAACGCGGGTTTATCATCCTCCTCGGGGACGATCCAAAGTACCTCTCCGTCATCCGTCTCTATGGTGCGTTCCGCTGGATCTTCCTCCACCTCAGTCATTTCCTGGTCCTCCTGGATGGTTATAGTCTTCTTCTGTGCTGCTAGTGCCTCCTCAAGTTTCTTCTTCAACCCTACATTCTCCATGAACAACATGTCACGTCTCTCTACTGTCAAAGACAAGGTCTTGATTATGACCCTGTTGTACGCTGTCTGCTCTAGCAGTTCCTCTTCCATCTTCTGGGGTTCCTCCAACATCTTGATCCTTTCTTCCAGCTTGGTCTTCTTTTCCTCCAGTCTACTGTTGGCTTCCCGAAGTTCCTCCCTCTTTTGATCCAAATATAGCACTGTATTCTCCAACGTCTCAAGCATATCATTAGCCTCCTTAACTACATCAATAGCTTGATCAACAAACTTCATCTCTTCCTTCAACAAATCTTCAAGAGCCGCTGCACTACACTCGTGTTCCATCAAGTAGCGGCGCTGCAACGGCCAGTGCTGAGCCATGGTGTAGTAGAATGGGACACCATCCATGCTGCGTCTGCCAAGGGTACGATAAGGGGAACCTGTGGGTATCAGATGACGATAAATCCCACAGATGCGTCCAATAGCTCCCTGCATGGCTATCGACAGCGATATCTCCCAGTCTGGGTATCTCTCCTCATAAATCTCCTCATGAGTCGACGGATCTTCAGGGTTAGCTGGAATGGTAGTCTCAATCAGCCACCTCTCGATCTCGGATTGCTTATACAGCTGCTGGCCCTGGAATATCGGTGGAGGTATCCCAACAAAGGTGGCGAGCTCTGCCAAGTGTCTGTCGAAAAAGACGGTCACCCCTTCTCCGGCTACAGCACGATGCGTGAAGGTGGACATCTACAAAATTATTTTTTTGGGGAAAAAGATTAGATAAGATTACAATAGATATTTTATGCAAAACTTAATAAAATATGATTTTATTTCCTATGGACATCCCTATGTTCCAATCCAAACCTAGGGTCACAAACCTACAGGCAACACAGTGCTCTGATACCATCTGTAAAGGCCCTCCTTATTATAAGGTAGCGACCTCCTGTGTATAGTGCTAGTCACTGGATCGACTTGCTAGCACACACAGTTTAAGATGAAATATCATAACATTGCATCAATATTCATTACACGATGATCCAGAAATAAAAGGGGTTCGATACAAGGTGCATAGCCCATGGCTAGCTCAAACCGAAATAAACACACAGCGGAAAGCAAATGGATAAGTGAGCTCCATCTTCATCATGTGCCACAGGCAGGACATGTTGGTTGGAGACTCGCGACCCTAACAATCCTTACTCTTCGTCAGAGGGTCCTGCAATGGTGAGTTGCAGCCCAAACTATATTGGGTCAGCACAATTGAATTGTGGTGGCAAGATGACACTTTGTAACTAAAATTACTAAGACTATATCTACATGCATATTTGGCTCGGTGGAGTTTCAGGCTGATTTGCATAAAGCCAGTTTTTTCCTATCATTTATAAAACAACTTTTCATCTTAGACAAAGAGTACCACTGATAGAAAACAGTGAACACCTTTGACAACAAAGAGTACCACCGATAGAAAACGGTGAACAACTTTGAAAACTACTCACAACAAGCACCACCGATAGAAAGCGGTGAGCTCTCCCAAACCCTTGTTCACCCATCAAATTTTATTATAGAAATTGGGATGAAGAGATCTTCAACATCTGCCCTGTCTAGTTGCTCAAATGTCCATAACCGGGGACACGGCTAAGTATACTTAGTTTGTAACTCTCGAGAGGGTGTGCACTTTCACCACAAGACCCAATCATTCCCTCGTCCATGTCAACCTTTTATGAAATGGAAAAGAGAAGACCGAGACGAGACCTTTCCGAAGTAATTCCCCGAGTCACAACGCGTGACCCGAACCAACCTATCATCCCCCTACATCTGCTGGTCACGACGGATCGGGGTCTCACAACATGTATGGTCAAGACATAGCCCATTTGACAAGTGGTTGCACTAGAAGCTACTAAACAAGGTGCATCTACAATATCTTTAAGCCTGGGTGACTTTCCACATTTGTGCGCTTCCACCAAGGGTAATTACCATAGACATGAACCATAGACATGGACCCCCTGAGTAGCCACCCACCATGGTTCTCCAACCAGCACCCAGGTAGTTAATTATTTAACTTCATTAATTTTTCACTATCCAACTAGTCAAAACATTTTTCATTGCTTGGCTAAGCATCCTACTAAGTGTTCTTGCTTCTATGCTCAGGGTGGGGGATAGCTAAACACTACATAGGAGCATAGCATAATAAAGTAACCACACACAATTCCTAACATGCATACTACAGAAAAACACTACTATCCATATAGTGAAAATAATAGGTGGTTTATGAGCGTCACTTGCCTTGGCCAACTGAAGAGTTGAAGTTACACTCTTCACAACACGTAAGACACTCCACACAATCTAAAAACTATAAACATTCAACGGTTCAATACATACGCACAATACGAAAACAATGCTAGACATTTATGAATGCATGCTACAAAATTAAATTGTTTAATAGTTCTCTGGTTACAAAATACATTCATGATGGCATGAATCGAATTTTAATTTAATTGCATTTTAAAAATCATTTGATTTAAATAATTTTATGCAGAATAACTACACTTGTGTAATTGATTATCCATGAAATTTATATTTTTAGTCCCTCTGGGCAGAGGGTACAATATGGCAACATTTAACATAGGTTTCACTTTTTAAAAATATTCTTGGAATTTTAGTTATGGACTATATGGCCGAAATGGTTCTCTGCGTAAAATTTCATTTTAACAGATGCAAAATAGAAAAGTAATGATGCCAAATTAATCTACACGAGAAGAGCTTTCCAGGGATATAAAATTTACTACATTTGGAGTTGTAGTTTGAAAGTTATGAATTTTGAAAGTTTGAATTAATTTCTGTTTTATTTAACAATTTTCAGACAGGGGATTAATCTGGACCGTACGATCTAACTAACACGAACGCTCCGGATTAAAAGATACCAGTTCGGAAACGAAAACAATCGGATCCGTCGGATCGAGATCTGACGGTCCAGATCCTACCGACCACGAACGGGCGGCGCGGTACACCGGAGCGATCTCCGGCCGCGGCGGCGCCATGCCCGGCGAGCACGGATGCGGCTGAACAGAGGGGTTCGGGCTACGCGGTTGGTACCTGGGGACAGAGGGGGTCGAGGCGGAGTTGAGGGCGCGATCGCGGTTGTCGGGGAGGGGGGGTCTTTGTGCGCCGGCAGGGCCTCACCGGCGTTGGAGTTGTGGGCGGCGGATCCGGTCGACGACGGCGCGGTCGTTCTGGAGTGCGGGGTAACACGAAAACGTGTCAGCGGTGTGCGCAAAGAAGAGGGGATGCGAATGGAAGAGACAGGAGGGGCAGAGGCGTACCGAACTTGCCGGAATCGTGGACGCACGGCGGCAGCTCACGGCGGTGCGGCGAACTCGGTTTACTGCGGCCTGGCGGCGTATGGGGGCGCGCTTGCTGGGGGAAAGAGGAGCGGGGGTGCGGAGATTTAAAGGGGGCGTGGTCAGCGTGCCGTTGTGGACTCGGGGGGGAGTGGAGCGTGCGCGGCGTGGGCATCGTGGGCGACGGCGTCTGGCGCGGGAGCGTTTGGAGGAGAAGGGTCTGACGCGGGGGGGCCGCCTGGAAGAGAGAGGGAGAGAGAGAAGCAGCAGCGCGCGCGGGCTGTTGCTGGGCCGGCCGGGCCGGCCTGGTTTCTTTTTTTTTTGTTCTACTTATTTTATTTTTGTTTTAAGATTTCTGAATTCAAATTAAAAATAGAATCTGATTCAAAACTTCTCGGAAAAATATAAAAAAATACATTTGGAAAGCTTATCAAAATAGAATCCTATAGTAAGACTTAGAGATAAAAATGGTTTAGTGAAAAATAAACTTAATTTCTATGACACAAGTTGTGCATTATAAACTTAATTTCTATTTGTTATGTGATAAAAGAAGACAAGTGTCCACTAGAGATTTGAAGTGTAATGGTGACATGGTGTATGTATGCATGCTTTTGAATTTTTAAAATTTGGAATGTTACAAAGAAGCAGCATGATTAATGCATAAGTATGAGATGCATCACAAAGTACCCCGTATCTCACTCTCGGAGGTTGTGTGTTATTTGAGTTTGGTGTTTTCATTTAGAGTTGTTTGGTCTTCAAGTTTACTTCACAAGCAAGATGAGTTGTTTAACATTAATGTTCATGTATCATATTAAGCTTAAGAGTAAAGTAAACAACATATAACATTCAATGATTGTGTTAGGTTGTGCTCATCTTTTGTTGGTAGAAAACATGTATTAACTTTGATTAAGAAGAGAACTAGTGTTATATTACATGATGGCAAAGAGAATAACTTTTGAAGAACATAAGAATGTAAACAATCGTTGGTATTATATGAAGTAGTTGAGGGAAAAGTTATATGATTATTCTTCTTTGTGTGTTTTACCCAAGACATTGCAATAAGATTTTATTTCAGTTAAGCACTTACTTCTAAACTTAGAATTGTTTCTTGTGGATGAATGATTTATGTTTGGAATATAACAAGTTACAAACTACCATAGTGTTATCAATTCATTAGGTGTTTTTTAATGATTTTAACTTTACCAAGTTATAAGCAAACAAGAAGTAAGTAATACATGAAATAAGTGGAACATTCATACAAAGTGGATCTAAGTAGTTTTCAGATGTTATTGGATTTTTTTTTAAATGAGTACCAAATAGTAGTAGATCATCCTTTACAAGCTTATAACTTTATTTTTAAATATATGAAAATAATACTTTTTTAATTATTTTCTTAAATAAAATATCATATTAAAATAAAATTATTGAAATAATAATATTACATGTTATAATGAAAACACATTTAAAAATTGAAAGCTAAGCATGTGATACAATTTAAATGAAGTTTGAAATACTTCCAAAATAGCATTTCAAATTAACTCCACATTTAAAAGATTAAGTGTTTTGTATTTTAAATTTTATTCTATTTAAAATTTATTCAAATACAAATTGTAATGATATAGTTATTTAGATTTTATTTTTCTGATCATTTGTATATAAAAATTATATTTTTCTGATTTGATATGAATTACTTATGAATTTACAAAGTTTATATGAATTTCTGGAATTAATATATGAACAGGAAATCAAGAAAATGATTTAAAATCGATTTGCTGACGTCACATGATGTCAGCGGTGAACTTCACTCCCTGTCAAAGACCAATTCGGCGATTTTGCAAGGTTTTCTACAAATTGGAGGGAGCACAAGCTAGAGGGAAACTAGGCGAACCTATTGGTGGTGGTGCTTGGACCATGTGGTCACTGGAAGATGGCCGGCGACGAGGTTCGGCGGCGGCCGGAGATGGTTCACGACGGGCTACTATTCCCGGATTAATTGGAAAGAACGGAGGGTACTGGAAGATTCAGAAGCTCACCACGAGCGCGGCGGAAGGCTCGGGAAGGCTTGGGGACAACGCACAGCGATGAGAGCATCCATGTAAGCCGGTGCCGGAGTTGAAGAATTTCTTCGATTCCTCAGCGCCTTAATCTCCTCCGCACGTGTGGCTGACTGAGAAGGAATAAGAGGTTGCGGAGAAGCTCCTCGTGCTCCTCGTTTGGTCTGGGGCGACCTGACGACGAAGAAATCGGCCACGGCGGCGGGCAGCCGGAGTTGGGGAGGATGCACGACTTCTCCACTTCCCGAGCTTCTCCGCACGAACTTCTCGATGATGAGGAAGAGTAAGGGTAGGAGGATCTGCAGGGGCTCTCATCTGGGCTCGGGGTGGACAAAATCGGCGGTGATAGCCGACGTACGGCGACGGCCCGAGGAAGCTAAGATTAGGGATTTGGAGAGGGACTGAGAGAGAGGAAGAGAGACGCGAGAGGGGAGACTGATCGATGCGGACGGCTCTCCCGTGGTCTTATCCACGCGAAGGAGGCGAGCAAGGGCAGCACGCGAGCTCGGGGGCGACGACACGACCCTGCCGTCTGTAACGCCCCAAATTTTGGAAGCAGACAACAACTTAATTATAAAAGATCCAAAATTTTGAGGCAACAAAAACTTTTTGAAATGTTTTTTCAATGGATGTGTTTATCCACTGATTACTCTTTTGGTCATGTTGTGCTTTGTGTTTGTGTTGATAACCTCTCTAGCTATCAACCCTAAAACTCAACCTAGTTATAATATGACATCTGATATCAATGCTATGGCAAGTAAAATCATTCCTATATCTCCTCCTACCTTATTTGAGAAACAAACTACATTTCCTTTGATTTTAGCAACCACCCAAAATATATATCGTTTGAGATACTAACAGTATTCCTAAAAACTACATGTTACAAAACTATATAGGACCATATAATAAGTCTTAAATTATATTGGATTTTAACTTGTTGCAAGCATTACCAACTCTCTTTTCCAAAGACACCAATTTAACTAGCCTCTGGAAATCAATGCTCAACATGTTGGAATAATTCTATTTCTACCAAGAATACCCTGTCTTGATTTTTTTGTTGATCACCTACTCACAAATATTTTTGATTTATATTAAAAGTATGGTTATTGATACAATTGTGTGGTTGTTTATCTATTTGTATGTGTGATTGACCTAGATGGTATGTGCTCCAATTGTTTCCCATAAGTGTGATATTTTATGTGTGTCATGTGGGGTGTATGAGACAACATTTTATTTATATAATTTAATGGAGATCCTTAATGCTTTAAATGTTGTGTCATATGGTTGTGGTGTGTTTAACTCTTTATTATAATTTTTGATTTTAGGAGGAACTCAATTATTTCCCTTTTTCAAATAGGAAATAACCATCTTCATTTCCATTAATTTTCAGCATTTCTAGAACATGATAAATAGGGTTTATCTATTTCAATTTGGAAATGCAACTCACCAAACCTCATCCTTACCATCTCCTCTATGTATCCATAACCTTATTTACAATAATCAAACATGTTTGATCATTAGTGCATGTTTGTTTTAAGTGCTGCATTATAAGGTGACCACATCTTGTTTATAACTTAGCAATTTGCCATTTTTGAATCTAGTTGTTATTGAGCCCCTTTGACCTAATCTCTTAAACCCAATGCTGCACCTATATCACCTCTGATTAACCCTCTCTATCTCTTGATTTTCAAAACAAAGGATTGACTAAACCATCCATGTTTTGTGGCTTAGTCAAATCAGCCTAATTTTATCAAACATCAAAACCACTCCTCCAACCTTGTCCAACCAGTGGATTAGGGTGTACTTTACACCCCCACACCTTTGGAAACTCTTTGCATGATGTTTTTCAAACCCTATCCCTTCTCTCCTAATTGTCTTTTTCTTTCGGGCATTATGTCGAACAGGTTGAGGGCAGGAGACACTTCTTCACTTATTCCATCGTCTCCAACGATTCCATGACAGGGGCTACTGTCCAAAGAGGGGGTGCAGAGCATGGCATCATTGTGCACCACCCCTCTCCCCCAATCCCAGGCATGTGCCCTCTCTCTCCCTGTCCAAAAATACCCGAGCCGGCCACCCTCTCCTCAAATGCAGCCGAGGCCACCCCACCTCCTCTCACCTTGCCCAGTGCACTCCTGCTCGTCCACTCACCCACCCCCAGCAAGATCTCCCGAGCTCTTGCTCTCTCCTGCTCAAGATCATTGAAGAACCGCCGCTCGGACTCGACATTTTCAAGCTCGAATGCCTTGGCTCCGAACCTCGTTTCTCTCTCCCGTTTGCTCTACCTCACTCCCCTCTCCTCTGGCTACCTCCCTGACACCTCCTCTGAGCTGCAGGATAACGGGAACCACCGAGGCTGCAACGTGCTCATGGCGGGCGTCATCGAACTCGTCGTCGTCGTTCCGGAGCTCCATTGCCGGAGCAGCGCCTACCCGAGGCCATCCCCGACCTCCCGCATCCCCCTCTGGCCCTCTACTTCTCCTTTCGCGAGCCATAGGTGAGCTATCCCGTGTCCCCGACCTTCCCAGGGTTCCTGCTCGCTGTTTCCCCGTCGGGAGGAAGACGATGCGCTGGTGCCGTTGGATCTCCGATCAGCGGCCCAAGTTCAAATCCCCTTGATCTAATACTTGGCGTCCATCACGGATCCGGCGGCGGCATGCCTCTTCGGCAGCGCGCGCAGCGCCCTGGGCCCGGCGGCCCAGATTCGGGCAGATCGAGCCCATCTCCTCCATTCTTTGTTTTAATTCCAGAAAAACTAATAGCCTAGCTTTAATTCATTTGTGGAAGATTTGTGCATGCAAATGTTTTGAAATAAATTTTGTTGGATTGCTATGTGTTTTCTTGACCATTTGGCACTGGCCCTTCTCAAAAATATATTTATATTCATGTGCTATGTTCAACCTTGTAAAAAGTGGAATTTTCACCATTTCCTTAATAACTTGAGTTTATAGATCCAAACTTAGCAAACTTTAGTTCTATGAAAAGCCTAGGAGAATACCTACCTAGATCTATAAGTCTTGCATGTAGGAGATGTTTATAACTAAAGTTATATCATGTTTAAGGTTGACACCAGTACCACTTTGGTGACTTTTAGTTCATTATTAAAAATACTTTTTGGAGTAAATCCAATTGCATGTGGTAGATATTAGTATTAGCTATCATATAATAGCGTGGTAGAATTTTTCATCTTATATTTTGCTCTTTGTAGATTATTTGCTAAAACAGTAGGTTATTACACTTTAAAATGGATATCCTTATTTTATGTTATTTGCATGTATCTAGTTTTAATTGTTTGTGCCTTGTATGTTTATACAAATGGTTTAGGAGTATTTTTGTGTAGCACCTATGTGTTTTGTTTATCATACCACACTGGTTTTGTCTCAAAAATATTTAAACTTTGTGTTGCACATTAAAGCAAGTAAAAAGTATGTTCTTCACTTAAAATGGAATATCTTGAGTTGGGAGTGTCCAAATGGGGTGAATCCTATTTCTACAGAAAGCTTAAGGAAATACCTATCCATAGAAATTAACCTTGCATACAGGAGATTCCTAAATGTGAAACTATATTCATTATGGTTTTGAGACCAGTAGCATTTGCATGATTTTTAGCCACTGCCTTGTAATAGCGTATTATGCAAATCCAATTTTCACCACTTCATATGGTTTCTAGGTGTACTGTGGTAGAAGGATTCTACTTTATGAACATTATCTTAGGAGTTATGATTTATCTACCAAAACAGCAACATTTGGCTAATAGAAGTATTAGCTTTTAATCATCTGTTCTTAACAAATGTGATTTGTAGAAATATTACTAATCAACTTTTGAAGTTCAGAACCAAAACCCAATAATAATGACTTGGTTAAACCACTTTGATAATGTGGGGTGCATTGTTTACTTATGTTTAGCATTATTCACGTTGTACCCTAATAATAACGTCAATTGTGTTTATATGCTTTGCTTGTGGGTATGTTTGTGTGTTATGTTTTATCTCTTTAAAGCATCATCTTATTTATCCAATAAATGTAATAAGTTAATTCCCTGTTTTACTTGAACCGATATGTGTTGATGTGCTTAGCAACTCATAAGTCCAGTAACTTAGGTTATCATTTAATAGCCTTAATAAATTCCCCGAAAGTATTGAAAGTCCCTTCACATCTGAGTTTCACATAGTTCATCTTGTTTCCTAGTAGTTGCACTAATTTCATTTGTGTGTTATGCATGTGAATGATTGTTTGGTGTTAAATTTTATACAGTAGTTCCTTGTGTTTTGTAATGCTTAATATATGACTTTCTTATTTTAGATTGTTGTCAACACTTGGTTGCCATGTGATTGTTTGTTTACTGGTTGAAGTGACCTTAATTGTGGTGTCCTGTTAAATAGGCCTAGTGCACCATTTTAGCTCTTAGTCATAAACTAGTTTGGATAGTGGTGGTACCATTTTTGTCGCTTAGTTACTTAATAGTAGGTGTTTCTTGAGCTAGTAACATGTTTTCATGTGAGTGTGCTCAATGCTAGTATTAATATTAGTACTTGCTCGTATGTTAAGATACTTTTGTCTGAAGTATTTCCTGAACTACTAAGATACTTTTGTCTAAAGTATTTCCTGAAAGGAATATAACAACTCTTATTAAATGATATAATAACCCTAAGTAACGTGTTGTTATAGTGTTCTGGAGAACTACCTTATTAATACTCAGAGTTGTTGTGTATATTTTGATAGGAGAATCTATTGTTGTCTTAGCTCTATGGACTTTGTTCAATTTTGTTGTATAGCTAAAGGAGTTATTTGTTTCTGTTTGTATCTCAGTGTCTTGGTTAATACTTGCTGTTTGTCATGTCCTTGTGGCTTTGTCTTGTATTCTGAGTGTGGTTCATTTTCCTGCTTACGACGTTAGATACGATCAGGAAGGAACTGGACGTGACGAGTGTACCTGAGGAACATCAAGACCAAGACCAAGAACATATTACTAAGCCAGGCAAGCCACCTCACCACTATAATGAATCCCAGTATTTAATCAAGCATGTTTTGTTTTCAAAATAAAATAATGCATGCTTTACTTCCTTTCTGGCACCTTGCCACCCGAAAACTATTTTACAAAATATTGTTTGGCCGAAGTATTCTACTAGATTATTTATAGGTGTTACAAAGTGAGGTTTCACTTGGTGAGTCCTGTTGTTGAGTCCTCCATCAAGAAGATGAAGTTTTCTAGTAGTATACTCCTGTTGTCTTACCTCGAAACTATAGGATGGGAACCTATTTGGTAAAACTGGTTTTACGGAGGAAAACCCGAGTTGCTGGGAGCAATCGGAGAGCTAGTGTCTTATTAAAACCCGAGTTGCTGGGAGCAATCGGAGAGCATGTGTCTTATTAAAACCCGAGTTGCTGGGAGCAATCGGAGATGTTTGCGAAAACCCGAGCTGCTGGGAGTAATCGGAGGATTGGAGTTGTTTTTGAAAAACAAAGTACTGCCCTAGCAGCCGCTCGAACAATTAACCCGTGCAACCACACTACCTGACATGGGTAGGGCTTAGCCGGAAGCTTGTCTATTTTAGTGTTGGGGCTCTCATACTTTCTATAAGGGCTGGGCCCTCGAAGCCGGGTTGTCATCCGGAAGAGACAATACACTGGTGAGGACCAACAGTCGGACGATTACGGCGGGTCTCCTGACGTGGCGGTGTGGCGTCCCGAGGAAAGACCAAGAGGTCTAGTGGAGCACACGGTGCCGAGGAGAACAAACCTACCGGGATGCCCCGATACTAGGGTGGTCATAGTGGAAAGCTTTGATCGTGTTATCCGGACCCCCCGCATGCTGTCGTATGACGGGCCGTGGCAGACATGGCGGAATGACCGATAGGTGTGGGTAAAGTGTGCAACCTCTGCAGAGTGTAAATCTATTCGAATAGCCGCGTCCGCGGTCATGGACGGTTGGAAAGGCCACTGATCTAGGCGTATGGGCAATTTGGTTTTAAAAGAGAAATTTTTTCGGAGGAAAGAAAGAGTCATCAAAGAGGTACCTGGGAGGTACGGAATTTGAGTGAGGATGATTGGTCTCGGGGAGACAATCAGTCCAATCTCAAGGAAGGAAAAAGGGGTATCCCCATCCTAGTGCCTTTAAAGGTTTTACAAAAGAAAGTTTTGAACTTGGATATGTCTTTGCTATACCTAAGAGAAGAGAATTCTATCTTTAATTTTTTTTTTCAACAAAGATATAGAGATGTCGTATTCTCTACGTCTAAAATCATGGTATTCGAAAACTAAGCCCTATAGTCGTATATAGCAGCTATCCCAGTTTTCGAAAAGTGTTTTCTTGCATTATCATGAAAACTTAAGCCTTAGAGGTGGTCTTGCGAGTACGTAAATGTACTCATATGGCTGTGTCCCAGGATATTCAAACGTCTAGGTTGAAATGAGGAGATGTACGACAAGAAGGAGGAGTACGCCGACGACTACGCCAACTGAGTGTCCCGCTCAACTGCTCTGTAGGAATGCGTCAGGACGTGACGAGGGTCGACGCTAGTCGAAGCTTCCACTGAACCTTAGTAAATATTCGTCAAGTGCGACGATGCTTGCAGACTTGGTCATGAGACCATTATTTATGTAAGTCTTATACTATTCGAGTTGTATGATGTAACTTTGTATACCATGTTGGTTATGTGATCGCGATGCACTGATCATTGGGATCGTGATCTGTTTACATAACATGGGCATCTCTGGCTGGTAGTCAGTGGGGTCCTTGCAGACTTGGTATCAGAGCCATCGTTGACCTTAGGAGACCTTAGTTAGCATGGTCGTTAGCTTAGGAAGGAAATATTTTGCTAAAACCTATTTTTACGGAAAACCTATTTTCTTCTAGGTAAGCCTAATATGGTTTCCACTCCTCACCTATTCTTCAAAAATATCTTCATCTTACCTCTCTAATTTCAGATATTTCAAAAGAGTTTCCTCCATTATCTTGCCCTATTCAAAAATTGTTTAGACTTGACGATGAACCCAAATGAGACCTAGGTAACTAGTATCGAGAAGGTGAAGTTCAGTCTCAAGATTTCAGCATACGGCATCAAGGTGGTCGTCAAGTGAAGAAACAAGCTACAAAGCAACCCTGGCTTGCCAAAGCAGTGTCACTGTCAAGACTTCAACCCCAAGAATTTACTCCAGTTGCAACTTCTATAGTCTCAAGCTTACCAGCAGGAGCTCCAGCTAAAAAAGTGTAGGCTCCAGCAAGTAGGAATGACCAAGACCCATAGGACTTCTAGGATATGACCCTTGGTTGGATTCTCCAACTAAAGCGTTTGTGGAGTGCCCTTTTTGTTCTAGATGTGTCTTGTGTGTTCTTTTGCTGGTATGCTTGTTGCTCGTGTGTGCCTTGTTTGCTTGCTTGTTGTTGATATGTGGTTCTCTAGTATTTTCACAATCACGCCTTGTAGGCGATGTATATCAGGCACATATTTTAAATTTGTTTAAACCCCTTGTTATCTTTACACAAAAACCTTTCTTATATTTTTCCATAGATGTACCCTAAGGCACTTATAAACTTGTCCTCGAAAACTTCCTAAAATGCTTTTCCTTCTAATCTAAACTTCAACACATAAGAGTTATGAACTACACATGATACCGAAACCCCCAAAGAAAGCCCCTCCCCATAATGTGGTTGACCTTGTGTAGTTCAATTAATTTTCGTATTACAAGCATACCATCACTAACTTAACGTAGCTAACTTTATAGTAGCATTTAACGCCAATCATTATTGTGGGTAACTAACCTCCTCAAGACCTACAAACCGAGACAAGGAAAGAGATACCAACGGAAGTCTCTCTTGCAGATGGCAACACGGAGGACTCGAATAACACCGGGAGCCACGACTTTTTGAAGACTTTATGAAACCCACAAGCTGTGACGTGCAAAGAAGATCGCCGTCAGCAACAACGGAGACAACCATCACAGAAGATCGTCTACATGAAGATGTGCCATGAAGCTAGTGTCGTCAGTGACTTCTGTGGGTCAACTTCATTAACTCAGCTGGCCCTGACTTGAGTGATATAGAGAGAAATGACTTATAGATTAACTTAGATCCGACTGACCTCTGAAGACTGGTGCGAAGCTTTATGGAGCCCAAGAACCAGGGATGTCATCATCAACTTGGGTTGTCTGCTACACCGAAGGAGGACACAAATCAGGATAACATCATGAACAAGGTGCAAGAACGACGAGAAGATCGAAGACTGTTGATGTTTGATGACACCTAACATCAAGCAAGTTTAGATGTCTTTAGAAGATCTTAGCACCCTTTTTCTTATTATAAAAAGAAGAGAGTCAAGTCTGCTGACCTGACGCCCTTGTGAGGTTTGAAAGTTTTTCACGTGTGTCTAACTGCTAACCCCTCAAGACAACAATATATACCAGTGTCTACAACAACCCCAGGCACCGAGGGGATATGACCAAGATAAGATCATCAGGTTACCCAATACCAACAACACTTTTGAAGTCGGCAACAACTTTAACCATCAACTTTAACCCTTCACGTGTGCCCCTTTTTAAGGGGGGAAGACCCATGCTAGTTTTATTAGGTAGTTGTGACAAATTTTTCTTTGCGCCCCAACCCTGGAGTTTTAAATGTCAGATCAACAAGAATCCTACATCAGCAACAACCATCATGTCAACACCTTCGACAAAGACCCAAGTTTTCCGGAAGATATCAGGCGTCTCATCGACAAGGAAAAACCTTAGTCAAGAATTAAAAACCCCATGAGATGAAGAATCATCAGATCCTCTTTTCTTGCACTCTCTTAATACACACTTAGGAATCTCGGGACGAGATTCTTATAAGGGGGAAGGTCTGTAACACCCCAAATTATGGAAGCAGACAACAACTTAATTATAAAGATCCAAAATTTTGAGGCAACACAAACTTTTTGAAATGTTTTGTCAATGGATGTGTTTATCCACTGATTACTCTTTTGGTCATGTTGTGCTTTGTGTTTGTGTTGATAACCTCTCTAGCTATCAACCCTAAAACTCAACCTAGTTATAATATGACATCTGATATCAATGCTATGGCAAGTAAAATCATTCCTATATATCCTCCTACCTTATTTGAGAAACAAACTACATTTTCTTTGATTTTAGCAACCACCCAAAAAATATATCGTTTGAGATACTAACAGTATTCCTAAAAACTACATGTTGCAAAACTATATAGGACCATATAATAAGTCTTAAATTATATTGGATTTTAACTTGTTGCAAGCATTACAAACTCTCTTTTCCAAAGACACCAATTTAACTAGCCTCTGGAAATCAATGCTCAACATGTTGGAATAATTCTATTTCTACCAAGAATACCCTGTCTTGATTTTTTTGTTGATCACCTACTCACAAATATTTTTGATTTATATTAAAAGTATGGTTAGTGATACAATTTTGTGGGTGTTTATCTATTTGTATGTGTGGTTGACCTAGATGGTATGTGCTCCAATTGTTTCCCATAAGTGTGATATTTTATGTGTGTCATGTGGGGTGTATGAGACAACATTTTATTTATATAATTTAATTGAGATCATTCATGCTTTAAATGTTGTGTCATATGGTTGTGGTGTGTTTAACTCTTTATTATAATGTTTGATTTTAGGAGGAACTCAATTATTTCCCTTTTTCAAATAGGAAATAACCATCTTCATTTCCATTAAGTTTCAGCATTTCTAGAACATGATAAATAGGGTTTATCTATTTCAATTTGGAAATGCAACTCACCAAACCTCATCCTTACCATCTCCTCTATGTATCCATAACCTTATTTACAAAAATCAAACATGTTTGATCATTAGTGCATGTTTGTTTCAAGTGCTACATTATAAGGTGACCACATCTTGTTTATAACTTAGCAATTTGCCATTTTTTAATCTAGTTGTTATTGAGCCCCTTTGACCTAATCTCTTAAACCCGATGCTGCACCTATATCACCTCTGATTAACCCTCTTTATCTCTTGATTTTCAAAACAAAGGATTGACTAAACCATCCATGTTTTGTGGCTAAGTCAAATCAGCCTAATTTTATCAAACATCAAAACCACTCCTCCAACCTTGTCCAACTCGTGGATTAGGGTGTACTTTACACCCCCACACCTTTGGAAACTCTTTGCATGATTTTTGTCAAACCCTATCCCTTCTCTCCTTCTTGTCTTTTTCTTTCGGGCATTCTGTCGAACAGGTTGAGGGAAGGAGACACTTCTTTACTTATTCCATCCTCTCCAACGACTCCATTAAAGGGGCTACTGTCCGAAGAGGGGGTGCAGAGCATGGCATCATTGCATACCACCCCTCTCACCCAATCCCTGGCATGTGCCCTATCTCTCCCTGTCCAAAAATACCCGAGCCGGCCACCCTCTCCTCAAATATAGCCAAGGCCACCCCACCTCCTCTCACCTTGCCCAGTGCACTCCTGCTCGTCCACTCACCCACCCCCAGCAAGATCTCCCGAGCTCTTGCTCTCTCCTGCTCAAGATCATTGAAGAACCGCCGCTCGGACTCGACATTTTCGAGCTCGAATGCCTCGGCTCCGAACCTCGTTTCTCTCTCCCATTTGCTCTACCTCACTCCCCTCTCCTCTGGCTACTTCCCTGACACCTCCTCTGACCTGCAGGAGCACGGGAACCGCCGAGGCTGCAACGTGCTCATAGCGGGCGTCGTCGAACTCGTCGTCGTCGTTCCGGAGCTCCATTGTCGGAGCAGCGCCTACCCGAGGCCATCCCCGACCTCCCGCATCCCCCTCGGCCATCTACTTCTTCTTTCGTGAGCCCTAGGTGAGCTATCCCGCGTCCCCGACCTTCCTAGGATTCCTGCTCGTTGTTTCCCCATCGGGAGGAAGACGATGCGCTGGTGCCGTTGGATCTCCGATCAGCGGCCCAACTTGAAATCCCCTTGATGTAATCCTGGGCGTCCATCGCGGATCCGGCGGCATGCCTTTTCGGCAGCGCGCGCAGCGCCCTGGGCCCGCCTGCCTCCGGCGGCCCAGATCCGGGCAGATCGAGCCCATCTCCTCCTTTTCCTTTAAAAGACAATTCTTTGTTTTAATTCCAGAAAAACTAATAGCCTAGCTTTAATTCATTTGTGGAATATTTGTGCATGCAATTTTTTTGAAATAAATTTTGTTGGATTGCTATGTGTTTTGTTGACCATTTGTCACTGGCCCTTCTCAAAAATATATTTATATGCATGTGCTATGTTCAACCTTGTAAAAAGTGGAATTTTCACCATTTCCTTCATAACTTGAGTTTATAGATCCAAAATTAGCAAACTTTAGTTCTATGGAAAGCCTAGGAGAATACCTACCTAGATCTATAAGTCTTGCATACAGGAGATGTTTATAACTAAAGTTATATCATGTTTAAGATTGACACCAGTACCAACTTGGTGATTTTTAATTCATTATAAAAAATACATTTAGGAGTAAATCCAATTGCATGTGGTAGATATTAGTATTAGCTATCATATAATAGCTTGGTAGGATTTTTCATCTTATATTTTGCTCTTTGAAGATTATTTGCTAAAACAGTAGGTTATTACACTTTAAAATGGAAATTCGTATTTTATGTTATTTGCATGTATCTAGTTTTAATTGTTTGTGCCTTGTATGTTTATACAAATGGTTTAGGAGTATTTTTATGTAGTACCTATGTGTTTTGTTTATCATACCACACTGGTTTTGTCTCAAAAATATTTAAACTTTGTGTTGCACATTAAAGCAAGTAAAAAGTATGTTCTTCACTTAAAATGGAATATCTTGAGTTGGGAGTGTCCAAATAGGGTGAATCCTATTTCTACAGAAAGCTTAAGGAAATACCTATCCATAGAAATTAACCTTGCATACAGGAGATTCCTAAATCTGAAACTATATTCGTTATGGTTTTGAGACTAGTAGCATTTGCATGATTTTTAGCCACTGCCTTGTAATAGCTTATTATGCAAATCCAATTTTCACCACTTCATATGGCTTCTAGGTGTACTGTGGTAGAAGGATTCTACTTTATAACCATAATCTTAGGAGTTATGATTTATCTACCAAAACAGCAACATTTGGCTAATAGAAGTATTAGCTTTTAATCATCTATTCTTAACAAATGTGATTTGTAGAAATATTACTAATCAACTTTTGAAGTTCGGAACCAAAACCCAATAATAAGACTTGGTTAAACCACTTTGATAATGTGGGGTGCATTGTTTACTTATGTTTAGCATTATTCACGTTGTACCCTAATAATAACATCAATTGTGTTTATATGCCTTGCTTGTGGGTATGTTTGTGTGTTATGTTTTATCTCTTTAAAGCATCATCTTATTTATCCAATAAATGTAATAAGTTAATTCTCTGTTTTACTTGAACTGTTATGTGTTGATGTGCTTAGCAACTCATAAGTCCAGAAACTTAGGTTATCCTTTAATAGCCTTAATAAATTCCCTGAAAGTATTGCTAGTCCCTTCACATCTAAGTTTCACATAGTTCATCTTGTTTCCTAGTAGTTGCACTAATTTCATGTGTGTGTTATGCATGTGAATGATTGTTTGGTGTTAAATTTTATCCAGTAGTTCCTTGTGTTTTGTAATGCTTAATATATGACTTTCTTATTTTAGATTGTTGTCAACACTTGGTTGCCATGTGATTGTTTGTTTATTGGTTGAAGTGACCTTAATTGTGGTGTCCTATTAAATAGGCCTAGTGCACCATTTTAGCTCTTAGTCATAAACTAGTTTGGATAGTGGTGTTACCATTTTTTTCGCTTAGTTACTTGATAGTAGGTGTTTCTTGAGCTAGTAACATGTTTGCATGTGAGTGTGCTCAATGCTAGATTAATATTAGTACTTGCTTGTGTGTTAAGATACTTTTGTCTGAAGTATTTCCTGAACTACTAAGATACTTTTGTCAAAAGTATTTTCTGAAAGGAATATAACAACTCTTATTAAATGATATAATAACCCTAAGTAACGTGTTGTTATAGTGTTCTGGAGAACTACCTTATACTCAGAGTTGTTGTGTATATTTTCTTAGGAGAATCTATTGTTGTCTTAGCTCTATGGACTTTGTTGAATTTTGTTGTATAGCTAAAGGAGTTATTTGTTTCTGTTTGTATCTCAGTGTCTTGTACAATACTTGCTGTTTGTCATGTCCTTGTGGCTTTGTCTTGTACTTTGAGTGTGGTTCATTTTTCTGTTTACGACGTTAGATACGATCGGGAAGGAACTGGACATGAGGAGTGTACCTGAGGAACATCAAGACCAAGACCTAGAACATATTACTGAGCCAGGCAAGCCACCTCACCACTATAATGAATCCCATTATTTTATCAAGCATGTTTTGTTTTCGAAATAAAATAATGCATGCTTTACTTCCTTTGTAACATAAATACTAAATAAAAATTCAATTATGAGTTTAAATAAGGTTTAATCCCACTAAGTGTTTCTTTAAACTTACTTAATAAATATAATTTTCCAAATTATATAATGGGTAAGTTTATTATTAAAAATTGCTAATTTAAATAACCTTTCCAAAATACATTTTTATGATTTTTTCTGAAAGATTTTGAATAGGTTTAAAAATCATTTGGAAAATCAGATTTGGAAAACAATTTTTATTAATTTTATTAAAAAAAATATGTTACCGGGCCGGCCCAGACGCTATCCACCGTGCGCGCGTTAGATAACAGCCCATCGGCCCGCTCCAGCGCGCGCCTCGCTCCTCTCTCGCTGACAGGTGGGCCCCACCTACCAGCCGTCTTCCACCTCCGTCCGGAGATCGCGCCGGAGACGAAGTCCACGACCGAGCCGTTTCCGAGCCGATTTCCGCCGTGATTAGCTCCCGCGCTCCCTCCTACTTATACTCCTCGAGGCCGCCTCCGAAACCCCCCCAAAACACTAACTCCTCGCCGCCGGGCTGCTCGAAATCGAGATCGCCGTCGCCGCCATTCCCGCCGGACTTTTGCACGAGTGCGGTAAGCACCGAGCTCCTCGAGCGCCACCGAGGCTCCCCCTAGCTTCCCCATTCCCTTGCACACCCGTTGAGCCCCCTCGCTCGTTCTATTTCGCAGCCGAACGCCGAAACCGTCTTCGACCCGAGGCCGTCGCCGCCGTCCTCGACTCCGACGAGGAAAGGAGAGGTTTTCCGACGCCGCCGCCGCGCCATCGACCACGCCATCTCCTCTGCATCATTTTGGTAAGACCCACTCTTCCTGGGGCTGTGTTTTCACGCTGAAAACGTCGAGGCCGACGCGCCGCCGCCGGCGAGCCTTCCGGCGACCCGCGCGCCGCTCGGTTCGGCCGAGCGTCCCAAGCCGTTGGATCTAGATCCAACGGATCTAGATCAAAACGATCCCGCGTGTCCGATCTCATTTAAATCGGACGGCTCTCGTCCACGAGCCGCGCGAACCGTTTTCGTCCAATAGGATCGCGCCACGTAGCCTTTTATTTTTCATTTTCGCAGGAATTTTTATAAATAAAACAGAAAATATGCAAAACTTAGAAAATGCATAACTTATGTTCTGTAAGTCCAAATTCATTGAATTTTATATTCACGGATAGCCCTGCTAGAGTAGTTTAATTCTACATCATTTGTTTTTTCTTTTGATAAATAATAATTCATAAGATCATCCGAGGAGTAATTCGGCTATTAAATCCATAACTTAAATAATAAAAATGTTTTACAAATAAACTCAATTGTTTTAGGTTTAGGTTAACAACCTCTGCCCAGGAATATTAATATATGTCTTATTTGAAAAAATTCTTAGAACAATAAAATTTGTAATGGTATAATCTAAGTTTTGGTTATATTGTTTTCAATTATTAAATTGTTAAGTGAATTGAAAAATTCCTAGAATTTGCATCTCATGCATTTAATACCAGAGAATATAAATTATGGATAAGTGTGTCTAATTCTACACATGGCATATCATGCATGCATACATCTTTTATTTGGTGTTGTGAGATTTTGTGTGGATATTTATTTGTATGTATTGCTTGTGCTAGATTGTGAAGGAGAGGAAGGACCTGCTTGTGATGGCTATTCTTGTTGTGCCTGCCCCTCCTGCTGCCAAGGCAAGTGACTTCATAAAACACCTACTATTTTATTCTATTGCATATCTAGTGTTTTCCAACAGAATTTGCAAAAGTAGTATGCATGATAGGTTTTGGGAGATTGTAGTATGCTATGCAAACCTTTTAGGTTCCCCTTAGAAATTCCAGATTAGACCCCTATTATAATTTAGTGGAAGCACCTGCTGCAAAAAGGATTGTTTTATGGTTGATGTGATAAATGAAAATTTGCACTAAATTAATTTAACGCCTGGGTGGATTGGGTCGATCGAGCAGGTTTCAAGTTGAGTGGCTTCTCAGGGCCAAGTTTCATGGTTGTCTTCGCCCAGGATAGTTTCTACTTACTTGGGGCCATGATATGCGGTGTTAACCTGAGTTGCTCACTTGTGGTAGACCACCCAGGGCTATGAGATTTAAGTTTACACTGAGTCTAGTTGCTTATCGTGCAACCATTGGTCAATATGGGCTCTGTCTTGATGGAGTAAATTGTTGTGGACCTGGGTCAAGAGATTGATGGTGGTAGAGTTGATAGGATGGTGGTAACCTCTTAGTATGATCATGGGAAAGCAACTTCTGAAAAGTCTCGTCTTGATCTTCTCCTTTTCCTTCTCACTAAAGGAGTGTAGAGGATAGTTTGGGTTGATTGAGTCTAATGGTGAAAGTGCACACCCTCTCGAGAGTTAAAACCTAAGATCTTAGCCGTGTCCCCGGCATCGGACAATTTGAGTAACTACACAAGGCCGTGTTCTGAAAATCTCCTCATCCCAAATTTCTTAATAAAACTTTGTTGGGTGAACATGGGTAGGAGACATGGACTTGTCTCGAGATTGTCTCTGAAGGAGAAGATATTGATTTAAGAAATTTGTTTATCAAAAGTAGGAGAAAATTTGCTTTGCGCAATAGCCTTGAGCTCCACCAGCCAAAATAAGCATATAGTTATAGCTTAATAGAACATTAGGAATTAAAGTCACTTGCCACCACAATTCAATTGTGCTGACCCTTTATAGCTGGGCTGCAACTAAACCTTGCAGAATGTCCGAATGAGGAGTAAGGGGGTCGTCTTCGAGCTACAACCAACATGATTTGCCAGTGGTTTCATGGAGAAGATGTAGCTCCATGCTATCTTTAGTATTGCGTTTGAACTCTGAAATAAAGTCTGAACTATTTATTCAGCTAGCATTTCCGCTATGCTAAGTTGTAAGGATATTTGTTTTTGGATCATTTGTCTCGTTCTGTAATAAATTATGACATTGTACTATGATATTACATCTTATTGGAGAATGCGAGACTTATGTGATCCAAGTCTTTGCACTATTCATATGTGCCATTGCTTTCGTAAGCAAGGGCACTACATCCTTTGTGGCACCTTGCCACCCGAAAACTATTTACAAAATATTGTTTGGCCAAAGTTATCTACTAGATTATTTATAGGTGTTACAAAGTGAGTTTTCACTTGGTGAGTCCTGTTGTTAAGTGCTCCATCAAGAAGATGAAGTTTTCTAGTAGTATACTCCTGTTGTCTTACCTCAAAACTATAGGATGGGAACCTATTTGGTAAAACTGGTTTTACGGAGGAAAACCCGAGTTGCTGGGAGCAATCGGAGAGCTAGTGTCTTATTAAAACCCGAGTTGCTGGGAGCAATCGGAGAGCAGGTGTCTTATTAAAACCCGAGTTGTTGGGAGCAATCGGAGATGTTTGCGAAAACCCGAGCTGCTGGGAGTAATCGGAGGATTGGAGTTGTTTTTTAAAAACAACGTACTGCCCTAGCAGCCGCTCGAACAATTAACCCGTGCAACCACACTACCTTACATGGGTAGGGCTTAGCCGGAAGCTTGTATGTTTTAGTGTTGGGGCTCTCATACTTTCTATAAGGGCTGGGCCCTCGAAGCCGGGTTGTCGTCCGGAAGAGACAATACACTGTTGAGGACCAACAGCCGGACGATTACGGCGGGTCTCCTGACGTGGCGGTGTGGCGTCCCGAGGAAAGACCAAGAGGTCTAGTGGAGCACACGGTGCCGAGGAGAACAAACCTACTGGGATGCCTTGATACTAGGGTGGTCATAGTGGAAAGCTTTGATCGTGTTATCCGGACCCCCCGCATGCTGTCGTATGACGGGCCGTGGCAGACATGGCGGAATGACCGATAGGTGTGGGTAAAGTGTGCTACCTCTGCAGAGTGTAAATCTATTCGAATAGCCGCGTCCGCGGTCATGGACGGTTGGAAAGGCCACTGATCTAGGCTTATGGGCAATTTGGTTTTAAAAGAGAAATGTTTTTGGAGGAAACAAAGAGTCATCAAAGAGGTACCTGGGAGGTACGGAATTTGGGTGAGGATGATTGGTCTCGGGGAGACAATCAGTCCAATCTCAAGGAAGGAAAAAGGGGTATCCCCATCCTAGTGCCTTTAAAGGTTTTACAAAAGAAAGTTTTGAACTTGGATATGTCTTTGCTATACCTAAGAGAAGAGAATTCTATCTCTAAATGTTTTTCTTCAACAAAGATATAGAGATGTCGTATTCTCTATGTCTAAAATCATGGTATTCGAAAACTAAGCCCTATAGTCGTATATAGCAGCTATCCCAGTTTTCGAAAAGTGTTTTCTTGCATTATCATGAAAACTTAAGCCTTAGAGGTGGTATTGCGAGTACGTAAATGTACTCATATGGCTGTGTCCCTGGATATTCAAACGTCCAGGTTAAAATGAGGATATGTACGACAAGAAGGAGGAGCACGCCGACGACTACGCCAACTAAGTGTCCCGCTCAACTGCTCTGTGAGAATGCGTCAGGACGTGACGAGGTTCGACGCTAGCCGAAGCTTCCGCTTAACCTTAGTAAATATTCAGTGCGACGATGCTTGCAGACTTGGTCATGAGACCATTATTTATGTAAGTCTTATACTATTCGAGTTGTATGATGTAACTTTGTATACCATGTTGGTTATGTGATCGCGATGCACTGATCACTGGGACCGTGATCTGTTTACATAACGTTGGCATCTCTAGCTGGTAGTCAGAGGGGTCCTTACACCATCCTTCTGGCTGAAGGAAGAACAAAGAAGAAAGAAGAAATCAACTTCAATTTGCAAAAAAAAACCTGGGTTTTCCAAGAAACTACAAACATAGTGTACTGAAGCGCTTCTCTACTGTTTTGGACTTGTTTTTTATTCAGAAACTTACAGATAAGTCCTGGGAGGTTTATATTTGCTTAGGATGTTTATTTAAACTTTGTATTTTGAATACTTTGTATAATTGGAATACTTTTACATGTAAAGTGAGTTTGAGCTTATTTGAATTTATTTCTTATATTAAAGTATGGGCTTTCTCTTCTATCTTTTTATTATGAATTAAAGTGATATGGACATATTTTCCATGCCCTAATTTATTTCTGGGGGGTTGCTGTGTTTATATTAGAAATGTATTTGATGGTTTACTCCAAAGTAAGGATAGGTATAATTATTCACTCTTATGATTTTGTGCTTTAGAATTCCTTGGTCAACACCAAGTTGTTGTCTAGTGATGATTGTAATGTTCATTGTGATACCCTATAAGGAGTATACACATATGAATAATTTACTTTCATGTCTAAGTTTAAGACATGGCCATATTGGGTTGATTCCATAGACCTGACAACTAAATCTTGAGAGGTCATGATCAGATGTATCTAGAAGTTCAAGGTATAGATAACCTGCCTTTGGTCAGGTCTTATGGCTAGATAAATGAATAGAATGATGTGAATGTAATCTTGCTTTATTACATCACTCATATTGATGATCAAAGATTGATAACTCCTTCATGGGAGAATAGATGTCTTTGAAATAGATATTTTGGGAATTAGATGAATGTAGGTGTATTTGTGACATCATATGGACTTATGCATATAAGAAGAATTGGTTAACATGGTTATAAAGCTTGTCACCGGATTACTTTGAATACTCAAGTGACTGGAGAATTTGGTGTACTGGTTTATCTGAACACCTATTTATTTGCATATGACACTCAATTGTTTTAGGCCTACAAAAGTGATTTGTTAACAAGGTTATAAGGCTTGTTATCAAACTACTTCTACATCACCCAAACCTTTTAGAATCATACCATTTCAAGAGACATTAATACATATGGTTGATGGTAAGAGTTTCCAATTTTCCATGATAGAGTGACATAACACTTCTATGCTCATCTAAGGAATGCTTCTCCAAGTCTTCTTGTTATTCTTTCTCCTTTCTTGCTATCTTCCCTCATTGATGCCTTCGAGAATATTGGGAGATAAGAAAATAAGATGTCCAGATAAAGTAAGAAGATCTGGGTTAAACTTTGGATAACTCAGATTTGTTCTACAGGACAGTCATGAATTCCATGTACTAGAAATATGTCTAGCACAATTGATGAGAATAGATGCTCAGAGAATAACTAAGAATAGCTGGTTTGGTCTTTAACTCCTAACTCATGTTTTGGTGTATGGGTTTCATTTTCTTTGGTGTACATTTATCGTATATCTCTCTACCCCAAAATAAGGTTCAAGCCAAGATCATCTCAAAGTTTATAATGCTCAAGTTGATGATCTTCAATTCCACCAACTCAAGTGAAACTTCAATCACTTAGTGTTTTGAAAATTAAATGCGCAAAAATTATCCGGATTTTCTGATGCATGAATGCAATGCACACTTCTGTGTCAACTCTATTTGTGGACCCTAAGTTCTGGGATGTTACACGCAAGGACGCGGGGAAGAAGAGGGGGTCAGTCTCGGGCTCGGGTTCTTCTTTACCTCGCCGGGGATCGAAGGAAACGGCGGCGGAAAGGGTGAACTCTCGCGAGCTCTCGCGGCAGCCTGGAGGCGTATTAGGGGCTAGGGTTTGGGGCAAATGGAAGAGGAGGTCGTGGGGTTTAAATAGAGACAGAGGAGAGAAACAATCGCGACGATCTCGCCCGGATCGCGGCGGGATTTTCGGCCGGAGGTTGAAGACGATGCTGATGTCAGCATGACGTCAACGATTTTTCTTTTTTCTTTTTCTGATTTTTCATTTAATTAATATCTTTTGATTTATAACTCCAAATGAAGTCAAATCAATTTCTAAAAAAATGTAAAATTCATATCTATGCTTTAAAACATTAGTTGGTATGTTTTGAACAATTTTCAAAATTAATAATTTTGAAATATTGATTAAATACAAATTTGACACTTTATGTTAAATTTAAAACTAGGGTTTAATTAATTTTTTATTTTTGGCTAAAATAAATTCTATGAAATACCTACATTCAAAATGTTTGGATTTAAGTTATTTAAACTCATATTCCAATATTAAATAAAATTTAATTTTAATATATTATTAAATATCGCATTACAATTATTTGTAATGAAAAGAGAAAATGTAATGTAATCATTTTTAATTCAAATTATTTTGTGCACCATTAAGTTTCATAATATGATAAATCATTTGAAAACTTCATAAAACAACTTTTGAAAAGATTTTAGATTTTAATTCATTTCTTATATAGGATATATTCATCATTTCATGTTTTGAAAATAAATGGAAATCATTTAAGCAAATGAAATGTTTATTTGGATAAATCATTAATTTAAATTTATGAAGTTTTAAAGTTATAAACTATAGGCTTATAATTTCCCAAACTATATTTTGAACTTAGTTAAATGAATGAAAATCATTTGGCTATTATACCATTTTAATAGTATTGAATTTATGAATAGATATGGCTAAGTGGTTGGAATCAATTATTAATAAGTATTGGAATAAAATGGTTTGAAGTTTAATAAACATTTGTCAAATTACATATTAAGGTTTTTGAAATACAATGAATAATAAAATGTTTAACCTGAAACAATTTTTGAAACTGATGATAAACTGAAATATTTGAAATATTAAATCCTTTAAATATGTTTGAAATCTTTTATAGTTGGTTTTCTTATGCATATAATGTTTTATTTTTAATCAAAAACAAAAGTTTTAAATTTTAGTGATTTTCAAATATTATAAAATGTTGGGATGTTACACAAACATGACAACTTTATGAAAGGATCAAGTCAAGTAATAGCAATATGCACGTAGATGATCAATATATTATTTGTTCAAAATAAACAAGCAAGCGTTCAACGTTGGTTCCTGGCACCAGGATGTTATGGCTAAGAGAATGTTAACGGAGGTTTGGAAGGCCTATGGAAGAAAGGCTCACAAAGCTATAGATGATGATTATACAAGAGAAAGTCATACAATCGAAGCTATGCAAGGAATAGTGATTGCCATACAACAGATGCACAATGAGCTATAAGTATATGAAAGCTCTCCAATAGAACTAGTGGGGGTGCATCCAACTTGCTTGCTCACAAAGACCTAGAGCAGGTTTGAGGAGGCTCATCATTGGAATATACAACCCAAGTTCTATAGTGTAAAGTTCCCCAGATAGTTATGTAACTAAGACATCCAAACTCTCTCATATGGAGTAAAGGTGCTAAACATGAGCACAAACGATGATCACAAATGATATGGTGCTATAACATGAGCAAAAGTGATGACTATAAATGATATGGTGTTGTAACATAAGCACAAGTGTGTGATAAAGAATAGTAATGCTGCCCCCTTTTTTAGTTTTTTTTTCTTTTCTTCTTTCTTTTTTCTTTTTCCGTTTCTCTTTTCGATGGCCTCCATGGCTCTTTTCACTTTTAGGTGCAAGCATCCTAATATGATACATGATGTATGATAACACACTAATGATGATAAAACAACATACTGATGATATGAGTAACTAATATGAATGTGTCATAATAATACATATTACAACGGTGCCTCTGCCAGTGTAGCAGGTTATGCAGTGCTCTAGCGTAACATGGGTAAAACCACACATCAGCTTTATAGAAACACGCAAAGCAATAAATAAATAATGAATGACAACAAGTCATGTAATGTAAGATGGATGTTGCATGGCAATATATCTCGGAACAGCTATAGAAATGTTGTAGTAGGTAGGTATGGTCGCTGCTTTGAGGAAGATGTTTGGCTTATGTGTAGGAGAACAAGATGAAGATCTCCCACGAGTTTGGTTGTACCCGCGAAAAATGCACCAACTCTCAATGTGAGAAAGGGAAAAGCAAAGTACCGAATAGACTAGCAATATGGTGGTGGATGTGCCATGAAAACCGCAGTTTTAGAACTCACAAGTAAAAAGATTCCAAATAAAAATATGATCAAACAAGGCATAATGAAAATTACTCCTAGGGGTGCTGTGGCAAATGAACAATTTTACTATTGGGGACCCGAATGTAGCGCATAACATAAAGCCATTACGGTTTCCTTAGGCAAAAAGAAGTCGTATACCATTATGCAATCAACTTGAAATTTAAGTGTGGCATAGTTTTCAAGTTTCTCTAGACCAACTCTTTAATCATTCCACTTTACTAGACCATCATGTTTACGATTAAGCAAATTAATATCTCAAAACAACATTAATGATTCAAGTGACACAATTTAATGATCTACAAGATTAATGAATCCTTTAATTATACCATCTACCACATTTAGCATTTTCTGTTCTCAACCAAACACCAATCAACTTATTTAAAAGATAAAATCTCCAAGTAATTAAACAACGAGATATGAGAGTATGATATAACAAAGCGAACAGCTCTTCAAGAGATGCATGAAAAACAAGAGCTAGAGAGCAAACAATAACAAAAGACGAATACAAAACGAATATAAGTGAACAATACGAGTATTCATATGAAAAAGCGATGTGTGTCTCTCCCACACAAAGGAATGCTAGGATCCATATTTATTCAGAGAATGAAAATAACAAAAACAAAAACAAATAGACGCTTCAAGATAAGCACATAAGATGTGACAAAATTAAAATATAGTTTCACTAGAAAGGACCTGATAGTCTGTCGATGAAGGGGGTGCTGACGTGGGGCTAATCTTCGACTATCCCATGGTGAGGATACCTGGGTCACGCCAAGACTGCAAAGGCCCGACCCAAGACTAGTCGGTTAGGTCATACGACTCTTACCATATTTGTAAACGCCATCGACACCGTTCACCCGAGACCTAGATTATCATATAAAGGCTAGGAGGGTTGCTCGTCCAAGGGACAGACAGCCGCACGCTCATAGCCGCCACCACAAACCCTCGCGAGATCGTCATCTCGCCATTGTAGCCACAACTCGCCATTAATACCAGACAAGCAGGAAATAGGGTGTTATCCTCCGGGAGCCCGAACCTGGGTAAACGCCTTGCTTGTCAGCCGTCGTGATTACCAACGTTCATCTATCTTCCCCTAAATCAACCCGAGGTGCACAGCCCTGGGATTTGCGAGTTACACCCTTGTCAATTGGCGCTGTCTGTGGGAAGGACGAGCGTTGGAATCATGGTCGCACCGGCTCCATCAGCGAAGAAGATCGACGTCTGCATCACCCAGGAGCCAATCTGCTTCGGCTCCTTCGAGTACACCTTCCACCCACCGGCCCAGTGCTCGGTGTACGCCGATCTCCACGTAGGTATGTGTCTCACCTTCGGTACCATACACTGCTTCGTAGACAGTCATGGAGTATTAAGGTCCATGGTGACCGCGCCAAGCGCGGCGGTGACACCCGCATCTGTCACCATCGTGCTGCCCGCGCCGTCATCTGCCACGGAGATCGCACCCACCGCGACTGTGAAGATCGCATCTTGGTCTGATGAACCCGCATCTGTGTCGACTACGTCAACCAGCTCAGCGACCGCCACGCAGATCGAGTCAACTCCGACCATCTCGATCGCACTCCTGGCAAAACCAAGATCTACATCAACTTCGACTGCGTCGACCGCGCCTTCGCGAGCGGCCAAGGTCGTGCTACCATCACCCACGCCGCATGCATTTCCATCGAGCCACCAAGTCTTCCCCGAGCCAATCGCACTCGCGCCGACGACGGCGAAGTTGCTCTTCATGCCCGCGGCAAAGATCGCGGAATTTCAGGAAAGGAGACGCGGCGGCGACTGCAGTACCTATCACGTTGCAGCAATTTTTGATCCCGATCAAGGCTCGGACGACGGAAGCAGAAGCGGCAGCGTCCACACCGCTACCCAAGTCTACCCCTCGCAAGTCTTCATGGCTGGCACGCTGCCGCCCGAGAACAACGACGAACCCGCGTATCCGCTGGAGGTGATCATGCCCGACCAGGTGACGCGGCTTACCATCACGCGCGACATAGCAATCAGAGCTATGAAGCACGTCGACGACGGCACGTTCCCCCCACCGGACGCGCCTAGGGAGGATCAGCTGGCAGTCCAGTACTTGCTACGCAAGGAAGGCAAACGACTTTGCGCAGAAAAAGCCGAACTCCTTCGACGCAAGAGGGAGGCTGACGCGTCAAGCGCCAGGAGGGCCGCCTACTCGTTTACCTCCTCCACGGAAGTCAACCAAGGAGCGCGACGCCACAGGGCTCGCGTGCCCCTTATGACAGAAGCCGATCGAGACAGGATACCCGTTCCCAAAACAACCAACGCCGCTTTCATGGCAGTCGAAACTTACCCGCGACTCACGCAGCCACCGGAGGGTGACGTGCGCGCCCTTCTCCACAAGCAGCAAATCCTGTCCATGAGGGCAATCGAGGACGCCTTGGCGGACAAGGCGCCAAACGACCGGGCACGAGAGGAGCGAGAACGCCACGCCCGCGAGCCTGCAACACTCGCTGGCCTAGCAGCCAGGCCACTACGACAGCCGCAACCAGGCGAAGACCTCCGCAATGTCATCGTGCAAAGGACGGTAGACCACAACCGCACCTAACGTACGACCAGCGCGACGAACCTGGACGATCGAGCCGACCGCGACTTCGAGCCGTGTGGCGCCGCGTGCTTCAGCTTCAACATCCGCGACACTCGCATGCCCAAGAGCTTCAAGCTCGCAGCGGGGACACCCAAGTACGACGGGAAACAAGACCCACGCATTTGGCTCGAAGACTACCTCATCGCCTGCACTTGTCAAGGCGGAATTTTGACCACGGCAATGCAGTACCTCCAGCTCATGCTCACGGATTCAGCACGCGGGTGGCTCACTAGCCAGCCTAAGGACTCCTTCAGTACCTGGGAGGAATTCCAGGATACCTTCATCAAAAGTTTCCTTGGGACGTACGCGAGGCCAGCAACCTACATCGAGTTGCAGTCTCGATGTGACAATGATCACGGGTGTGACGATGATCACTTTTTAATTTGTTCCTTGTGGATACAAAGATTTGTGAGGTTTAAGCCTTGACCTTTTAACCTTTGGAGACAAAAAGTGCTTGGAGGTTGAGCCGTGGGCTGCCTCTTTCACTAAATGCCTTGACGTGACTATGATCACGGGTAGAACTTGCGTAGGTGGATGATGTTCCATGGAATCTTGACGGGGACGCCGTCTTGAGTCTCGAGGCGAGCCGCGCAAGGCCTGGCGATGTGGGTGACCCTGTAGGGGCCTTCCCACATCGGAGACAGCTTGTGGAGGCCTTCCCTGGAGAGGATTCGCCAGAGGACGAGATCACCTGCCTCCAGGGTGCGCGAGCGCACGTTGCGGCTGTGGTAGCGCCTCAGGTCCTGCTGGTATTTGGCCGCCTGGAGGGCGGCGCGGCGTCGTAGCCCTTCAAGGAGCAGCAGGTGGTCGTTGTGGAGGTCCTCTTGCTGGTCCTCGTTAAAGGCAAGTACCCGTGGGGATCCATACTTTATCTCAGTGGGGAGGACTGCTTCGGCTCCATAGACGAGGGCGAACGGGGTTTCCCTGGTGGGCTTGGGTGGCGTGGTACAGATGGACCAGAGTACCGAGGGGAGCTCGTTGATCCAGCCCTTGCCGTGGCCCTTGAGGACATCGAAGGTCCTGGTCTTTAGGCCTTTGAGGACCTCTGCGTTTGCGCGCTCAGCCTGTCCGTTGCTTTGCGGATGGGCGACTGAAGCGAAGCAGAGCTTGATGCCCATTCTTTCACAGTAGGCTCTGAAGATGCCACTGGTGAATTGGGAGCCATTGTCGGTGATGATGCGGTTAGGCACTCCGAAGCGGCAGACCAGGCCTCTGATGAATTTCACCGCCGCGCCTGCTGTGATTGTGCGCGTCGCCTCTACTTCAGGCCATTTTGTGAACTTGTCAATGGCCATGAAGAGGTAGCGATATCCACCTTGCGCCGTTGGGAAATGTCCCAGGATGTCCAGCCCGCAGACCGCAAACGGCCACGAGAGCGGAATGGTTTGAAGCCCCAGCGTTGGTTGGTGGATTTGCTTGGCGTGGAATTGGCAGGCTTCACATGCTTGGATGATGTCCATTGCATCCAGAAGTGCTTGAGGCCAGTAGAAACTACTCTTGAAGACTTTGCCTGCAAGGGTGCGGGCGCACGAATGGTGGCCGCATTCCCCGTTGTGGATGTCTTTGATCAGCGTTTTGCCTTCTTCAGGAGGGACGCACTTGAGCGCGATGCCGTTTGGGCGCTTGCGGTAGAGAATTACTTCGAGGATTTGGTACGATTTTGCTTGGCGGGCAATTCGCTCCGCTTCAACATCTTCCTCGGGAAGGACTCCTTTGCCGAGGTAATCTTTGATCTCGTCGATCCATCCTATTTCTTGTTGCACCGCTGTGAGCAACAGACGCTCCCCTGTAGGGGGCCCGCAGTCAGGAGCCCCGCTTGTAGGTGGTGGCGGGAGCGCTTCGTCTGTGCTTGCGGTGATGGCCTCTTGGAGCTGCTTTATGGATGCCTTGACGAGCCTTTCTTCAAAGACACCTGGCGGCTGAGCTTGCCTCTTTGATGCGCGCTTGGCGATGTCATCGGCCTCTTGGTTTTCCTTTCTTGGGATGTGCATGAGCTCCATTCCCCTGAAGTTCTTCTCAAGCCTACGGACCTCTTCAAGGTATGCGGCCATGTGGTCGTCCTTAGGCTTGTAGCTTTTGTTTGAGAAGTTAACGAGCAGCTGGGAATCGCCCTTGATGAGTAGATGCTTGACTCCTAGGGCGATTGCGGCGCGTAGGCCGGCAAGCAAGCCTTCATACTCGGCGATATTGTTGGATATCTTGTCGATTCCGAAGCACAGCTGGACTGCGTAATACAACTTGTCGCCTTTGGGGGAGATCAGGACTACGCCTGCCCCGCCGCGGCGACAAGCGAAAGCTCCGTCGAACTTCATGGTCCAGAGGCTGGGCATTGCGGCTCCAGAGTGCCCTTGCTCTTCTCCCAAAGGCTCTTCAGGGGTTGGGTCAGTCCATTCGGCGACGAAGTCAGCCAGCGCTCTTCCTTTGATTACCCTTGTGGTATCGAAGCGCAAATTGAATGGATGTAGCTCAATGTTCCACCCTGCGACACGATATGTTGCGTTTGGGTTGCACCGTATTTGTTCCAGGGGGAAATTGGTGACCACTGTGATGGGGTGCCCCTGGAAGTAGTGTCAAAGATTTCTTGAGGCGATGAGGAGTGCGAGGAGAAGCTTATGCTGCATTGTATACCGCTCACGAGCATCACGCAGTACTGTGCTGACGAAGTTGACTGGATGCTCGACGATGGTAGTTCCTGTATCCTCGGCGTCTTTTGCCTTAGGTGGCCCAGCTTGACCCTCGAGGGGGTTGGCTTCAAGGGGCTTGCCCTGTGCCTCGAGGGGGTTGGCCTTAAGGGGCTCGCCCTATGCCTCGAGGGGGTTGTCCTGAAGGGGCTCGCCCTGTGCCTCGAGGGGGTTGGCCTGAAGGGGCTCGCCCTATGCCTCGAGGGGGTTGGCCTCAGGCTCCTCGGCATGAATTCCTTGCGGCGGTGGACTTGGGGCGGCCTTTCTACGAGCTCCTTATCTGGGGGCTTTTTCTTTGGAGTGGCCGCACTCTTCTTGTGGAGTACCGGCTCTTCTCTTTCCACCACAAGGACAACACTGGCTGTTTGCGGAGTAGCTGATAAGTACAGCTTCAGGTGCTCGCCATGCCTTGGGGCTACCATTACTGGTGGGCTGGCCAGATACTTCTTCAAGTCCTCAAATGCTTTTTCAGCTTCAAGGGTCCACTTGAAAGTGCATGGTCTTTTCATGATCTTGAAGAACGGCAGGGCTCTTTCGCCGAACTTGGAGATGAATCGATCCAAGCTGGCCATGCAGCCTGCTAGGCGTTGCATGTCCTTTAGCCTTAGCGGAGGTTGCATGTCTTCTATGGACCTGATTTTGTCTGGGTTTGCCTCTATGCCCCGATGGGACACGAGGAACCCAAGCAATTTGCATGAAGGTACTCCAAAGACGCACTTGGCGGGGTTGAGCTTGATGTTCACCTTGCGCAGGCTGGCGAAGGTTTCTTCGAGGAGAGTATTTGCTTCTCGTGATTTCACAACAATGTCATCGACATATGCTTCGGCGTTTCGCCCCATTTGTCCGCCAAGTGCTATCCTCATCAACCTTTGGAAAGTGGCTCCGGCATTTTTCAGGCCGAAAGGCATGCAGACGTAGCAATACACACCGCACGGGGTGAGGAAAGCTGTCTTCTCCTCGTCCTCCTTAGCCATTTTTATCTGGTGATAACCAGAGAAGGCATCGAGGAAACAAAGGAGGTCGCAGCCTGCCATGGAGTCCACAATCTGGTCAATTCTGGGCATGGGATAAGGGTCCTTGGGGCAGGCCTTGTTTACATCAGTGTAGTCGATGCAGAGACGGCCTCCTCCGGCGGGCTTTGGGACTACCACACCGTTGGAGAGCCAAGTGGGTTGTGCGAATTCGCGAACGACTTTTGCCGCCTTGAGCTTCTCGACCTCCTTGACGATGAATGCTTGCTTCTCGGAGGATTGTTTTCTTGATTTTTGCTTGATGGGGCGCGCGTTTGGGCACACGGCCAAGTGGTGCTCGATCACCTCCCTCGGTACACCAGACATATCTGACGGCGTCCACGCGAACATGTCAGAGTTTTCCTGGAGGAAGGCGACGAGCGCGCTTTCCTATTTGGTAGGTAGCGCGGCGCCAATGGTGACGCTAGCCCCCTAGCCTTCAGCCCCCGAGCTGCTGGAGCCCAAAGAGATCTTCTTTGTAGCACCTGCCTCCTGGGAGAACAACTGCTTCTTCTTCTTGGGCCTCTCGAGAGGCTCCAGGTCCTCGTCTGCGGGAAATGCCATGGCGGCAGTCTTGTAGGCCGTCTCAACGGCGCGTGTAGCGTCCAGGACATGCCCACGGATGGTGATCGTGCCGGCCCTGCCGGGGATCTTGACCATGTTGTAGGCATGGTGCGTGACGGCCATGAACTTCGCGAGCGCGGGGTAGCCGAGGATGGCATTGTATGGCAGCCCGATGTGTGCGACATCGAAATCGATGTGCTCGGTGCGATAATTCTCCTAGCTCCCGAAGGTGGCGACAAGCCTGACCTGACCTAGAGGCTCGATCGAGCCGCTGGTGACCCCCGTGAAGGGCCTCGAGGGCGCGAGCCGCTCGTAAGGCACTTGAAGCGCTTCGAACGTATCTATGGAGATAACGTTCAGGCATGCCCCACCATCGATGAGAGTCTTGGAGACAGCCACGTTGTCGATGGTGGGGCTGCAGACCAGCGGGAGGGTTCCAACAGTCTTGGTGTACTTGGGATGGTCCTGAGCGTCGAAGGCCATGGTGTATTGCGACCACTAGAGGGGCCCGGAGGTTTCCGTGCTTGGGAGGGCGGCGTTGAGCTCGCGGGCGAACTGCTTGAACTGGTTGTTCGATTTTGGCGCATGCGCCCCCCCGAGCATGCAGGCAATGGCGCCCATCGGGGCTTGGTAGCCGCCATCTTCCTCATCAGGGAGGTTGCCGTTCTTTTCCGTGGCGTTGGCCTGGTTTCCAGATGGTTTCTGGTAGCCGCCCTTGCGTCCGCTTCCGCGGTAGCCACGGCCACGGCTGCGGCTGCCACTGCCCTCTGCTTGCTCGCGTTCCTTGCTTAACCTTTTGAGGTCGAAGCAGGACTCTGTAGAGTGGCCGCGCCTGTTGTGGTAGACGCAGAAAGGGCGGTGGTCATCTTTCCTCTCTCCAGGCTCGGGGGAGTCCCTGCGGGTGCCCTTCGTGTCAGGTTCTGCCGCGAGAACTGCGGTGGCCTTACGCTTGGGCTCCTCCTTCTTTTTCTGGCTCCGGGATCCCTCGGCATGGTCGTCCCCTCTCGAGGACATCTTGACGAAAAGGAGTCCCTCTTCATCCTTGGCGCACTTGTCCGCCAGGTCGAAAAGCTTCACCACAGAGGTGAGCTTGTCGTGGATACCCAGCTTCTCCAGCATCCTGCTGTTTGTAACGCCCTCGCGGAAGGCGGCGATGACTTGAGTGTCAGGGATGTTCGGGATCTTGTTGCGCACCTGGCTGAAACGCTGGATGTACTTGCGGAGCGTCTCATCCTTCCTCTGCACTACAGCGCGCAGATCGTTGTGGGTGAGGGCGCGCTCGTATGTCCCCTTGAAGTTGGAGACGAACTGCTTGCAGAGCTCCTCCCACGAGTTCACAGAGCCCTCAGAGAGGTTCAGGAGCCACGGCAGCGTAGAATCGCGAAGCGCGTGGGAGAACCAGTTGGCCATGACCTTGTCGTCTCCCCCCGCATCTTGGATGGAGGTGGTGTAGAGCTGCAGGAATTCGCTGGGGTTGCTGGAGCCGTCGTAGCCCTTGGGGAGAGCCGGCCTGAACTTCTGTGGCCAGACCACGAGACGCAGAGAGCGAGTGAATGCCATGCAGCCTGAGGTGTACGTAGCGACCCTGTGCTGCAACGCGCCGCGGTTCTGCTGACCCGCCTGGCCGAGCTCCTCCACGAGCCTGTTCTGGAGGTCTCGCTGGAGCTCCATCCCCACACGAGCGTCGGGCGCGGTGCGCTGCACGATCAAGCAATTGTGCGGCGAGGTCGCGTGCGAAGCAGCCCTCTGCGCCGCAGCCGGTGCAGGCCCCGGAGGTGGCGGAGGCGCATTTGTTGCGACCGTGCCCGCGAGAGAGGGGTGCTTGTTGGACTGCGATGGAGCGGGGCGCGTCGTGGCGATGCCGACGAGGTGGTTGAGGCGATGGAGCCACTGCTCGTGGGCCTCTGCGGTGGGCTGATAGCGGAGGAGCTCCTGCGCCATGAGCAGCGCGGTGTGAGGCGTCGGGTCCGTCCTCGCAGGGCCAGAGCCGCTCGAGCGCTACGTCGCGTGCGACGACAGCGCGTCCTCCTGGTGCTCGGAGTTGTGCTCTGGCGCTTCTGCGTGAGGGCCAGAAGGGACGCGCTCTCCACGGCGGGGTCGGCCCCACTGTGCGCGGGTGGTCGCGGTGCAGGGCGGCGCGCGTGCTCCTCCAGGTGCACGTCGGGTGATGCGGGCGACGCGGGTAGCGCGGGTGTTCACCATGGCGCGGAGACGAGCTTGAAGGTTTCTAACGCGCCTCAGTCCCCTACCTGGCGCGCCAAATGTCGAGTTATGACTCCCAGGAATCGCGGGTAGTCACTTCCTGAAGTGTAGTTCGGAAATGGGATTGAACGCGGAGGTCTAAACCCTCAAGTGGCTCCACGACGTTGCTCGCCGAACCCGAAGAAGACACACACGAAAGAGGAAGACACCGGCCTTTACACAGGTTCACGGCCCTCGTGGGGAGGTAAAACCGCTACTCCTGCTTGTATGTATTAGATGTGGAAGGTTACAGTATAGTGGAGCTTGCCGGAGGCCCCCTTGAGGCAGTTCTTGCCTAGGGAGGGAAGCGATGGTCTTCTTCCTCCTCCAGCTAGAGGCTATCCTAACAGGTGTTGCTAGGGTTTACAAGGGTTTGTAGCACGCCAAGGGGCGACCTTTGCTACGATGGATGTCTTGTCCCTTTTATAGGCGCCTCTGGCCTTCTCCTTCGGCCTGGCCTTCAAGGTGGCTCCCACATGCCAGGGGCAGGGTGGAGCATGAGTCCACCGCTCTCCGTTCATCCATGGACTCGGTCCATTGTTGATAAAGGTGGGCACGTTGGCCGACAGGCGGCCGACCGCGCTGTACTGCCCGCAGAGAGGGCAGTCTCTGAGGTGGAGCCCACGATGACGTTCTCCGTTGGAGGGTTGCGCCGTCCACCCGCTTTATCGTCAGAGTAGAAGGTCTTGGCAGCTGCGCAGCAGGCGGAGTCGCTTTATTGACCCCTTTGTCATCAAAACGGCAACAGGGGTGCTTGCGTCACCACGTGGGCACGACTGAGGCCATGTGCGTCTCGCCGTACTTACTTGGCTGCGACGTTTCCCTTCAGGCCTGAGGAGGCCTGAGGGGAGATTCCTGTTGGACCCCCTCGAGGGGGGTTGTCGCCTCGGGAGGGTCCCCTGAGGCGAAGGATCCCTTGAGGCCTTCGTTTCCTCTTCAGGCCCTCGAGGGGAGTTGCCACTCGAGGGTCCCGCCAGTCGGTGACGCCTGGTCCTTAGTCGTTTCGGCCGACTGGCCCGCGTGCGAGGCCTGGGGGAATGGGCTCTCCATACCCCAGTTCCCACTAGGCCGACATCAGCTGCCTTGGGCATCCCCAATATTTGACGCTTGAGTCTTCTTGAACTATATTGGGGTGAACCACTGGGACATCCCCAAGCTTTCACTTTACTATCCTCTTGATCACATTGTATCATCCTCTTCTCTTGATTCTTGAAAACTTCCTCCACACCAAACTTAGAGTAACTTCATTAGTGGAGGGTTAGTGCACAAAAAATTATGATATTATATAGGGACACAATTGATACCATTGCTACTGGATATTATCTACAGCCACTGATACTTAAAAGGATAAAAAGATCCAATTGGCATTGCAAAAGAAAATAGCAGATTTTGTCAAAAACAGAACAGCCCGTAAAGACGATTTTTTTATAGACACTTAACTTGCTCAGATAAAAAAACTCAAAACTAATTAAAGTTGCGTATACATCTGGGGATAATTCAAAAAAAGTATCAGATTTTTCTGACGTTCCAGTGATTTTATATAATTTTATGGTGGACAGCAGAAATCTGTTTCAGTACAGAAATTGAATTGTAACATCAACTTTCGAATAGAGGCTTAACTTGACACAAAATTGTAATAAAAATAAGATACAAACGAATTGTTACAGAGGTAGGCATGTTCCTTGACACAAGCAAAACAAATTAAAATAACAGAAAATAAAAGTGGGTTGTCTCCCATAAGCGCTTTTGTTTAACAGCTTTGAGCTATGCACCAAGTGAAACTCAAGTATTATCAAGAGATGAAGCATCAACACCATAATTTGAATGAACAATAGAATAAAAAAGGTAGCTTCATTCTTTTCCTATGGAAGTGATCCATACCTTTCTTGAGTGGGAATTGGTACTTGATGGTACCTTCTTTCGTATCAATAATTGCACCCACAGTTCTCAGAAAGGGTCTTCCCAACACAACTGGACAAGATGGATTGCATTCAGTGTCAAAAACAATAAAATCAACGGGGACCAGGTTATTATTAAACATAATAAGGATATCATTGATCCTCCCCAAAGGTTTCTTCAAAGCATTATCAGCAAGAAAACATCCAAATAGCAGTGTTCCAATGATGGCAAATCAAACATATCATAGAGCTTTTTAGGCATAACAGAAATACTTGCACCAAGGTAACACAAAGCATTGAAATATACTTTCATCTTAATTATGGGCTCCCAAGCATCTTCTAACTTCCTAGGGATAGAAGCTTCAAGTTTTAATTTATCTTCCCTAGCTTTTATGAGAGCATTTGTAATATGAGCAGCAAAAGCCAAATTTAGAGAGCTAGCATTAGGACTTGTGGCCAACTTTTGCATGAGCTTAATAACTTCAGAGATATTACAATTATAAAAATAAAAATTATTATCATCAAAGCAAACCGAACCACTTTCTCTCATGTTCTTAAATATTTCAGCACTTTTATCAACTCTAGTTTCAACAGTTTCAGGCAGTTTTAAATTTTTGGGTGAAGTAGAGGAGATATTTCCAACACCAACTATGTTACTATGGATAGTAGGAGGCTTACTAACATGTGAAACACCATTTTTTTTTGAGGTAATAATAGTAAAAACTTTAAGAATATTAGCCTCTTTCTCTAATTCTCTCTCTCTCTTTCCCATCTAGCACGTAATTGAGCCATTAATCTAACATTTTCATCAATTTGAATTTGGATGGCATTGATTTTAGCAAAGGGATTAACCTATTTAGTTTCAGTAGGCATGATATTATATTTTCAGAGATCACCATCAAGGACAAGACTATCTACTTTAGATGCAAGATTATCAATTTTCCCAAGCTTTTCCTCGACAATTTTATTAAACAAAGTTTGCGTAGTGATAAATTCTTTTAGCATGGTTTCAAGTTCAGAGGTGGTAGTCCTATTGTTGTTATAAGAATTACCATAAGAGTTGCCATTATTGTGAGACTAGGGCTTATAGTTGTTGTTACCATACTTGTTCCTATAGGCATTGTTGTTAAAATTGATGCTTTTGATAAAGTTTACATCAACATGCTCTTCTTGTGCAACTAAAGAAGCTAAAAGAGCATTATTAGGTCAATATGGTATTTACCTCTAGCAAGCATAGACATAATCATATCAATCTTTTCACCCAAAGAGGAGGTTTCTTCAACAGAATTTACCTTCTTACCTTGAGGTGTCCTCTCCATATGCCACTCAGAATAATTCACCATCATATCATCCAAGAGTTTTGTTTCAGACCCCAAACTGATGGACATAAAGGTACCTCCCACAGCTGAATCCAATAAGTTTCTTGAAGAAAAATTCAGTCCTGCATAAAAGGTTTGGATGATCATCCAAGCAGTCAGTCCATGGGTTGGGCAATTCTTTATCATAGATTTCATTCTTTCCCAAGCTTGAGCAACATGTTTATTATCAAGTTGTTTAAAATTCATGATTCTACTTCTTAGAGAAATAATCTTAGCAGGAGGATAGTATTTTCCAACGAAAGCATATTTGCATTTAATCCATAAATCAATACTATTCCTAGGCAATGAAAGCAACCATTCTTTAGCTCTTCCTCTCAAAGAGAAAGGAAATAATATCAGTTTTATAATATCACAATCTATATCTTTATATTTTTGCATTTCACATAATTTAACAAAGTTATTTAGATGGGCAGCAGCATCATCAAAACTAACACCAGAGAATTGCTCTCTCATAACAAGGTTCAATAAAGCAGGTTTAATTTCAAAGAACTCAACTTAGATGTAGGTGGAGCAATAGGTGTGCATATAAAATCATTATTGTTGGTGCTTGTGAAGTCACACAACTTAGTATTTTCAACGGAACTCATTTTAGGAATTTAAAATAACAAACTCAAATAACAAAATAAAAGAAGTAATTAACAAACCGAAATAAGAAAAGCAACAAAACTGAAAATAAAAGTGCAAACCCAAATAACCAAAGTAATGCAAGTAACTAATTTTTTTGTATTTTTGATATTAAGGAAACAAGACAGTAATAAAAATAAACTAAGCAAGACAATAAAAAATAAAAATATTGGAAGTGCGAAAACTCCCCTTGTGAAGGACACTCACATTCCCGGCAACGGCGCCAGAAATTCTTGATGTATTCTGCGTGTAGTTGGTGAATCCACAAGAGGAGGGTGTGAAGTAGCAGAGCAGCAAGATTTCCCTCAATTATGAAACAAAGGTTATCGAACCAGTAGGAGATGACGTTCCCCTCGAGGTGTCAACAACGCCAGAAACTCTTTGTGTGGCGTCGGAGACGTGGAAGCAGCTCACAACACAATCAAAGTATTTTGCCCTAACTCAACGGTGAGGGTGTCAATCCCACCGGCTTGCTGTAACAAAAGATTAAACGTGTGTATAGAAGAAAGATGTTTGTTTGCAGAAAGTAACAGGTTTGCAGCTGTGGTTTTATCAGATTAATGAGAAGGACCAGGGTCCACAGTTTACTAGTCGTGTCTCTCCATAAATAATAATAACATTCATCCATGCATGGTAAACAAATTACAACTAGGCAATTGACAGAATAATGATGAGCAACCCAATGCATATACTAATGATATGGTGTCTAGTGTGAGATTCATTCGGTCATTACAACAATATACATAGACCGTTCCAACCGCATCTATGACTAATAATCCACCTTCCGGTTAGCGTCTGCACCCCTTTCAGTATTAAGTTGCATGCAACAAATTATCACCTTAAGCACTGTGTGCAAAGTAAGAAAGTAACATCATCCTTAGATAAAGTACTACTGTTTTATCCCTAGTAGCAACAATACATCTACAACCTTAGAGCTTTCTGTCACTGCCCCAGATTAAATAGAGACATGAACCTACTATCGAGCATAAATACCCCCTCTTGGAGTTACAGGCATCTACTTGGCCAAAGCATACACATGTAACGGAGAGCATGCAAGATCATTAAATAGCACACACATGATATATTATGAAGCAATAACTTTATTACTCAATATTCATCGGATCCCAGCAAACACAACATGGAGAATTACATAAAGATGATATTGATCATGATAGGCAGCTCACAAGATCTAAATATGATAGCACAAGAGGAGAAGACAACCATCTAGCTACTACTATGTACCTGCAGTCCAAGGTAGACTACTCACGCATGAGTCCGGAGGCGGTCATGGCGACGTAGAGGCCTCTGGGACGATTCCCCCTCCCAGCAGGGTGCCGGGGAGCAGTTCTGATCTTTCCCGAAGTGGTGGCGGCGACGGCGGCAGCTCAATACCCGTGGAGGAAAAAGTGATTAACCGCCTAGAGTTTTTATGTCACGGGGGCTTTTATGGGAGAAAGAACTAGGTCGGTGGGCGCCCGAGGGCGCCACACCACCTCCCGGCGCGGCTGGCTACTTGGCCGCGCCACGAGGCGGTGTGGGCCCCTCGGGGTCCGCCTTCGTCTCATCTTTGGTTCTTTTGTCGCAAATATTCCAAAAATAAATACTGGTTGGCTCGTTTCCAATTTGGCCGATATTTCCTTAAGAGCTTTTCTGAAACCAAAAACAGCAGAAAACAGGGAACTAACACTGTGGCATCTTGTTAATATGTTAGTCCCAGAAAATTCATAAAACTATATAAAATGCATATAAAACATGTAATAACATGATATAACATAGCATGGAACACAAGAAATTATGGATACGTTGGAGACGTATCATGGTGGAAGCCCAACTTGATGCCACCGCTCTCTACATGATTCAAAAGGCGGTTGGGAACACGGACATGCCTCTCATCCAACACCTCACCAACGCCAAGGAAACATGGGATGCTCTATCCGAGTTGTTTTTTGGAAATGATAGCATTAGGAGGAAGCGCTATGATTCTTTGAGCAATGAAGCCGAGGGCTTCTACAAGCTTGATGGTGAAGACCACGAGACGATGTATCGAAGATTGGTGGCCATTGCCACAAGCTTTCGTGAAGTGGGCGCCTCTCATATTGATGATGCTTGGATCAAGAGGAAGTACGTGAGCTCCATGATGTCATGCGAGCCCACCGACATCAAGCGTCTTCAAGGAAGACACAACTACCAGCTCATGACTTGTAATGAGGTGATGCAAGAAATGGGCGCATTCAAAGTGGCCACGAAGAATACTCAAGACGCAAGGGCAAGAGCTCTTGGAATGCAAAAAGGGGCAATCAACCTTGCCTTGAAGGCCACTGTTGAAGCTAACAACGATGATGATCTTGGAAGCTTTGCCGCCATGTCCGAAGAAGCGCTCAAGATTGCATACAATAAACATCTGTCTCTTGCGGCTCGCACTTTTTGGAACAACCCTTCAAGAGCCAAGATGCGATTTGAGAAGAGTCCACCTCAAGTTGATAAGGTTTCTCCCTCCAAGTTAAGGCCATGCTACAATTGTCAAGACAAGTACCACTTCGTCGCCGATTGTCCTTATCAGAAGAGAGAAGAGCATGGTGGACGTCTTTTGCTCAAGGACAAGGCCAAAATGCCCCCCAAGAAGGCCTATGGAAAGAAGAGGCCCCTCGACAAGAAGCCTAGCATTGTGTTGTTGACTCAAGAGGAATATCCCACCGATGATGAAGAGTGGGAGGAAGAAACGCCAAATGAAGTGGCGGCTCTCGCCACCACCTCAACACCTACCACTCCTTCACCAACGACAAGAACTCCCTCATCAATGACAAGATCTCCTTCAACAACGAGAAGCTCTTCCACATCTCTTTTCGAGTCACCAAATTAGAACCCCATTACCAAGAGCTCAAGATGTCTTATGGCCAAGGCATCGGAGGTACCTTCATCCTCTTCCTCTCTCATGAATGAAATGAATGAGCTTGATGATGCTTCTAGCATTCATATCAAGCAAGAGCTTGTTGCCTTTGATTCCTTTATCACTAACTTGCAAGGGGATAGCAAGAAACACGTTGGTCCCTCATGGCTCATATTGGTGAACTAGAGCATCTCAATGAAGAGAAGGGTAAGATAGAAAGAGAAGACGCTATTTCTCAATCATACTTGAAGTCCTCTCTTGAGGAGGTTGAAGATTCTCATGCTCGTCTTGAGGAGTAACTTGAAACTATTGAGGAAACTCATAACTCCTCACATGCTAAGCTCATTAAGGATCGTGATATGTACTTTGCTAAATTCAAGGTGGCTCAACAAGATAAAGCCGAATTTGCGGTTGGGCATGTTAGACTCAATGAGGACATGGAGAAACTCGTCATAGCCCACAAGGCTTTGGAGAGTGAACATGCCCTTCTAAAGGAGTCTCATGGTCAACTCCAAACTCGGTTAACTAACCTTGATCCTCCCATCACTTCTACCTCTATTTGCTCTTGTGATAATGCTAATCTTGTGAAGGAGAATGCTAGGTTGAAGAGTGAGATTAAGGCCTCCATGTCCAAGACCATCCTTCTCAAGCGTAAGCAAGTTGTTGAGACTCCCATCGTGGAGCCTCACACTCGTAAGGGAAGGAAGGACTTGGTTATGTGCCTCCCATGAAGGTGAATACCAAGAAGGGCATTCCTACACAAGCTAAGAACATCAACCCCATCCAAGCCAAGAAGGCCGACTCCATTCAATCCAAGGACAATGTTGCGAGCAGGAATGCCACAAGGGGCAATCCTACTCGTAAAGATCATGCTGGGGACAACAATCCCAACTATTCTTTATATCTTGATTATTATGGGAATGTTTGTGCTCGTTACATTGGACCCTACTATGGTTTTATTTCATATGCTATTTGGGTTCCTAAGTTTCTTGTCGCTAGCCATAAGGCACCCATTGTGAAGCAATGGGTTGCTAAATGCAAGAATTGATCTCTTGTAGGACCTTGATCCCGGTGGTTCAAAATGGATAATCGATAGTGGATGTACAAGTCATATGACCGGGAGGAAAGAACTCGTCACGGAGTTGAGACCAAATATAGATCAAGTGACCGCGACGTTTGGTGACTTATCAAGTTCTGAGGTAACCGGGCTTGGCAAAGTGTTAGTTGCCCCCGACATTACTCTTGTCAATGTTATTCTTGTTGAATCCCTTGGCTATAATTTGTTATCGGTTCGTGCCTTAACAAATTTGGGGATTTCTCCCTTCTTTGATAAGGACGTTGTGGTCCTCTTGTGGAGCAAGTCGCTACGAGTGGCTTTCATGGGATACGTGGAGCATGAGCTTTATGTGGTGGACTTCTGCGGAGCTACCACTACTCAAGCCATGTGTCTCTTCGGAAAACCGACGTGGGTTGGCTATGGCATCGCCGACTAGCCCACGTAAACATGCGTACTTTGCAAAGCCTTCAAAAGGGTGGCCACATTCTTGGACTAAAAGATCATGTTTTCTTTTCAACGGATCGTGTTTGTAGAGCTTGTGTGGAAGGCAAGATGCATGATATTCCACATCCAAGCAAGACCATCATATCTTCCTCCCGGATTTTGGAGCTCCTTCATGTTGATCTATTTGGACCAATCCCGGAGATAAGTCTTGGTGGCAAGAAATATTGCCTCGTGATTGTGGATGACTATTGAAGGTACACATGGGTCTACTTCTTCAAGACCAAGGATGAGACGCAACAAGTCTTCATCGACTTCTGAAAGGAGGTTCAACGCCAACATAGCTCCCCATACTGCTTGTTCGAAGTGAAAATGGGTCGGAATTCATGAACTACACCCTTAACGACTTTCTTAGTGATGAACGCATTCGACACCAATATTTTGCGGCATACACTCTGAACGGGAATCCGGCACCTAGAGGGGGGGGGGTGAATAGGTGCTATTACAAATTTTAGGTCTTTTCAAATTTAGGCTCAACACAAAGGTAAATTCTCTAGATATGCAACTACGGTGAATTTACCGAAATGATAATCTAAGCAATAACAAGATAAACAAGCTAACAAGACAAGCAAGTAAGGGAGCAAAGATAAAGGGAATCGAGTGAAGCACGCGGAGACGAAGATGTAATCCCGAGTTCCACCCAAGGGTGTACGTCTCGTTTGGAGAAGTGTGCGCTACCACAACAGGTTAGCCGCAACGCCACAAAGGCTCACCTTCTTCTCCGATGAACTCAACCACAAAGGTTTCGAGTCCACCTTCCACTATTGATCCCCTTTTAGGGCGGAGATCGAATCCCTTACAAACGCTTGAGGCACACACCCACAACTGAATTGGGGGCTCCCAAGAAGACCACAAAAGGTCAAGGACCACAAAAGGTCAAGGTAACACCAAGAGTACAACAATGGTGAACTAGGTTTTTCCACCGGAAACCCTAGCCACGAAATCCCCAAGTGAATGGGGGAGAAATGCAAATCCCTTCGGTGAAGATGTAGATCCGGGCCTTCTCCGCCAATACTTCAAATATCAATGAATTTGGGTGGGGGGATTGGGAGATCTTGATGATTTGAGCTTTCAAGAATAGTAGGAGAGAGAAAATCTGAGAGCTCCCTGTTCTTGAGTGAGTGAGGGGGTATTTATACCCCCCCTGAAAATCTGGCTGTTGGTTGTCTCGGGCACCCGGAAATTCCGGTTTAAGTAACACCCGGAAATTCCGGTCACCCGGAATATCCGGGTCTTTGAAAATATCCGAGCTGAATTTCCGGTTGAGATCAGAACCAATTCTGAACTTGACTTAGCCGATTTTCTGAGGGTGACTCGGAATATTCGAGTCCTTGAAATTTCCGAGCTGAATTTCCGGTTGATATCAGAACCACTTTCTGAACTTGACTTAGCCGATTTTCTGAGGGTGACTCGGAATATCCGAGTCCTTCAAATTTCCGAGCTGAATTTCCGGTTGAGATCAGAACCACTTTCTGAACTTGACTTAGCCAATTTTCTGGGGTTGACTCGGAATATCCGAGCCCTTTAAATTTCCGAGCTGAATTTCCGATTGGAGTCAGTACCACTTTCTGAACTTGACTTAGCCAATTTTCTGGGGTTGACTCGGAATATCCGAGTTGGGGAACCGGAATATCCGAGTCTGGGAAGAATTGCAGAAACTATTTTTCCCTACAATTTGGCTTTAGGATTTGTGATATGAGTTTCACCCAAACTGAAATACTTAGCAATATGATTAGTATATAATTGGTATTGTTAACTAACACACAAAACACTAGGGATTAAGAAATGTTCTTTCAATCTCCCCCTTTTTGGTGTTAGATGAATATACCAAGATTTGAATAGAAACAAAAAGCAATATCATGTTTTTGACAGAAAATGGCTCCCCCTAAATAAATGCAAGTAAGCAACACAATATGACAAAGGATAGGAGCAATTTTATAACAACAACCACAAGATATCATAAAGGAGAAAAGAGACAAAATGTAAGATTATGGTAGCAATTGAGACTAGATAGATTTTCATACCTTGTGTATATAGAATATGAAGAGAATACCAACACAATCAATTCGAAGTCTCCACATAAGATAATGATAGCATCAAACCATTGTCTCAATACATAGTTATCACAGAATGAAATAAAAAGAGTTCACAAATAACTTAAAACACGATAAATGGACACAAGCGCAAATAAATGGTAAACACATAAGCTTGTGCCCGACCCTTTGCAAATCCCCGAAGAAGTCCTAGTAGAGCAACTTCTCCCCCTTTGGCATCGAAACGCCAAAAAGGAAGAAGAGCGATGCTACGTCCCATGGAAGTCTTCAGTCCGAGGGGTTCTCCTCATCATCATCATCACCATCATCATCCTCCTCCTCATCATCATCCTCTTCATACTCCTCAGACTCTGCCTCCTCATCATCATTTGCCTCCTCATCATCATAGTCATAGCCAGTGGTGTAAGAGCTGCCGCCAAGGTCCTGGTCAATCAGTGTCCACGGAGCCAAGGAACCCTGGTTCCACTGAGCAAAGGTCAGGGGATCAGACAGAGCAGCAGGAGCAGGAGAGCCAGAAGCATGGTGAAGGATCAAGGCTTGCTTGTATTCCAGCTGACGGCGATCCTTGTAGGCAGTGTATTGCTCTTTGCGGATGTCCACATTCATGCAAAGGATGTTGCGCTGGAACCAGTTCAGCTTCTTGACATGCGCATGAGTGGCAGGAACATGACTAGGAGCAGCAGCAGCCCTCCTAGCATCACCCATGAAAGATCCACCTGGAGCTGAGGTAGTAGAAGGCCTAGGAGGGGGCTTGACCACAGTCTTCTTCACATAAAGCTTCTTGAAGTCATGTGGCTCCAAATCACCATTGCTGAAGTTGTAGTCAGGGAACTTAAACTTGAGGAGCTTCATTATGTAAGGAGCATAAGGAATAGAGACCCTGGTGGTCATAGCTTCATACATCTCATTGTAGATGTAATCCATCACATCTACACTCCAGTCAGCATCAGAACTAGAGTCCTCCACAATGCGGTTGGCGTGAAGGAGCAGGTTGCAGAGAGGGGTAACCACGTTGTCGTTGTTGCCACCACGCGGTGCAATGTTCTCACACAGGATGCGCACAAGAACATCATACAGTGGAAGCAAGTCACGAGAGTTTCCAGCGGTGGCTCCCACACCATATAAGTGCGCAGTTTGCTTCTTGTTGTGCTTGTAGGGGGTGTGCATGCGAAAGCCTTGGGGATTGTCACCATCAAACCTGTAGCCCCGTACCTTGGCAAACTCCTCGAAGTTGGACTCACAGTATGATTCCCTAGTCATCCACTTCATAGTCTTCTTCGAGTCACCCTTGATCACTAGGGTGGCGAAGAACTGCATCACAAGCTGGGCGTTGTAGGGACAGCGGGTGAGCACCAACCTCTCCAAGCCCATGGTCTTGACAATGTGGATGGCCTCAGCAAATGTGGCTTTCTTCTGCAGAGATGCAAAATCAAACGGGTGCATGGGTCGAATGGGCTTCGACAGAGAGAGATAGAGATCCACGAATATGTGCTCTTGCGCTTGGCACCAATAGTTGCGATCAGCGAGAGAGTTGTCTCTTGGGCAAAGGTACCAGTCCCCCTGTCTCAGCTGAGAATAATCCACTGAGTTCATCTTGGAGTAGTCCTGACGTTGGGGACTAGGGGCATTCTTCCTCTTCTTGGATGAAGGCTTGCTGACAACAGATATCTTCGGCCTTTGAATTGCAGGACCCTTTCCCTTGTTGACTGGGTTCTTGTGGACAGGTGCTCTTCCAGTGTTCCTTGATGCCCCAGCGGACGGACTCCCACCTGAACCTGTGAATTTGAGCATAGAGGGTAGCATAATGTAAGTGCACACAAGTCAGGAGATAATACACACATTAGGTAGGCATTTGATGAATCATATGTAGTTAAACATTAGTTAATCTTAAAACTGCAGTGGTTGACTCGGAAATTCCGATTCAGACATGACCGGAAATTCCGAGTCAGACTGAGTCGGAAATTCCGAGTCAGACAGAAACAGTGCAGATCTGAGATTGACTCGGTCTAAAACTAGATCGATCCAACCTAATGCAAAACTAATGTATGTAGATAGCTGGGAATAGAGCTAGGAACAATCTCTACCAAGCAATGTTGAAACAAATAACTCCACATCAAGAACCAAGTGCAAGCACATGAGGAAGAAGAAAAGTGAAGTTACCCTCATCCATTGAGGCCGTTGCTTGGAGGAGTGAGTTCCCGGGGCGGAGGAGGAGCAGATCCGGCCGAGAAAGAGGTTCCCCGGCGGTCGGAGTGCTCCGGAGGGACCTTGGAGCAGCAGGGGCGGCGGCTGGAGGAGAGGGAGGTCGGGGGTGGAAGAAGGGCACTAATGAGCCCTTCACCCCGAGCCTGCCCTTATATTTTTGGACAAACCACCCGACCGGATATTCCGAGTGTAACTTACACCGGATATTCCGAGTCACCGGATATTCCGGTTCATAAATGAACCGGATATTCCGACCTGCTGAACCAAAATCCCAGTTTTCAAAAGGATGACTTGTGTGCAATAGAGAGAAATGTTTTCAGGGGGAAGTAGGCTTGGGATAGATTTCCAAACTGTCATTGGTACACCATACTCAACTCACAACTACCAAATCAAAACATAAAGCGCCAAGTTGAGTAGGTCTCCCACATGCATGAAAAGGAGGGTAAATAGCAACAATAAGCTCCAAATAAAATCAACTCTTCAAAAAGAAGAGGTCGGTGGCCGAGGCCACCATGTAGGAGTGTATGGCATGTTACCGCGAAGATGTATCTTGGGTACATAACCAATACTCGTCGTTTTAGCTCATTAGTCATAAGAATGAATATAGAGATAGAAGAACACTTGCTATCGGCATAATGGGGGGAGGGATGGTCCAATGTATTAGGAGCGCACTCCCCCTATTTCCATGCCTACATCTAAACAAGATAAGATGCAATTACGTCCTAGGTGAGTGTGCAAGCGATCAAGCTAAGGACCTCGAATCAATGATATTAAGCTCATTCCTCAAAAAGCAAAACCTTCCTTCCTCAAGGGGCTTCGTGAAGATATCCGCCAATTGATCCCTTGTGCCCACATATGATAAGTCAATGTCTCCTCGGGCCACATGATCTCTTATGAAATGATGGCGGATCTCAATATGCTTGGTTCTGGAATGTTGCACCGGGTTGTAACCAATCTTGATGGCACTTTCGTTGTCACATAGAAGAGGCACTTTGTCGCAATCGACTCCGTACTTCTTTAAAGTTTGCCTCATCCATAGCAACTGAGTGCAACAACTTGCGGCGGCAACATACTCGGCTTCGGCGGTGGAGAGAGATATACAATTTTGCTTCTTAGAAGACCAACTCACCAAGGACCTCCCAATAAATTGACAAGCGCCGGAGGTTGACTTCCTATCATCATGATCTCCCGCCCAATCGGAATCCGTGTACCCACATAATGAGAAATGTGCATCCTTGGGGTACCACAATCCATAAGTTGGGGTATAAGCCAAATATCTAAAGATTCTCTTGACCGCCACATCATGGCTTTCTTTAGGAGCCGCTTGATATCTTGCACACACTCCTACGGCTAGCACTATATCCGGTCTAGATGCACAAAGGTAGAGGAGGGATCCAATCATGGAGCGGTATACCTTTTGATCCACATCCTTACCCTTCGGGTTGAGCTCAAGGTGGCATTTGGTTTGCATTGGGGTAGAGGCACCCTTGAGATCAAGCAACTCGTACTTCTTGAGCATGTCTTGAATGTACTTTGCTTGGTTGATGAACGTTCCTTCCCTCAATTGTTTGATCTCAAATCCGAGGAAGAACTTCATCTCGCCCATCATAGACATCTCAAACCTGTCAGTCATAAGCTTAGACAATTCTTCGTTAAATGCTTTGTTAGTCGATCCAAATATAATGTCATCCACATATAATTGACAAATGAAAAGCTCTCCATTAACTTTCTTAGTGAAAAGTGTGGGGTCGATTTCCCCAACTTGGAATCCACAGTCTACAAGTAGTTCTCTAAGGTGCTCGTACCACGCTCGTGGGGCTTGTTTAAGGCCATAGAGTGCCTTATCCAACTTGTAGACATGGTTCGGATACTGGAGGTCCTCGAACCCCGGTGGTTGCTTAACATAAACAAGTTCATTTAGTGGACCATTTAGAAAAGCGGATTTAACATCCATTTGTTGCAACTTAAAGTTATGATGAGAGGCATAGGCAAGAAGAATACGGATTGACTCAAGTCGAGCCACGGGCGCGTAGGTTTCTCCAAAGTCAATGCCTTCAATTTGGGAGTAACCTTGAGCCACCAATCTTGCCTTGTTCCTCACCACCATGCCATGTTCATCTTGCTTGTTCTTGAATATCCACTTGGTGCCGATAACATTGCGGCAATCTTTGGGTCTTTCCACCAACTTCCACACTTTGTTGCGCTCGAAGTTGTTGAGCTCTTCATGCATAGCATCAAGCCAATCTTTATCTTCAAGAGCTTCAAAGACCTTCTTGGGTTCCACCATGGAGATGTGAGCTTGATGTTCACTAAAGCTTCCGAGTTGTCTTCGGGTAGAGACCTTGCTTCTCACATCACCAAGCACCTTGTCAAGAGATAGAGCTCTTAATTCTTGTGAGGTGCCAACCCTATTCAAGCGGCGGATATCGATTTCCCTCCGAGTGGTGGCAGGAATCGCTTGATCATCTTGATCGTTCATGTCTCCGCCTTGACTGACTTGATGGCCTTGATCAACCATTGGAGTGGTGTCCATTGGTGAGGCAGAGGGTTGATCTTGGCCTTGCGAACTGCCACCGGGAATGTCAGCAGGACCGGATATTCCGGGTTCATGGACCGGAAATTTCGAACCACCAGAATTTCCGACTCCAGCTTGAACCGGATTTTCCGGTCCTCCGGAAATTCCAGGAGCAGCTGTAGAATCTTGTGCTTCTTCTTGGCTTGGTGTATTGGGCACGGTGTTGTCGATGGGTGTTTCTTGTGTTGGGGTGGTCACCACTTGTGAAGAACTTGATCCTTGTTGATCAACCTCATAATAGAGTTCAACGGGGCGGTGGACTCCCAACCCCATTCTTCGGATAGCATCTTGAGGTTCATCATCACCTACAACGGAAACACCACTTTGCTCCACGAGGGAGCCGTCATTCTCCTCGAACACCACACTACAAGTTTCTATGATTATGCGCGAGGCCTTATCATAGACTCTATAAGTGTGGGATTCGGATCCGTAGCCCACAAATGTCCCTTCAAGAGACTTAGAATCAAACTTGCCCAAACGAACACCTTTGATGAGATAGAAACACTTACAACCAAATACTCGGAAGTAGGAGATATTGGGCTTGTTCCCGGTAAGCACTTCATAAGGTGTCTTCATGAGTCCTTTGCGAAAGAAGAGCCGGTTGGATGAATGGCAAGCGGTGTTGACGGCTTCGGCCCAAAAGTTGTGAGGGGACGTGAACTCGGCCATCATCGACCTTGCCATCTCAATAAGTGTGCGGTTCTTTCTTTCGGCTACACCATTTTGTTGGGGAGTATAAGCAGCGGAATATTGATGACTAATCCCTTCTTCACTAAGGAACTCGTTTAAGGTGTAGTTCTTGAACTCGGACCCATTGTCATTTCTTATCACCAAGATAGGGACATTGTGTTGACGTTGAGCTTCATTGGAGAAGTCGATGATAGTTTGTTGAGTCTCCATCTTCGTCTTGAAGAAGAAAACCCATGTCTATCTTGAATAGTCATCAACAATCACCAAGCAATATTTCTTGCCACCAAGACTAGCTTCCGGAATAGGACCAAAGAGGTCAACATGGAGAAGCTCCAAAACCCTTTTTGAAGAAATGATGGTCTTGCTGGGATGGTAGATGTCATGCATTTTTCCTTCAACACACGCCCTTGTAACATCCCAACATTTTGGAATGTTCAAAAATCACTAAAATTTAAAACTTTTCTTGTTATTAAAATAAAATATTAAATGCATAAGGAAACCAACTGTAAGAGACTTCAAAAGTTTAATATTTCAAATGCCACAGTTTAAACATTTTATTATCCACTGTGTTTCAAAAACCTTAAAATATAATTTGACAAATATTTTACAAACTACAATCCATTTTATTTTAAGTAAATAGTTGTATTTGAATTAAATCACTTAGCCATATCTATTCATAAATATAAGATTATTCAAAATAGAATATAATTACTAAATGGTTTTCATTCCTTTAACTAAGTTCAAAATATAGTTTGGAAAGTATAAGCCTATAGTGTATAACTTTAAAACTTCATAGCTTTTAAATTAATGAATTAACCAAATAAACATTTCTTTTGCTCAAATGAATTTCATATGTGTTCAAAGCATGAAATGATTAATATATTCTAAATAAGAATAAAATTAAAACAAAAACCTTTTCCAAAGTTGTTATGAAGTTTTCAAATGAATTATCAAAAAAATAATATATAATGTTACCCAAAATAAAATTTAATTAGAATCCATTATATTCCCTATTACTTTAAAAATTATTTATATTTAGCTTCTATTAAACCAAAATAAAGATGTATGTTTAAGAAAAATAAGTTTAATAACTTAAATCCAAACATATTGAAATGTGGGTATTTTTACAAGTTTATTATAGCCAAAGGAAAATTTAAATAAGAAAGAAATCCAAATTTGACTTTAAGTGTCAAATTTGTAATTAAGCAATATTTCAAAATATGAATTTCCAAAAATATTCAAAACATACCCACAACTGGTTTAACAGCAAGATATTATTTTTACAAATTTTTAGAAATTAATTTGACATCATTTGGAGTTATAAATAAAAAGATATGAATTAAAGAAATAAAATCAGAAAAAGAAAAACTTGCTGACGTCATGCTGACGTCAGCCCATCTTCAACCTCCAGAGAAAATCGCGGCCGGAAAAATCTTCTCCGATTCGATTCCAAATCCTCTCCGATTCGTGCGGGATACGATCTCCGAAGCCCCCTATATAATCCCCGGTCCCCGCCGCATCTTTTGCCCCAAAACCCTAGCCCAAGGACGCCGCCAGGCCGCCGTACGAGCTCGCCGGAGTTCGCCTCCTCCGCCGCCGTCCTCTGCTGTTTCCGGTGAGCCCCGAGCCTCCAAAGCCCTCTCATTCCTCCCCCTCGCTTCCCCATCGTCGTGCGCACCTCCTCAACCTCTCGTTCGGTTAGTTCTTGCAGTGAGGCGAGCGCCCCGCGCTCGACCGGAGCTCACCGAAGCGCCGCCGCACTCCTTCCGCCGCTGCCGGCCGCGTTAGGAAGAGCGAGACGACGCCGTTGCATCCATCGTCTCCGCCGCGACGTTCTGCACCGCGTCCTCGTCTTCCCCAAGCCCGAGCATCGCCGGAGCGACGGATCCGTCATCGACAGAGGCTGCGCCGTCGTCTTCCTCACCGCCGGCGAGCACTGCGCCGCCACCCTCAGGTCAGCGCCTCTCGACCGTCAGATCTTCGATCGACGCACGAGATTAGATCGTTGCGGACGAAGCGGTGCGCTCCGATCTGGACCGTCAGATCCAGATCTGACGGCCCAGATCAGATGACTTATCCACGTCAGCGCCACGTGGACAGCCTCGTCAGCGTCCACGTCAGCACCAGCGTGTATTTAAAATTTTCTATTTTATTTTTAATGGGAAAATTGCAGATTAGTCCCTGTAATGAAAACAATCATAACTTTTTAACCAAAAATCCAAATTTAAATTTTTTTATATATTTGGAAAGCTCTCGACATGTAAAATATTTTGGATCTGACAAAATTCAAATTTGACTTAGTATAAAATATTCAAAATTCAAATGGATATTTGAGTATATTTGTAATAACTTTAAATCTATAAATCCAAAAATTGCAAATAAATATGTTTTAGAAACTTTAGAATATTTGTAAATTACTACCACTGCTATAAAATATAATTGAGTAATTTTTGGATGATTTCATAGTTGTGTGGTTAATTTGAATAGTTTGACTAAATTTTGAAATAACTTTAATAAAAATATTATATTTGATTAAATCCAATTGCCATAGACTTAATTAAAAGCTCTCTGTCTATTAACACCAATTATAAAATTTTGTTATAAAAATTTAATCATAGGAAACTTTAATCTTATAATTATTCCTTTTATTATAATTTCCAAAATTAGAAATTTATTTAATTTGCATTTATAAATTCATGCATATTTATAAAGAAATCACAAAAGTTATTTTTATGTTTCTTGTGATTAGAATTTCATTTCATTCATAGCATACATTATTCTCATAGGAAAACCTCTCTTCAATAGTTTTCTCTAAGTTAGGATTATTTTCAAACTTAGTATTTTGGGAAAAGTGCTATGCACTAGACACTTAGTCATTTTCAAGATGGAGCTAGAAGACCATTGAAGGACTTAGCCAAAAACAAGACTTCAGAAGTATCTTCAAGGAGAAGAAACACTTAGAAGAAAATCAAGAAGAAGATCATGAACACCAACCAGAAATATTTTCCAAGTCTTGCTCTCTCTCTCTCTTTCTTATCTCTGAGACATCATGAAGGACTTAAAGAAAACAGACTCTGGAAGCATCCTCAAGATGTCAAGCACTTAGAAGAAAAGTGAGAAGAAGTTCAAGAAGGCCAACCTTCCTTTTATTCTCTAGGTCTTTCTCTCTATCTTATCTTCTCCTCTGAGACTTCATGAAGACTAAGTAAATCCAGGACCAGCCTCGAGGATACAAGAATCATCAAGTCTGAAGATTCATCAAGACTACCAAGAGCTCAATCAAGACATCATCCAGAAGAAAGCTACAAGTCTAGAGATGAAGCCTGGAAGACAACTACGTCTTTCTTTCTATCTTTTCCCTCTTTCTTAATCTTGTCTTTTAGACTTAAACAAATTTTGATCATGATGTTATCATCTTGAAGTTGTTGGATCCTAGCAGCATAGTGGGATGAAGCGGCCTGGAAACAAACCTTACATGTCCACGTACATGAGACCTGTTCCACAATTTAAGTGGCTGGCTGGGTGTCTGTCTCTCTCACTATAGTGAATGTCCAATTTACAAAGAGTTGATAATAATCGTTGATCACCTTGAACAAATGACTTAGTATTTTTCCCTAAGTATTTTGCACATCATGGCTAAGCCATTTGAGTGCTAGTTTCAAAAAGATATAAAACAAAGTATGTTTATCCAACTTAAGACTTTAGTCCTTAGTCCTTTTTGACCAACACATTTGCCTTACATTAACTTAAAAGATTTTCCCTGGCATGAACAAGCATTTCTAGCCTTAGGAATATTTTGCACATCATGCATAAACATATTTTCCTTAGAAAGTTTTATAAAACTTATTTATTCATCTAGTATGTGTTTGTATGCATGGTGAGTTTGGCTTGTTGTTGATTGTTGTATTGTTGTTTGCTTATATTGTTTAGATTAAACGGAGAGCAAACGTTCGTTGTTGAAAAGAGTTTGTGAACAACGACAACATTCAAAGGCAAGTGGCACACCTCATAAACTTCCTATTTTTATGCATTACATAGTGTATTTTATATGCATGTGTTGCTATGCTAAACCTGTGTAGAATCCCTTATTCATGTGTCTAGGTTCCTATGCAATACTTGGTAGAATTATTGATGCTATGCAAATGTTGTTTTGTGAAAATCTAAATTCTACTAAGTTAAGAATGAAACACCTGGGTGGAAATTGGTCGGATGGTTTATGTTGAGTGGCTACTCAGGTCCATTTCTATGGTTCCTCGAGTATGTACACTTGAGAACGGCCACCCAGGAACAGAGGAATCTGAAGGAACTCCAAGTGACGATTGCTTCCAGTGCAGCCATTGCCATATGGGCTCTGGCTTGATCAATTATGTTGCATGGACTCTCTCCGGCTTGACAAGCAGATGTAGGGGGATGTTAGGTGGAACGGGTCAAGCCAGTATGGGGAGGGAAAATGCTTCTGAAAGATCTCGTCTCATTCTCTCCTTTCCTTATCACAAATGGTGTGTAAGGGATACCTTGGGTTGAATGGGTACAATGGTGAAAGTGCACAACCTCTGCAGAGTGTAAAACTAAGTACTTAGCCGTGTTCCCGGTTACGGACAATTTTGAGCAGCTGATCAAGGACGTCAACGGAGGATTCCACCATTCCAACTTCAGAAATAAAACTTGATGGGTGAACAAGGGTAGATGAGATTTATGGTTTTCATGCCATACTCATCTGGATTTCAAGAAAAGTGTTTTCAAAAGAGTAGGAAAAATTGGCTTTATGCAAATTAGCCTTGAGCTCCACCAGCCAAATATTCATATAGGCTTTAGAGTTACTGCCTTAAGTGTCCACCATAGTGTCACTTGCAAGACTCCATTTTTAATGGAATCTGACCCACGTTGTTGCAATATTTTTCTTATTGCAGATTTGATCAGATGACGAGTGAGGTTTCGTTTAAAGGTTTCGAGTCTACAACCAACATGTTTTCGCCTGTGGCAGCATGAAAGTTATAGAGGCTCACTGCTATTGTATTTTCCGCTGTGTACTTTTTCAATGCTAGCTTTATGCTATGCAACTTGTATCAAATATTTTGTAATTCTGGATCATCGATGTAATACAATTGACCTTTGTTGTGATATTACATCGTAAACTGTGTGTGCAAATGAATCGATCCAGGGATTTGCACTATACACAGGTATCTGCCTTATTTTAAGAGCAGGTACGCTACAGCCCTACACATTCGATCCTTCGAGAAAGAAACATGGTCTTTTAGTCCTAGGATATGGCCACCCTTGTGGAGACTTTGCAAAGTCCTCATGTTGACATGGGCTAGTCGGCGATGCCATAGCCAACCCAAGTCCGCCTTTGCGAATAGGCACATTGTATGGGAAGTGGTGACTCCGGAGAAGTCAACCACATAGAGCCCATTCTCAATGTACCCAACGAAAGACACATTGAGAGACTTGCTCCGCAAGAGAATGACCATTTCCTTTTCGAAGACAACGGTATAGCCCAAACAAGTTAAGGAATGGACGGAGATCAAGTTGAAACCTAGGGACTCGACAAGCAAGACATTCACAAGTGTGATGTCCGGTGCCACTACCACCTTGCCGAGCCCTATTACCTTAGACTTAGAATTATCACCATATGTAATGGTCATTTGATCATCATTGGGCTTCAACTCCATTACAATATCCTTGCTTCCGGTCATATGACTAGTGCACCCACTATCAATTATCCATTTCGATCCTCCGGAAGCAAGGCCCTACACACAATCAATTCTTTGGTTTAGGTACCCATTTTGCAATGGGTGCCTTTTGGTTAGCAACAAGGGTCTTTGGAACCCAAATAGCATATTCAATGTAACCATCAAAAGGACCAATGTATCTAGCATAGACATCCCCATAATAATCAACATATAAAGCATAGTTGGGGTTAGATATGCCCGCAAAGTCATTACGAGTGGGAGTGCCCCTTGTGGCATTTCCACTCGCAATGTCATCCTTCTTGGCTTGTGCGGACTTGGTCTTCTTCTTGATCTTCTTCTTCTCCTTAGCAACATAGCCTAGACCTTCCTTACCCTTGTGGGGCACTCGCTCATGAAGAGGAGTAGTGAGTGTCCCCTTACCTTTATCAAGAGAGGTCTTGGGCTTGGTTGCCATGGAAGGAACAAACACAACCCTAGCAATATCCTTCACAACATTTGCATTAGCATTCAAAGGAGTAGAGGTGCTAGGTTTCTCAAGAGTAGATATCCGAGATTGGAGTTGATCACGAGACTTGAGAAGACGTTCGTGATCACTTGTCAACACCTTGTGAGCATTGTCAAGTGACTCGAAGTCTTCGCAAAGTCTAGCATGAGCAACTACAAGCTCGGACTTTTCATTTTGCACAATTTTACATTTAGCAAAGTAGAGATCACGATCCTTAGTGATCTTAGCAAGTTGCTCCTTAACGAGAGCATGAGCTTCTTGTTCATCTTCGAGAGAGGATTGGAGAGACACCTTAGCGTGTGCAGCCTCTCTCTCAATCTCACCTTTTAATTCAAGCTCATCCTCAAGCTCACCTATACGACTCATGATTGAGCCAAAGTGTTTCTTTCCTTCTCCTTGCAAGTTAGTCATGAATTTATCAAAAGCAATGATTTCTTCCTTGACTTCTAAGCTCATAGCATCATCAATGTCATGTGATATGGAGTTGGGGGATAATTTTACCTCGGATGTCTTTGCCATAAGACATCTTGCATTCTTGACGATGGGGCTCTCGTTTGGTGAGGAGAAGAGTGACGGAGGTGTGGAAGAAATGGCTAGTGCGGCCACTTGCGTTGGAGTATCCTCCTTGTCACTATCTTCATCATCGGTGGGATATTGCTCTTGAGTCACCAAGACAATCTTTTGGTTCTTCTTGAAGAAAGGCTTCTTCATGGGCATGGGCCCCTTGCCCTTCGTCTTGGCCACGAGCCTCCCACCATGATCCTCTCTTCTCTCCCATGGGCAATCGACAACAAAGTGGCTCTTGTCATCGCAGTTATAGCAAAGTCTCACTTTGTTGAATGGCTTTCCTCCGTTGGGGGGAAACTTCTTGTCAATCCTTGCTTTGGCCCTTCCGGGGTTCTTCCAAAAGGTTCTTGCCGCAAGACCCATGTGTTGAGTGAGAGTGCTTGAGAGAGCTTCACTAGATAGCTCGACTTGATCATCACACTCCTCTTCATCCTCTTCTTCAACGGTGGCCTTCAAAGCAATTGAGGCATGCTTGCGCATCCCTATGGCTCTAGCTCTTGCATCTTGTGCAATCTTGGAGGCCACCTTGTATGCGGTCATCTCTTGCATAACTTCATTGGATGTCATCTTTGCAAAGTCATGTCTCCCTTGGAGTGTCTTCAAATCCGTTTCCTCAAAGGGCAAGAGAGCGGTCACAAACTTCCTCTTGATCCAAGCATCATTAATGTACACCGCCCCGAGGTTCTTGAAGGAGTTGGCAACCAAAACCAACCTCCGGTACATGTCCTCGTGGCTTTCTCCATCCAACTTGTAGAACCCTTCCACCTCATTGCATAAGGCATCATACCGGTTCTTCTTCATGCTCTCATTCCCGACGAAGATGTCGGAAAGAGCATTCCAAACCTCCTTGGCGGTGGAGAATTGTTGAATGAGCGCCATGTCCTTCTCTCCAACGGCCATTTGGAGTTGATGAAGAGCGGTGGCGTTGAGTTGGCTATCAACCACCTCTCTTCTTGTCAAGTTGGTTGGATCATGGGGCTTGTATCCTTCTTCAATGATGCGCCAAAGCTCAATGGAGGCACTACATAGATGAGACTTCATTAGAAATTCCCATTGAGAGAAATGAGTAGGTTTAAGCTTAGGAGGATCACTTCTAAAGTTTACATGAGGGTGAGGGATAGGAGGGTTACGAGAGTAATTATGGTTGACATTATGAAATTCCTCTCCTTTGGGGGTGTTAGAGGAGCTAGGTGATTCATCCTTTTCCGCCTTCCCGGGAACACTTGAGGTAACATCTTTGGACCCATCTGAAGATGACTCCTTAGAGTTCCCCGCATGTTCTTTAGGAGGAGGAGAGGGAGAAGTAGCCTCGGGCTCCTTAGACTTCAAGAGTGCCATGAGCATCTCATTCATCTTGAGGAGTTGGGCCTCCAAGGACGATCTCATATCAATAAGATCGGCCATGGTTGCCCCTTTGGCTAACGCCTCCTTCTCCGCCTCTAATTTTTCACGGGCGGCCCTCTCGGCATCGGATTCCGTCATCGTTGCACTTAGGCGGTTAAGCCCTTAAAAGTGAACCTGGCTCTGATACCAATTGAACGGGAATCCGGCACCTAGAGGGGGGTGGGTGAATAGGTGCTATTACAAATTTTAGGTCTTTTCAAATTTAGGCTCAACACAAAGGTAAATTCTCTAGATACGCAACTACAGTGAATTTACCTAAATGATAATCTAAGCAATAACAAGATAAACAAGCTAACAAGACAAGCAAGTAAGGGAGCAAAGATAAAGGGAACCGAGTGAAGCACGCGGAGACGAAGATGTAATCCCGAGTTCCACCCAAGGGTGTACGTCTCGTTTGGAGAGGTGTGCGCTACCACAACAGGTTAGCCGCAACGCCACAAAGGCTCACCTTCTTCTCCGATGAACTCAACCACAAAGGTTTCGAGTCCACCTTCCACTATTGATCCCCTTTTAGGGCGGAGATCGAATCCCTTACAAACGCTTGAGGCACACACCCACAACTGAATTGGGGGCTCCCAAGAAGACCACAAAAGGTCAAGGTAACACCAAGAGTACAACGGTGAACTAGGTTTTCCCACCGGAAACCCTAGCCACGAAATCCCCAAGTGAATGGGGGAGAAATGCAAATCCCTTCGGTGAAGATGTATATCCGGGCCTTCTCCTCCAATCCTCCAAAGATCAATGAATTTGGGTGGGGGGATTGGGAGATCTTGATGATTTGAGCTTTCAAGAATAGTATGATAGAGAAAATCTGAGAGCTCCCTGTTCTTGAGTGAGTGAGGGGGTATTTATACTCCCCCTCAAAATCTGGCCGTTGGTTGTCTCGGGCACCCGGAAATTCCGGTTTAAGTAACAACCGGAAATTCCGTTCACCCGGAAATTCCGGTCACCCGAAATATCCGGGTCTTTGAAAATATCCGAGCTGAATTTCCGGTTGAGATCAGAACCAATTCTGAACTTGACTTAGCCGATTTTCTGAGGGTGACTCGGAATATCCGAGTCCTTGAAATTTCCGAGCTGAATTTCCGGTGGAGATCAGAACCACTTTCTGAACTTGACTAAGCCGATTTTCTGAGGGTGACTCGGAATATCCGAGTCCTTGAAATTTCCGAGCTGAATTTCCGGTTGAGATCAGAACCACTTTCTGAACTTGACTTAGCCAATTTTCTAGGGTTGACTCGGAATATCCGAGTCCTTGAAATTTCCGAGCTGAATTTTCGATTGGAGTCAGTACCACTTTCTGAACTTGACTTAGCCAATTTTCTGGGGTTGACTCGGAATATCCGAGTTGGGGAACCGGAATATCCGAGTCTGGGAAGAATTCCAGAAACTCTTTTTCTCTACAATTTGGCTTTAGGATTTGTGATATGAGTTTCACCCAAACTGAAATACTTAGCAATAGGATTAGTATATCATTGGTATTGTTAACTAACACACAAAACACTAGGGATTAAGAAATGTTCGTTCACACTCTCAACAAAATGTGTCGTCGTGGTGAACAGACAGATGCCTATGGGTAGGCTAATTTGTGGGGCCGATGGACGCTAGGGGATCTCGGGGAGGGATTGCACGATGAACTGGAGCGCAGGTAAACTCAACCGACATGGTGACACAAGGATTTACCCTGCTTCGGGGCTCTCGTGAGGAGATAAAACCCCTACTGCAGCATCTAGCCTACTCGCTATATTTCTCCTCTTATTATCCGGGCTACAACATGCTCCGTGAACTGCTAGACATGCCTCCATGAGGTTTTGAGAGCAAATGGAAAGGGGGGAAATGAAGTGGTGGGGGTTGGCCTCTTCTCCCTCTCCCCTGGTGCCCTTTATATAGGGAGAGCCCAGTGGACAAGCCGGGGACAAGGGGACAAAGAACACTGTTCACTGCGCACTGTAGCTGAGATGACTACTGGGGTCTTGTCGGCACTGTTCACTGCGTCATGGAGTTGTACTCTTTTCACATCAGGGGATGGGCTTGACATGTCTTGTTTGTCTTTTTTCCTGTAGCGTTTGGTATGGCATCCTCTCCGTGTAACCCTGCACGGGTATGCCGGGTGCCTTGGCGACTCCTCTCCAGGGCAACCCGACATGGATATGGCGGAATCCACCTCTCTACCAGGCATGAGTATGCCGGATAACCTCCTTCTCCCGAGACCCGGCATGGTTATGCCGGGTTACCCTTCCTAAACCGCTCTTCCTGCACATAAGAGAAAACGAGAAAATACCAACATACACAAGTCGGTTAGCGCATGTCGGTGAACGCAGGTGTCTCGGTCCACCCTCAGACATAGCTTTTACCACATCATGACCCTACCCAGGGGCAGTCCCCCGACACTAGTCCCCGAAGTTGGTGTGGTCCTGCACACTTGAATGAAGGGCCGTACCAGATTTAAACAATGAAATCACCTTTACCAACAACCTGATACCCATGTCGGTCCATCTCAAAAAATCTCCAGAGCCGGGGCGCGGGCGCGAGCTTGCGGGCGTCCGGGGCGCGGCGAGGTTGGGTCGGGGACAAACTCGGGCCAGTCGGAGGCGTCGCTCGGTGGTGCTGATGCCGGGGTTGGAGCACACACGGGCGAGGAAGTGCAGGCGGACGAGTCAAGGTCGGGGGTGATCCGGAGTAGCGATGGGGCAGCTGGTGTCGAGGTAGGAGATGAGGAAGTCAACCGCTGCCTCGGTGCTGGTCTCGGCATAGAGGAGATGCGGTGTTATACGACCAATTTGTGCTGCAGTTTCCTCTGTTGGCCGGGTAGGGGAGATGCTGGCCCATCCAGGGTCCAGTAGATCGGGATCCCGGCCCAGATCCACTCATTCCGGCCCGAGATATTATTTCCTCCGTTTCCTTAATTTCTCTTATTAAATGTGCCTTTACCAAATACTATGCTTTTTAGGGGTCCCGGGGATTACATCCCCGACACTAGTCCCAGAGGCTGCCGGGGACTTGCAGAGTCGAGCACAGACTTAGAAAAAATACCAACATCACCGTCTTTACTTACTCCACCATGTACCTGCAAAAATAGGACTACCAACATCACCGTCTTTACCAACATCACCGTGGAGGTTTCTTAGCCACTCTGGGCGTTTTACCGACATAGATGTCTTCGGCCACCGCCGGCTTGACACAAACACATAACACATGCCGGCGTTTAGCCACTCTGGGCGTATAACCACACGGACGCCTCATGTGCCGGCCTTTAGCCACTCTGGGCGTATACCGACACAGAGTCTCATATGCCGGCGTTTAGCCACTCTGGGCGTATACCGACACAGACGCCTCCAATCAAACACGATGTCACACAGGTATCTCTGGTGTTTATGTATCTCGGTATGTCGGCCACTATGGGCATATCACACAGGTTTCGGTATCTCAGCCACTCTGGGCGTATCACAGGTGTTTCGGTATCTTAGGTGTTGCCTTTGGCGAACCTTGACACATCGAAATAAATGAGGATTTGGAAATATTGCCCGATGCCATGATACATTGGCGAACCGAAATAAACGGGGATCTGGAGATAGGACATGATGCCATGATACAATGGCGAGCCGACATAAACGGCGATATGGAGATATTGCAGGATGCCATGATATATTGGCAAACCGAAATAAACGGCGATCTGGAAATTGTGCATGATACCTCGATATGTGGGCCAACTGATACCACATACAATATGCAATATAACTTGAGAAAGTAATAAATATAAGCTGGAACCAAGATAACCAATAAAAGGACCGATATCCCCGTAATCTTTGACATGAATATCCTCTCGGTAAGGCGATTATCCAACATGGGTACCATCTCGGTAAAATTAACATGAGTACCATCTCGGTAAAACCGACATGGGTACCATCTCGGTAAAACCAACATGCCCTTTCAATGTTAGTGCAGACAGGTATGTATAACAAATATTTGGCGGAAGTGAAAACTTTAAACGACATGCCAAAGAGAATTTAACGCGAGACACAAAAATACAACTATCCGCCGAGGCAGGCATGGGGATACCGGTTTCACCGAGTCCCCGGGTAAATTTTACAGATATAGCATGCAGACGAAGGAACACAGCAGTCCCCGAGTCCAGTTTCGGGATGCCGGCACACAAACGAAGCATATAAGTAAATATAAACCAAACTACTCTACTGACTAAGCATGCAAGGTACAACCGACCGGTATGCCAGTCCCCGAGTCAAGACATCTTGCTCCCGGGGAAAAAACAAACATGTGCCAAAACAGGCACAACAGGGCAGTCCCCGGGTTACGATATCTCGTTCCCGGGTAAACAATTAAACTAGGCAGGAAGTGGCGGTTCCCAAATAATTTCTAAGATAAAATAACTGCATGATAGATGGTGATACTCACGGAACACATGAGCGGTTGGGGATATCGGAGCCGACATAACCCGGGCAACGGGCGTGCAACTGCCCGGGATCCGTTGACGATGAGTGCTGGGGTGGATGGCGGCGACATGACCCGCGGTGCGGGGACGCCGGTTTGGGATGTCGGCGATTGGTACTTGCGGCGCAGGGATGTCGACGACCTCTACCTGCGGCGGAGGGATGTCGGCGACCTCTACCCGCGGCGCAGGGATGTCGTTGACCTCCACCCGCGGTGCAAGGATGTCGATGACCTCCACCCGCGACACAGGGATGTCAGCGACCTCTACCCGCAGCGCAGGGATCCCGGTTTTGGGGATGTCGGCGACCTCTACCAGCGACGCAGGCTGTCAGCAACCACTGCCAGCGGTGCAGGGATCCCGGTTTTAGGATCCCGGTTTTGGGGATGCCGGCGACCGCTATCCGCGGCGCAGGGATGTCAGCGACCACTGCCCGCAGCGTAGGGATCCCGGTTTGGGGATGCCGGCGACCTCTACCCGCGGCGCAGGATGTCAGCGACCACTGCCCGCGGCGCAGGGATCCCGGTTTTAGGATCCCGGTGACCGCTACACGAGGCGCAGGGATGTCGGTGACCACTGCACGCAGCGTAGGGATCCCGGTTTTGGGATGCCGGCGACCTCTACCCGTGGCGCAGAATGTCAGCGACCACTGCTCGCGGCGCAGGGATCCCGGTTTTAGGATCCCGGTTTTGGGGATGCCGGCGACCGCTACCCGCGGCGCAGGGATGTCGGCGACCACTGCCCGCAGCGTAGGGATCCCGTTTTGGAGATGCCGGCGACCGCTACCCGCAGCGCAGGATGTCAGCGACCACTGCCCGCGGTGCAGGGATCCCGGTTTTTTGGATCCCGGTTTTTGGGATGCTGGTGACCGCTACCCGCGGCGCAGGATGTCAGTGACCACTACCCGCAGCATCGGGATCCCGGTTTGGAGATGCCGGCGACCGCTACCCGCGGGGCAGGATGTCAGCGGCCACTGCCCGCGGCGCAGGGATCCCAGTTTTAGGATCCCGGTTTTTGGGATGCCGGTGACAGCTACCCGCGGCGCAGGATGTCAGTGACCACTGCCCGTAGCGTAGGGATCCCGGTTTGGAGATTCCGGCGACCGCTACCCGCGGCGCAGGATGTCAGCGACCACTGCCCGCGGCGCAGGGATCCCGGTTTTAGGATCCCGGTTTTTGGGATGCCGGTGACCGCTACCCGCGGCGCAGGATGTCAGTGACCACTGCTCGTAGCGTAGGGATCCCGGTTTGGAGATGCCGGCGACCGCTACCCGCGGCGCATGATGTCAGCGACCACTGCCCGCAGCGCAGGGATCCCGGTTTTAGGATCCCGGTTTTTGGGATGCCGGTTTGGGATGTCGGGTCCTGTCCGAAATTGTTCCCGCAAGCGCCACTCTGCCCCACGGTGGGCGCCAATTGTCGTCGTGGTGAACAGACAGATGCCTACGGGTAGGCTAATTTGTGGGGCCGATGGACGCTAGGGGATCTCGGGGATGGATTGCACGATGAACTGGCGCGCAGGTAAACTCAACCGACATGGTGACACTAGGATTTACCCTGCTTCGGGGATCTCGTGAGGAGATAAAACCCCTACTGCATCATTTAGCCTACTCGCTATATTTCTCCTCTTATTATCCGGGCTACAACATGCTCCGTGAGCTGCTAGACATGCCTCCATGAGGTTTTGAGAGCAAATGGAAAGGGGGCAAATGAAGTGGTGGGGGTTGGCCTCTTCTCCCTCTCCCCTGGTGCCCTTTATATAGGGAGAGCCCAGGGGACAAACCGGGGACAAGGGGACAAAGAACACTGTTCACTGCGCACTGTAGCTAAGATGACTACTGGGGTCTTGTCGGGACTGTTCACTGCGTCATAGAGTTGTACTCTTGTCACATCAGGGGATGGGCTTGACATGTCTTGTCTGTCTTTTGTCCTGTAGCGCTTGGCATGGCATCCTCTCCGTGTAACCCGGCACGGGTATGCCGGGTACCTTGGCGACTCCTCTCCAGGGCAACCCGACATGGATATGCCGGAATCCACCTCTCTACCCGGCATGAGTATGCCGGATAACCTCCTTCTCCCGAGACCCGTCATGGTTATGCCGGGTTACCCTTCCTAAACCGCTCTTCCTGCACATAAGAGAAAACAAAAAGATACCAACATACACAAGTCGGTTAGCGCATGTCGGTGAACGCAGGTGTCTCGGTCCACCCTCGGATATAGCTTTTACCACATCATGACCCTACCCAGGGGCAGTCCCCCGACAAAATGGTGTTGCAGAAAGGAAGAATCAGACTCTCATCGATATGGCAAGATCTATGTTGGCGGAGTTTAAGTCTCCCATCAACTTTTGGGCGGAGGCTATCTCCACCGCTTGTCATTCATCAAACTGCCTCTACTTCCGCAAGGGCAAGAAGAAGAATCCATATGAGATCCTTACCGGCCACAAATCCAACATTGGCTACTTCCGAGTGTTTGGATGTAAGTGCTATTATCTCGTCAAGGGTGTCCGGTTGGGTAAGTTCCACTCTAAGTCAATTGAGGGGATTTTTGTCGGATATGGTACCAAGTCCCACACTTATAGAGTCTTTGATAAATCCTCTCGGATTATCATAGAATCTTGTATTGTGGAATTTGATGAAAATGATGGATCCCAAGTGGAGCATGTTGGTGTTTGTGATGTAGGTTATGAACAACCTTTTGATGCCATAAAGAAGATGGGAGTGGGCTTTCTTCGCCCCATTGAAGTTCATCAAGGAGTTGATCAAGAAAGCTCAAGCTCCTCTATCAAGAAGACCTCACCATCACAAGAACCACAAGGTGCATCAACCAAAGCAAATGATGAATCCCCTCAAGAATAATATCAAGATATTCCTCGACACGAACAAGCTACACCTCATTATTATGAAGCTCAAGAACCGCCTCAACAAGATCTTCATCAACAAAAAGAACATACATCTCCCACCAAGATTATTGAAGATACCTCCTCTACTCCAAGTTCTACTCAAGGGAAAGATCAACCCTCCCCGCCATGTGAAGAAGCATCTCATGATGATCAAGGCCGTCAAGAAGGTCAAGACGAGGATCCAATGGACCAAGATGGTCAAGAGATTGTGCCCACGACAAGGGCGGCAATCAAAACTCGCCGTCAAGCTCGCTTTGCAAGATCATTGAAACTAAGGGCGTTATCCCTCGACAAGGTCATCGGTGACATTCGAGCAAAGGTCTCCACACAAAGTCAATTGGCTCACTTTAGTGAGCATCAAACGCACAACTCCATGGTTGAACCCAAGAAAATATTCGATGCACTTGAAAACCCCGATTGGCTAGGTGCTATGCATGAAGAGCTTAACAACTTCGAGCGCAACAAAGTGTGGCGCCTAGTTGAGAAGCCCAAGGAGTGACGCAACATTATAGGCACCAAGTGGATCTTCAAGAACAAGCAAGACAAACATGGTATTGTTGTGAGGAACAAAGCGCGGTTGGTGGCTCAAGGATTCTTCCAAGTCGAAGACATCGACTTCGGAGAAACATACGCGCCGGTCGCAAGGCTTGAATCGATACGTATTCCCATCGCTTATGCATCTCATGGTTTTAAATTGCAACAAATGGACGTCAAAGGTGTATTTCTTAATGGTCCATTGCAAGAACTTGTCTATGTTACACAACCCCCGGGTTTTGAGAACCCTGACCATCCTCACCACGTCTATGTCTTGGACAAAGCTTTCTATGGACTTAAACAAGACCCCCGTGCTTGGTACGCGCATTTGAGAGAGTTCTTGGTAGACCGTGGATTTGAGGTTGGGGTAATAGATCCCACACTTTTTACTAAAAAGGTTAATGGTGAACCCTTCATTTATCAATTATATGTCGATGAAATTATCTTCGGTTCTACTAAGCGTGTGTTTAATGATGAGTTCTCCAAGCTAATGACCAACAAGTTTGAGATGTCCATGATGGGTGAACTTAAGTTCTTTCTCGGTTTTGAGATCAAGCAATTGAGGGAAGGAACATTCATATGCCAAGCCAAGTACATTCAAGATATGATCAAGAAATTCAAGTTGCTTGAATCAATGGTGTTACTACTGCTATGCAAACCAAGTGCCACCTCGAGCTTAGTCCCAACGGTAAAGAGGTAGAAAAAAAGGAGTATCGTTCTATGATTGGGTATCTTCTTTACTTATGTGCATCTAGGCCCGATATTGTCTTAAGTGTTGGAGTGTGTGCTCAATATCAAGCCGCGCCTAAGGAAAATCATTTGATGCCCGTGAAGAGAATCTTTAGATATTTGGCTCATACTCCATGTTTCGGGTTGTGGTATCCCAAAGATGGCACCAAGTCTCTTTGTGGATACACCGACTCCGATTGGGCGGGCAACATTGATGATAGGAAGTCCACATCCGGGACGTGTCAATTTCTTGCAAGATCATTGGTGAGTTGGTCCTCGAAGAAGCAAATTTGCATCTCATTATCCATGGCGGAAGCAGAGTATGTCGCCGCTGCAAGCGGGTGTACTCAACTTCTTTGGATGCGGCAAACTTTAAAGGATTACGGTGTCCATTTGACAAAGTGCCTCTTCTCTGTGATAATGAGAGTGCCATCAAGATTGCATATAATCTGGTGCAACATTCAAGGACCAAGCATATTGAGATTCGCCACCATTTCATCCGCGATCATGTGGCGTGAGGAGATATTGATCTATCATATGTTGGTACAAGAGATTAATTGGTGGACATCTTCATGAAGCCCCTTGATGAAGCCCGCTTTTGCTACTTGAGGAATGAGCACAATATCATAGATTCTCGGAGCTTGGCATGATATACTTACACACTCTCCAACGTTTACGACATTATTAGAATTAGATGCACGCATGGACTTAGGGGGAGTGTTTTCCTAATACATTGGATTCTTCCTCCCCCTATTATGCATATAGTAATGAATCATTGCTAAGACTTCAAATTAAATCTATAATTTGTGAGTTTCAATGATGAAAAGTAGTTATGGACCCAAGATATTTCTTCGCGGTGCCATGCTACAACTCATACACGGTGGCTTCGGCCACCACAACTTCTTCTTGAAGTCGTTGGATTTTCTTTGGTTTTATCTTTGGATCTTCACTTTCATTGTCTCTTTTTGAGTCTATTGGATTACACACTCAATTTGATCTCTCTTGGCTTTTTGATTTTTCTCCTTGAGTGTCAAACTCCATTCTCAGTTTGATTCTCTGTCCTAAGCCTCAAATCTTGCCTCAAACTAAAATTCCATCCCATTGCATTTTTCTTGACCAGCTCGGCAACGTTTTTGCCTCTGCTGCCCGGTACTACTGCTCCGTCCCAGGAGCGGTAGTACCCCTACGGTACCGTTGTGTACCAGGGGGCGGTACTACCGCTGAGCCAGCAATACTACCGCTGAGGGTTTTTTCCTGTGGGGTTAAGTAGGGCGTGGAGGGGTAAAGTTCATTACTTTTACCCTCTCCACACCCGACCCTCACACGAAAAACACCACAGCCGCCACCGGAGTCAACCACGCCGCCGGGAGAGCTTCTCACCAGCATTGGACGACACCTCTCCGTCATTGAGAAGCTTGAGGACCATCTCCCCCCTCCCCTTCTCCACCATGAGTTCCAGTAACTTTTTCCATCCCTCTCAACTTAGTATATTCGTTAAGATTTGTTGGAGATTGTGTTTTTTGAGATTCTAGTTGGTAGAATGATTAGGAATGAGTAGGTACTCAGTTTAGAATCAGTTTCGCAAAGTTTGATTGGACAAATCCATAGATTCGGGGCAGATTCATGTTCAAAACCGCCAGATCTGAAACGGGTGGTACTACCGCTGGGACAACTGTACTACCGCTGCGTGGTACTACCGCTAGCTGGGATTTTTCCAGAAATTGTGCAACCCTAATTCTTTTCCTTTTGGTCTTATGTGTAGCACCCCAACTTTTATTAAAGTTGGAACACCTGTGTTATGTGCCAGTCCCTGGATCACTGCCAGCACCACAGTACAAAATATAAAGTATCATTGCATAAGTATTAAATTACTACAACGAGATCCAAATAATAGCCAATATGGCCTTATTACAAATTGCATAGCCATGAAGGCTAGCTAAAGTTCAAAGTTCACAGCGAAAGCAAAATAACATTGAGCCTCATCTTCAAGCATGCGCCACAGGCAGTCATGTTGGGTGCAGACTCGAGCCAATCATTCAGCATCAGAAATTCCTGCACATTGGAATATGCAGCCCCCGAAGGAGGTCAATACAATGATGTATTGGCAAGTGACTATGGTGGATAAATATACTGGCAAGTCTAACATCTATATGCATATTTGGCTTGGTGGGGTTGAAGGCTATTTGCAGAAAGCAAGTTTTCTCCTATCATTTTGTAAAACACTTTTATTTCTCGAAGACTTGGCACTGAGGGACAAAGCCCAGGTGTACTAACGATTCTTTCCTTAGTCAAAATTTTACTTTATGAAAACAGTGTTGAGATTCTTCTGCCCATCCTTGTCCAGTTGCTAGAAGTAGTCCATTTCCGGGGACACGGCTGAGATCTCAGATTGTCGACTCTGCAGAGGTTGTGCACTTTCACCTTTAGACTCAATTTGTCCGAGAAATCCTATACACACGGAGTGTATTATGGAAAGGAGAGAATTGAGACAAGAACTTTCAGAAGAAGAATGCAACCATACTAGCAAGACCCGTTCCACCTATCAACTCTACATCTGCTTGTCAAGCCGACAGGTTGCACTCACACAACTTAATCATTCTAGACAGAGCGCATTGTCTAAAGGTTGCACGGGAAGCTTCTAAACTTGGAGGGACTTGATAATCTCTTCGTTCCTGGGTGGCCGTCCACAAGTGTACTTCTGGGTAACAACCAACATACTCATGGCCCTAAATAGAATAGACATTCTTCCTAGGCGATGACAACCACAAGCATAGTCCCAAAAGCCACTCAACATAAACCATAACAACCAATTCCACCCAGAAGTGCTTTTTAGATTTTAACACTTAGAAACATTTCCATAACATGGCAACATTTTTATAGCATGGCTAAGCAACTAATAAAATCTTTTCATGGCTGCTTAGGGAAAAAGGGTGGCTACATACTACTAGGATATTTGCAAAATACCAACTAACTTAGCATTATAAAATAAATCAAAATCCCTATCATGCACACTACTCAAAAACATACTACTTATGCATATAGAAAATATGGGATATTGTATGAATGTCACTTGCCTTGGTAACAGGAGGAACAAGCACAGCAAGAATAACAATCACAAGCAAGTCCTTCCTCTTCTTCACAATCTAGCACAAACAATGAATAACATAAATACCAACACCGTATCATCACAACACTAAACATAATCATGTATGCATGAATGATATGCTATGATGATAAGACACTCTTATTAATAATTCTCATTTTCTGTCATTAATAAATGAATATAATGTTTAGGTATTTCTTATTTTATTTATCAATTAGATAATTTAAAAGAATATAGCAAAACTTTGATTTCTATAATTACACTTTTATGACATCTTTAATTTGGACATTTATTAATATTGCTGGACAGAGGGAAATTATACAATCTTAAAACAAATACTTTTATTTCTAAATCATTTTTATTATTTAAGTTATTATTTTAATGGCTGAAATACTCCTCTGGTAATTATACCAATTATAATTGGTCAAAGGGAAAAACAAATGATGTAGAAATAAACTACATGAGCAGAGCTTACCAATGACATAATGTTTATCAAATTTGGACTTACAGATCAAAAGTTATGAATTTTGCAAGTTTTAATAGTTTTCTGTTTTAATTTCTAAATTTTATTCGAAATAGAAAAAGAATCGGCCACGCGGCGCGATCTGATTCGTCCGTACCGATTCGACGCGGATCGGCAGCGTGGGCCGTCCGATCTCCTTTATAACGAGCGCTCGGGATTAAATAGATCTAGATCCGTTGGATCTAGATCCAACGGTCCGAAAACAGAGACCACGCGCGGGCGGCGCGGCTCGCCGGAAAAATTCCCGACCGCGGCGGCGCCACGGCCGGCATTGCACGCGCTCGCATCCTAGGGACCTACGGGATGGATGGTTCTTACCGAAACGTGGAGAAGGTCGATGCGGGGACGGTGGCTAGGTGGCGGTCTCCGGCGTGAATTCCTCCTCGCGTAATCGCTCGCCGGAGTAGCACGAGGCGGCGGTTCTCCTCGGGCGAGGACGGACACGGCGTTGCGTTGCGGGAAGGAGTTCAAAACCATGTCAAGAAGCTCCGCAAGGAAAAGTTAAAGCGAGAGGAAGCAACGATACGGCACGGGGTGGTTAGGGTTGCGCGCACGGCGAGGTTCTCACCGACGGCAACGGCGGAAGAGCGGGGTCTCTAGCGGCCAGCCCAGGGGCTCTTTGGAGGTGTGGTTTGGGGCAAAACACGGAGGAGCTCGGGGGCTTTTAGTAGGGGAAAACCGGGAGGTAAATGGAGCAGTAAATCGCCATATTCAAACGAAATCAAATCGGGCGTTTCGGTCGGAGACGTGGGCGTGATTTGGGGACGAACGGCTCCGCGGGGGAGATAACAGGTGGGTCCCACCTGTCAGCGACTGCGAGCGAGCGCGCGGGGCGCTGGGCCGCTGGCGGGCTGCTCGGCTACGCGCGCGCGGCAGATAGTTACGGGCCACGGCCCACTCACTCCGAAATTCGAATATTTTTATTTAAAACCCTTTTCTGTTTTTAATTACTGATTTCAAAAATGATTTTTAAATCTATTCAAAACATTTTAGAAAAATTCATAAAAATATGTTTCGTAAAGGTTATTGAAAGTGGAACTTTTTAACATTATTCTTGCCCATATATAAATTGGTAAAATTTTATTTATTAATGGAGTTTTAAATAAACACTTTATGGAATTTCTAGATTATTTATATTTAGATTTGAAGTTTTATTTGATTATTTTTGTGAGGTATTCTTATGCTCAATGATGCATGATGCTTAAATGCAAGTTTTAATTTTTTGCAAAATTTGGGATGTTACAGACTAACCCCCTTAAGAGGAAGCTCGCCCTCTCGTTCCCAGGTGTGGATGGTCTTCTCGGAGGTGTGGATGGTTCCATTGGATGGTCTTCTCGGAGGTCGTCCTCTCGTTCCCAGGTGGCTTCTTCCTCAGTGTGATGGTTCCATTGGACTTTACAAAACCTGATGGTTTTGGTACGGGTGACTCTTTCTGCGGTCTGCAATATCTTGATGGGTTTCTCCTCGTAGGTCAAGTCACTTTCCAATTGTACTTCTTCGAGGGGTACAGTATCCTTTAAAGGAACTCCCATCATTTCGGGGTGACATTTCTTCAGTTGACTGACATGGAACACATTATGAACCGCAGATAGAGCTTCTGGTAGTTCTAACTCATATGCCACCTCACCCTTACGAGACAGAATTTTAAAAGGTCCAATAAACCGAGGTGCTAATTTTCCTTTAATTCCAAACCTCTTCACACCCCTGAGTGGCGACACTCTAAGATAGGTTCTATCACCCACCTCGTAGGCGACTTCCCTACGTTTAGAATCCGCATAGCTTTTCTGGCGGGACTGTGCTACCTTCAATCTATCCTTAATTAATCTGACTTTCTCTTCAGCCTCTTGGATTATATCAGGTCCAAAGAAACTTCGTTCTCCTACACCACTCCACAACAATGGGGTTGTGCATTTCTTCCCATATAAGGCCTCAAATGGTGCCATCTCGATGCTAGCTTGATAACTGTTATTGTAAGAGAACTCGGCATAGGGTAGGTTGTCATCCCAATTAGACCCATAATCCAGCGCACAATCTCTTAACATATCTTCTAAAATCTGGTTTACTCTTTCGGTCTGACCATCCGTTTGCGGGTGAAATGCCGTACTGAACTCCAATCTAGTTCCCAGTGACTCATGCAACTGCTTCCAAAAATGGGACGTGAACTGCGTCCCTCTATCGGACACGATACTCTTGGGGACGCCGTGTAAGCATACAATCCTCTTCATGTAAATATCAGCTAGCTTTGCGCTGGTATAGGTGGTCTTCACGGGTATAAAGTGAGCTATTTTGGTTAAACGACAAACAATAACCCAAATAGAATCATACCCAGATCTGGTCCTTGGTAACCCGGTGATGAAATCCATCCCAATAGAATCCCACTTCCAGTCTGGTACCTTCAGAGGTTGCAAAAGTCCGGCTGGTTTCTGATGCTCGGCCTTTACTCGACTGCATACATCGCACTTAGCTATATATTCTGCTATTTCTATTTTCAGATTGTTCCACCAAAATCTCTCCTTCACATCCATATACATTTTGGTATTTCCTGGATGAATGGAGTAAGGTGTTTCATGGGCTTCTTGCAGAATTAACTTCCTGAGACTAGGATCATTTGCTACACATACACGTTTTTCAAACCACAAGGTTCCTTGCTCATCTTCATGAAATCCCTTGGCTTTTCCTGCTCTCAAATTGGCTTTGATTTCTTCAATATCTTTATCTCCCTTCTGAGCTTCTCGTATATTATCCATCAAATTTGGTTGTACTACCATCGAGGCTACAAAACCATCTGGCACCACTTCCAATCGGAGGTCCTTGAATGCCTTGCATAAATCCTCAGGTATTTCTCCGGTCGTGAGGCCATTCAAATACACTTTACGACTCAGGGCATCAGCCACTACATTAGCCTTTCCAGGATGGTATTGGAGACTTAGGTCATAATCCTTGATAAGTTCTAACCATCTTCTCTGCCTCATGTTCAATTCTTTCTGTGTGAAAATATACTTCAAACTTTTATGGTCAGTGAACACTTCACATCTTTTTCCAATTAGGTAGGGTCTCCAAGTTTTTAGGGCATGTACTACTGAGGCTAACTCGAGATCATGGGTGGGATAATTTGTTTCATGTTTCTTGAGCTGTCTAGAGGCATAAGATGCCACTCTGCCTTCTTGCATCAGCACACTTCCCAGGCCTTGGCGTGAAGCATCACAGTATACTTGGAATTCTTTCTCTAGATCGGGTAAGCATAGAACTGGGGCTGAAACTAGTCGTTTCTTTAATTCCTGAAAACTGGCTTCGCATGCATCAGTCCACTCAAATTTCTTCTCCTTCTTTAATAATTCTGTCAGTGCCTTGGCGATTTTGGAAAAGTTTTCTATAAATCTTCGGTAGTATCCTGCTAGACCGAGAAAACTTCGTAATTCTCCAACATTCTTTGGTGGTCCCCAGTTGGTTACAGCTGAAACCTTTTCAGGATCCACTGCTATACCCTCCTTGGATACTATGTGTCCTAGGAATGCGACTTGTTCCAACCAAAATTCACACTTGCTGAATTTGGCATATAACTTATGTTCACGTAGTCTCTGCAATACTTGGTGCAAATGCTCTTCATGTTCTTGGTGACTCTCGGAGTAGATCAGAATGTCATCTATGAACACTACCACTAACTTGTCCAGAAAATCCATGAACACTTTATTCATCATATTCATGAAATAAGCTGGAGCATTGGTTAATGCAAATGGCATTACTGTATACTCATAAGAACCATATCTTGTAACAAACGCTGTTTTTGGTATATGCATCTCTCTAACCTTCATTTGGAGATATCCTGATCGAAGATCAATCTTGGAAAACACACATGCACCTTTCAATTGATCAAATAATTCATTTATCTTGGGTAACGGATACTTGTTCTTGATGGTGTGTTCATTTATATCTCTGTAGTCCGTGACTAATCTTTGGGTTTGATCCTTCTTTTTGACAAAAAGAACTGGCGCTCCCCAGGGCGAAGAACTTGGACGGATAAATCCTTTCAAAAGGTGTTCCTCCAGTTGCTTCTTGAGTTCTTTTAGTTCATCGACGGCCATTGGGTAAGGTCTCTTGGCTATTGGTCCGGTACCCGGTTTTAGTTCAATGAGAAATTCCACATCTCTATCAGGCGGCATTCCCGGTAATTCTTCTGGGAATACATCTGGGTACTCTTGGACAATCAGCACATCACCAAGGCTAACCCCCTTAAGAGAATTTAGCCTAACTTTCTTAAGTTCGAGAGTTGATCTGAATTTAATCTTTTGTTTTTCTGGGGTGGTGAGGGTGATAGCTCTGTTTGCACAGTCTATGATTCCTTCAAAACGGGTCATCCAATCCATTCCGATAATAACATCCAAACCTTGGGTTTCTAGGATGACTAAGTCTGCTGGAAAAAGATATTTTCCAATCCTTAATTCTAACTGCCTACAGCCTGAATTTACTATCATCTCACCCCCAGGTGAACTCACTCTAATAGGTTTTCCTAAGCTTTCCTCGGCTAGCCCATGTTTGTTTACAAAAGCTCTTGATATGAATGAATGCGATGCTCCAGTATCAAATAAGACCAATGCTGGAAAAGAATTGAGCAGGAACTTACCAATCACAATGTCAGGTTCATCATGAACTTCTTCCACGTTGAGGTGATTTACTTGTCCCTTCTGGAAAGGATTGGGCTTGGAATTTTCATCGGCCTTTCTCTCTGGGCAATCAGTAGCATAGTGTCCCGTCTTCTTGCACTTGAAGCAAGTCACATTAGACAGGTCCTTCTTCCCTTCAGTGTTAGGACGAGGATTTCCATTTCCATGATTATGGCCATGGTGATGGTTTCCCTTGAACCCACCATTGTGGTTATGACCATGATACTTTTGGCCACTACCATTGTTGGAGTAGTTCCAGGGCTTATGGCCACTGACTTCTGAGGTGTGTGGTTTCTTGTGAGCCACTTCAGTGTTACTTTTACTTGCACCAAACTTCCTCTTCCTGTTTTCTTCCTTTCTGATGTTATTGTCCAGGGTGATTGCCTGATCTAGCAGAATCTGATAGTTAGGAGCATATGCCACAGACAAAGGTATCTTTAGTTCTCCCCGAAGTCCATTTAGGAATTTGTCCTTCCTATTTGCATCAGTGTCGATGTCTTCTGGTGCGTACCTTGATAGTGTACAGAAGTCATCTATATACTCCTTCAGAGTTCTACCTCCCTGTCTCAAGCTACGAAACTCCTCCTTCTTCAGATTCATTATGCCAGAGGAGATGTGAGCATTGCGGAAACCATCCCTGAACGCATCCCAAGTCATGCCATCCAAGGGATGGATCACTTGGTAGGTCTCCCACCACATGGCAGCAGGTCCCTCCAATAGGTGAGCAGTGAACCTCACCTTTTCTGCCTCAGAACACTCACAGGTTACTAAGTCCTTGTTGACTGAACGGAGCCAGTCATCCGCCACTATGGGTTCAGTAGCAGAGGAGAACTTATTAGGTCTAAGCCTGAGAAATCTTGCAAGTCTGTCCACCGGAGGTGGGGGTGGAGGTGGATGGTTGTTATTGTTGTTGTTGTTGTTGTTGTTGTTGTTGTTGTTGTTGGTTGCTGCAATGAACTGGGTCATCATGGTCATCAGTTGGGCTTGAGCTGCCATCAGCTGTTGCATAGTTTCGCTGTTGTCGGGATCACGACGTGGAGGCATCTGTGGAGTTTTTGCATGGATGAGAAAAAGATAGATAGATCTATAAGGAGAAACCTTTCCCATGCACAAAACAAACCAGTCAAGCACACCATCAATCAACACACCACTCATAAAACAATCAGCAAACAGTTCAAAACCTTTGGTTTTAGGAAAACGATATAAAAGTTTGGAAAACCACTCGCGATGTTCCGTGGATACAAGGGATGGTACTGCCTTACCACAAGTTGGTAGGTCAATACAATATCAAGACATTGTGGTGTATGATAAATGGTAGTCTCACTAACTAACTACTCGACCAAATCCTCTTCCTCCTCTTCAATTTCCTGTATCTCTATTCCTTCATTGGCGAGTACATCCTTGAGTTCCTTTACTTCTTTCTCCAGGGCAAGATTCTTTTCTTGCAGCTCTCTCTTCTCAGTACGAAGCCTTTTTATCAAGTCACTATCAGCCTCGAATTCGACTTCATTGCTCTCGAGCTCTTCCTTTTGTTCCCTGATGATCTTGACTTCTCTTGAACTCTTTTCTCTTGTCTCCTGTACTTCTCCTCTTGTGCAGCGAATCTCTCTTCCTGTGCCTTAGTTACTTCCTCCTGAACCATCACCTTCTCTTCGTTCTCCTTAAGTAAGGCACATAACTCATCGTTCTTCAGGAGCTCGGTGCGTCGATCTTCATATAGTTCAGTGACAAGGATTTCCAGCTCCTGGAAATAAAGGCTAAGGGGTTTTGCCTTGCCTCTTTCTCCGACATCATACAGATAAGGTTCTCCATCTTCGTTTCTTCTTCCAAAGAAAATGGAGTAGTGGCCCCTCAACTCTAGGCTGTAGCGTCGACAGAGGCGCCCAATCAAATCTTGCATGACTAGATTGAGCCCTTTGTCTTTGGAGTCACTAACCATTTTGATCTCCAGTGGGGACTCCTCTCCACGTCCTGGTTGTGTTGCTTTTAATCCCCGGCAACCCTCTTTGTTAAACTTCTTCAGAATGAAGCCTTTTATTTGGGGTAGTGGTAACCCTATATTCTCGCCGATGTCGAGGAGGTAACAGCCAAAACGGGTGTTCTCGAAGTCCTCCGCAGTGGTGAAGTGAAAGCTCGTCATCCTTTAGGTAGGAAGAAAGGAAATTAGAACAAGAATTGCATAATATAAGGAAGTACTAGTTATGGGGTGTATTATTACTTTTAGGGGGAAATCCTAAGGTGATCAACAGATATTAACAACTCTTCGTAAATTGGATTTTTCACTATAGTGAGAGAGACAGACACCCGGCCAGCCACTTATATTGTGGAACAGTTCTCATGTACGTGGACATGTAAAGTTTGTCCCGGGCCGCTTCATCCCACCATGCCGTTAGAATCCAACATACTTCAAAGATGGTAACATTATGACCAAAAAGGGCTTAACCAATCCTAGGGGCTCGAACCTACAGGCAACACTTTGCTCTGATACCATTTTGTAGCACCCCAACTTTTATTAAAGTTGGAACACCTGTGTTATGTGCCAGTCCCTGGATCACTGCCAGCACCACAGTACAAAATATAAAGTATCATTGCATAAGTATTAAATTACTACAACGAGATCCAAATAATAGCCAATATGGCCTTATTACAAATTGCATAGCCATGAAGGCTAGCTAAAGTTCAAAGTTCACAGCCAAAGCAAAATAACATTGAGCCTCATCTTCAAGCATGCGCCACAGGCAGTCATGTTGGGTGTAGACTCGAGCCAATCATTCAGCATCAGAAATTCCTGCACATTGGAATATGCAGCCCCCGAAGGAGGTCAATACAATGATGTATTGGCAAGTGACTATGGTGGATAAATATACTGGCAAGTCTAACATCTATATGCATATTTGGCTTGGTGGGGTTGGAGGCTATTTGCAGAAAGCAAGTTTTCTCCTATCATTTTGTAAAACACTTTTATTTCTCGAAGACTTGGCACTGAGGGACAAAGCCCAGGTGTACTAACAATTCTTTCCTTAGTCAAAATTTTACTTTATGAAAACAGTGTTGAGATTCTTCTTCCCATCCTTGTCCAGTTGCTAGAAGTAGTCCATTTCCGGGGACACGGCTGAGATCTCAGATTGTCGACTCTGCAGAGGTTGTGCACTTTCACCTTTAGACTCAATTTGTCCGAGAAATCCTATACACACGGAGTGTATTATGCAAAGGAGAGAATTGAGACAAGAACTTTCAGAAGAAGAATGCAACCATACTAACAAGACCCGTTCCACCTATCAACTCTACATCTGCTTGTCAAGCCGACAGATTGCACTCCCACAACTTAATCATTCTAGACAGAGCCCATTGTCTAAAGGTTGCACGGGAAGCTTCTAAACTTGGAGGGACTTGATAATCTCTTCGTTCCTGGGTGGCCGTCCACAAGTGTAATTCTGGGTAACAACCACCATACTCATGGCCCTAAGTAGAATAGACATTCATCCTAGGCGATGACAACCACAAGCATAGTCCCAAAAGCCACTCAACATAAACCATAACAACCAATTCCACCCAGAAGTGCTTTTTAGATTTTAACACTTAGAAACATTTCCATAACATGGCAACATTTTTATAGCATGGCTAAGCAACTAATAAAATCTTTTCATGGCTGCTTAGGGAAAAAGGGTGGCTACATACTACTAGGATATTTGCAAAATACCAACTAACTTAGCATTATAAAATAAATCAAAATCCCTATCATGCACACTACTCAAAAACATACTACTTATGCATATAGAAGATATGGGATATTGTATGAATGTCACTTGCCTTGGTAACAGGAGGAACAAGCACAGCAAGAATAACAATCACAAGCAAGTCCTTCCTCTTCTTCACAATCTAGCACAAACAATGAATAACATAAATACCAACACCATATCATCACAACACTAAACATAATCATGTATGCATGAATGATATGCTATGATGATAAGACACTCTTATTAATAATTCTCATTTTCTGTCATTAATAAATTAATATAATGTTTAGGTATTTCTTATTTTATTTATCAATTAGATAATTTAAAAGAATATAGCAAAACTTTGATTTCTATAATTACACTTTTATGACATCTTTAATTTGGACATTTATTAATATTTCTGGACAAAGGGAAATTATACAATCTTAAAACAAATACTTTTATTTCTAAATCATTTTTATTATTTAAGTTATTATTTTAATGGCCGAAATACTCCTCTGATAATTATACCAATTATAATTGGTCAAAGGGAAAAACAAATTATGCAGAAATAAACTACATGAGCAGAGCTTTCCAATGACATAAAGTTTATCAAATTTGGACTTACAGATCAAAAGTTATGAATTTTGCAACTTTTAATAGTTTTCTGTTTTAATTTCTAAATTTTATTCGAAATAGAAAAAGAATCGGCCACGCGGCGCGATCTGATTCGTCCGTACCGATTCGACGCGGATCGGCAGCGTGGGCCGTCCGATCTCCTTTATAACGTCCACGGCCGGCATTGCACGCGCTCGCATCCTAGGGACCTACGGGGTGGATGGTTCTTACCGAAACGTGGAGAAGGTCGATGCGGGGACGGTGGCGAGGTGGCGGTCTCCGGCGTGAATTCCTCCTCGCGTAATCGCTCGCCGGAGTAGCACGAGGCGGCGGTTCTCCTCGGGCGAGGACGGACACGGCGTTGCGCTGAGGGAAGGTGTTCAAAACCATGTCAAGAAGCTCCGCAAGGAAAAGTTAAAGCGAGAGGAAGCAACGATACGGCACGGGGTGGTTAGGGTTGCGCGCACGGCGAGGTTCTCACCGACTGCGACGACGGAAGAGCGGGGTCTCTAGCGGCCAGCCCAGGGGCTCTTTGGAGGAGTGGTTTGGGGCAAAACACGGAGGAGCTCGGGGGCTTTTAGTAGGGGAAAACCGCGAGGTAAATGGAGCAGTAAATCGTCGTATTCAAACGAAATCAAATCGGGCGTTTCGGTCGGAGACGTGGGCGTGATTTGGGGACGAACGGCTCCGCGGGGGAGATGACAGGTGGGTCCCACCTGTCAGGGACTGCGAGCGAGCGCGCGGGGCGCTGGGCCGCTGGCGGGCTGCTCGGCTACGCGCGCGCGGCAGATAGTTACGGGCCACGGCCCACTCACTCCGAAATTCGAATATTTTTTATTTAAAACCCTTTTCTGTTTTTAATTACTGATTTCAAAAATGATTTTTAAATCTATTCAAAACATTTCAGAAAAATTCATAAAAATATGTTTCGGAAAGGTTATTGAAAGTAGAACTTTTTAACATTATTCTTGCCCATATATAAATTGGTAAAATTTTATTTATTAATGGAGTTTTAAATTAACACTTTATGGAATTTCTAGATTATTTATATTTAGATTTGAAGTTTTATTTGATTATTTTTGTGAGGTATTCTTATGCTCAATGATGCATGATGCTTAAATGCAAGTTTTAAATTTTTGCAAAATTTGGGATGTTACATTATGAAATGCATTACTTATGCCCTTGCTACCTCTCTCTGCTGTCTTAGGGCCTAGCAAGGGGTCTCGTGGAAGTGGTACCAAGCGTGTGGCTAAGAGGGGCCGCAAGGGTCCTATCTATGAGCATGAGGTTGATGAAGAAAGCAGCGATGAAGTGTTGACTGTTGGTACTCGCCGCGAGCGTTCAAATGCAGCCAAGGCTCAAGCTAGAGCAATGACTATTCCAAGTGCTCCTCCGCCTCGGTCCCTCATCTCAATGTCCTCTCGTGACTATGTGAGGCTTAGGAGTGAGAATGCTTATGCCACCCCTCAGAACCGCAACTACACCAACCTTGAATTTCACAACATCTTCCAAGAAAGGGTGTTCAATGAGGTCGTTTCCCGTCACAAGACTAAGGTTGTGACGCAATTTAGCATCAACACAGCACATATGGAGTTACATCAGGACTATTTTGGAAGTGCAAATGAGATTTGCAATGAGTTCGGCATCTATGATTTCATTGTCGTGCAAGAAGAATATAGTGAGCGTCTTGTGGCTCAATTCTTTGCCACCGTGCATTTCTTTGAGGATGATCCAAGGAGGGTTAAATGGATGTCAAGGGGCATTGTGGTTGAAGCCACTTGGGGCTCAATTTGCTAGTTTTCTTCATGTGGAAGAACTTGGTTTTAGTTTGAGCAACATCACCGTGGAGCAATACTTCTGTGTTGACTACTCTCGCTCCGCTATGAAGCCCCATGAGTTCTTTGACCTCTATATTCAAGGAAGAGCCATGGTTGGAGAGCAAAAGAACTTGGTTCGGGAGTGGGACATCATGCATAGGATTTTCCGCAACACCTTTACTCCTCGTGCTGGCAATTTTGACAAGATCCATGGTATGCTCATCAACATTATGAACAAGTGCTACCACATGGTTGGAGAAGGGAAGAAGTTGGACGTCATGGACATTCTTTGGCATGAGATGTATGCCATTGTGATGAAGAAGATGACCCCGACTCCGCCGCAAGCTCGGGTGAGTGACTTCCACTTGGGGCGTTAGGTTTTCTCTCCTTTTTGATATCTTGATGGATGCCAAAGGGGGAGATTTGTCTAGGTTCACGGGTATTTGCAAGGGTTGAGGCACAATTTTGCTTTTTCATTTGGAACTTTTCACTTGTGTTCCTTGTATCTTTTCTCTCTCGTTAGTTTGTCAAACTCATGGGGTAACACATGGTTGGTAAACTTTTTATTCGTGCAAGACTTTGTGTTGTAATAACTCTTATTTATTAAGTTCTACCCTTGTGCAAGTCATTTGCTTAATATTTGTATCCTTTTTGTGGTGACTTGCTCGGTTCGCAAAAACGAGGGAGGGTGTTGATCCTAATGAATATGCATTTTGTAATCAAACGTAAAACTTAAATGATGCATATCGTTAGGGGGAGCTCCTTCCAATTTTTGTGAACCTTTGTGGGTGTGTTGTCATCAATCTCCAAAAGGGGGGAGACTGAAAGTGCATTTCCTCTAAATTGATTTTAGAGATTGTTGACAACATATTTACAGGACTAATTGATGTGCTAAGTTATTTGCAGATTATATATGTTATATCAAGATTTGAAAAAGGAGAAAGAGGCCGCTGATTTTTTGGTGTAATTCAGTTTTTCAGTTCAGCGGTAGTACCGTTGGATCTTTGAAAAACCCTCGGCATAGCCTACGATACCTAGCGGTAGAGGTCTGGTAGTAACGCTGGTGTCCTTCGTTTTTCGACTAATGACCCAGCGGTAGTACCGATGGCTCAGCGGTAGTATCACTAGCCTGGGAGCAACGGTAGTACCTCTGGTACCGATGTTGCTGACGAACTCTTCTTCCTAGATACCGTTGGATATCCGTGGCGGTAGTACCGCTGGAGGTACCGCTGGAATTAGAAAAACTCTCGGCATAGGCTACGGTACCAGGTGGTATCACTCCGGTAGTACCGCTGAAGTTCTTTCCGTGCTACGGCTCAGGACCCAGCGGTAGTACCGCTCGTACAGCGTTAGTACCGCTGCCCCGGCTCCAACGGTAGAACCGCTGGAACTGGAGAGTAATTCTGCATGGGTACCGTTCAGCGGTAGTACCGCTGCTCCAGCGGTAGTACCGCTGAGGGATTTTTTCAGACACCAACGGCTCGTTTTTGGGGGGCCCCTATTTAAAGACTTCATCTTCTCCAAGACCAGTTGACGATTCTACACTCTCTCTCCTCCATTGTTGCTGAGCTTTGAAGCTTTGGATCTCCCTACTCCTCCACCCAAATCATTTGATCTTTCGGGAAGTGAGGGAGAACACCTAGATCTAGCTCTCCACCGAAGGAAATAGAATCTCCCCCTCTCTATCAAGAGGGATCTAGTGCTAGGCTTTCTGTAGCACCCCAACTGTATTAAAGTTGGAACACCTGTGTTATGTGCCAGTCCCTGGATCACTGCCAGCACCACAGTACAAAATATAAAGTATCATTGCATAAGTATTAAATTACTACAACGAGATCCAAAAATAATAGCCAATATGGCTTTATTACAAATTGCATAGCCATGAAGGCTAGCTAAAGTTCAAAGTTCACAGCGAAAGCAAAATAACATTGAGCCTCATCTTCAAGCATGCGCCACAGGCAGTCATGTTGGGTGTAGACTCGAGCCAATCATTCAGCATCAGAATTTATTGGAATATGCAGCCCCCGAAGGAGGTCAATACAATGATGTATTGGCAAGTGACTATGGTGGATAAATATACTGGCAAGTCTAACATCTATATGCATATTTGGCTTGGTGGGGTTGAAGGCTATTTGCAGAAAGCAAGTTTTCTCCTATCATTTTGTAAAACACTTTTATTTCTCGAAGACTTGGCACAGAGGGACAAGGCCCAAGTGCACCCAAAATTCTTTCCTTAGTCAAATTTTACTTTATGAAAACAGTCTTGAGATTCTTCTGCCCATCCTTGTCCAGTTGCTCGAAGTAGTCCATTTCCGGGGACACGGCTGAGAACTCAGATTGTCGTCTCTGTAGAGGTTGTGCACTTTCACCTTTAGACTCAATTTGTCCGGGAATTCCTATACACGCGGAGTGTATTATGGAAAGGAGAGAATTGAGACAAGAACTTTCAGAAGAAGAATGCAACCATACTAGCAAGACCCGTTCCACCTATCATCTCTACATCTGCTTGTCAAGCTGACAGGTTACACTCTCACAACTTAATCGTTCTAGACAGAGCCCATTGTCGAAAGGCTGCACGGGAAGCTTCTAAACTTGGAGGGACTTGGTAATCCTTTCGTTCCTGGGTGGCCATCCACAAGTGTACTTCTGGGTAACAACCACCATACTCATGGCCCTAAGTAGAATAGACATTCATCCTAGGCGATGACAACCACAAGCATAGTCCCAAAAGCCACTCAACATAAACCATAACAACCAATTCCACCCAGAAGTGCTTTTTAGATTTTAACACTTAGAAACATTTCCATAACATGGCAACATTTTTATAGCATGGCTAAGCAACTAATAAAATCTTTTCATGGCTGCTTAGGGAAAAGGGTGGCTACACACTACTAGGATATTTGTAAAATACCAACTAACTTAGCATTATAAAATAAATCACAATCCCTATCATGCACACTACTCAAAAGATACTACTTATGCATATAGAAAATATGGGATATTGTATGAATGCCACTTGCCTTGGTAACAGGAGGAACAAGCACAGCAAGAATAACAATCACAAGCAAGTCCTTCCTCTTCTTCACAATCTAGCACAAACAATGAATAACATAAATACCAACACCATATCATCACAACACTAAACATAATCATGTATGCATGAATGATATGCTATGATGATGAGACACACTTATTAATAATTCTCATTTTCTGTCATTAATAAATGAATATAATGTTTAGGTATTTCTTATTTTATTTATCAATTAGATAATTTAAAATAATATAGTAAAACTTTGATTTCTATAATTACAACTTTTATTGTTTTTATGACATCTTCAATTTGGACATTTATTAATATTGCTGGACAGAGGGAAATTATACAATCTTAAAACAATTATTTTTATTTCTAAATCATTTTTATTATTTAAGTTATTATTTTAATGGCCGAAATACTCCTCTGATAATTATACAAATTATAATTTGTCAAAGGGAAAAACAAATGATGTAGAATTAAACTACATGAGCAGAGCTTTCCAATGACATAAAGTTTATTAAATTTGGACTCACAGATCAAAAGTTATGAATTTTGCAAGTTTTATCTATTTTCTTTTTTATTTATAAAATTTCCTGCGAAAAAGAAATTAACAGGGCTACGTGGCGTGATCCTATTGGTCGATACCGCTTCGGCGCGGATCGGCTGCGAGAGCTGTCCGATCTAAATTAAAATGGACGCGCGAGATCTAATCGATCTAGATCCATTGGATCTAGATCTAACGGTCCACGATCCGTTGACCAAAAACGGGCGGCGGGGTCGCCGGAGACGCGCGGGGCGCGGCGGAGCCATGGCCGGCGTTTGCGCCCGAGGCGTGCTACGATGCTAGGAGGAAAACGGAGCTCACCAGGAGATGTGCGACGTCGTGGGGAGGGCGATGGCGCGGTGGTGATGACCGGAGCGTCCTCGTCTTCCCGGAAGAACTCGCCGGAGTTGCGCGCGGCGTCGGTTCCTCTCGGTCGTGGACGGAGGCGGGGATTCGCTGCAAAAACACACGCTCCACTATGTCAACTCGATGCGCACGGCTCACAGGGAGCGAAGGGAGGTGGAAAGGAGGTCCGAGGTGGCCGGGGTTGCTCGGGCGGCGGGGTTCTTACCGACGGCTACGGCGGGATTGCGCGAGCTCGTGCGGGCAGTCTATGGAGGTGAGGTTTGGGGCAATCGGACGAGCACGGAGAGGGGTATTAGTAGGGGGAGGAGGCGAGGTAAGGGGAGCAGAAAATCGCTCGTAATCGTGCGAATCAAATCCGCCGTTTCCTGTCGGGCCTGGGGCGTGATTTGGGGAAGAACGTTTCCGCGGGGGTGATGACAGGTGGGTCCCACCTGTCAGCGACTGCGAGCGAGCGCGCGGGGTTCTGGGCCGCTGGCGGGCTGCTCGGCTACGCGCGTGCGGCAGATAGCTACGGCCCACGGCCCACTCGACTCAGGAATTCGATTATTTTTATTTAAATCCTTTTCTGTTTTTTAAATACTGATTTCAAATATGATTTTTAAACCTATTCAAAACATTTCAGAAAAATTCATAAAAATATGTTTTGGAAAGGTTATTAAAAATGGAACTTTTTAACATTATTTTTGCCCATATATAAATTGGTAAAATTTTATTTATTAAAGGAGTTTTGAATAAACACTTTATGGAATTTGTAGATTATTTATATTTAAAATTTGAAGTTTTATTTAATATTTTTGTGATGTATTCTTATGCTCAATGATGCATGATGCTTGAATGCAAGTTTTAAATTTTTGCAAAATTTGGGATGTTACAGACTAACCCCCTTAAGAGGAAGCTCACCCTCGAGCTTCGGAAGGATCAGCAAATAGGTGTGGATGGTCTTCTCGGAGGTCGTCCTCTCGTTCCCAGGTGGCTTCTTCCTCAGTGTGATGGTTCCATTGGACTTTACAGAACTTGATGGTTTTGGTACGGGTGACTCTTTCTGCGGTCTGCAATATTTTGATGGGTTTCTCCTCGTAGGTCAAGTCACTTTCCAATTGTACTTCTTCGAGGGGTACAGTATCCTTTAAAGGAACTCCCATCATTTCGGGGTGACATTTCTTCAGTTGACTGACATGGAACACATTATGAACCGCAGATAGAGCTTCTGGTAGTTCTAACTCATATGCCACCTCACCCTTACGAGACAGAATTTTAAAAGGTCCAATAAACCGAGGTGCTAATTTTCCTTTAATTCCAAACCTCTTCACATCCCTGAGTGGCGACACTCTAAGATAGGTTCTATCACCCACCTTGTAGGCGACTTCCCTACGTTTAGAATTCGCATAGCTTTTCTGGCGGGACTGTGCTACCTTCAATTTATCATTAATTAATCTGACTTTCTCTTCAGTCTCTTGGATTATATCAGGTCCAAAGAAACTTCGTTCTCCTACACCACTCCACAACAATGGGGTTGTGCATTTCTTCCCATATAAGGCCTCGAATGGTGCCATCTCGATGCTAGCTTGATAACTGTTATTGTAAGAGAACTCGGCATAGGGTAGGTTGTCATCCCAACTAGACCCATAATCGAGCGCACACGCTCTTAACATATCTTCTAGTATCTGGTTTACTCTTTCGGTCTGACCATCCGTTTGCGGATGAAATGCTGTACTGAACTCCAATCTAGTTCCCAGTGACTCATGCAACTGCTTCCAAAAATGGGAAGTGAACTGGGTCCCTCTATCAGACACGATACTCTTGGGGACGCCGTGTAAGCACACAATCCTCTTCATGTAAATATCAGCTAGCTTTGCGCTGGTATAGGTGGTCTTCACGGGTATAAAGTGAGCTATTTTGGTTAAGCGACAAACAATAACCCAAATAGAATCATACCCTGATCTGGTCCTTGGTAACCCGGTGATGAATTTCATCCCAATAGAATCCCACTTCCAGTCCGGTACCTTCAAAGGTTGCAAAAGTCCTGCTGGTTTCTGATGCTCAGCCTTTACTCGACTGCATACATCGCATTTAGCTATATATTCTGCTATTTCTCTTTTCAGGTTATTCCACCAAAATCTCGCCTTCACATCCATATACATTTTGGTATTTACTGGATGAATGGAGTAAGGGGTTTCATGGGCTTCTTGCAGAATTAACTTCCTAAGAGCAGGATCATTTGCCACACATACACGTTTTTCAAACCACAAGGTTCCTTGCTCATCTTCATGAAAACCCTTGGCTTTTCCTGCTCTCAAATTGGCTTTGATTTCTTCAATATCCTTGTCTCCCTTCTGAGCTTCACGTATATTGTCCATCAAATTCGGTTGTACTACCAACGAAGCTACAAAACCATCTGGTACCACTTCCGATCGGAGGTCCTTGAATGCCTAGCATAAATCCTCAGGTATTTTTCCTGCCGTGAGGCCATTCAAGTAAACCTTACGACTCAGGGCATCAGCTACTACATTAGCCTTTCCAGGATGATATTGAAGACTTAGGTCATAATCCTTGATAAGTTCTAACCATCTTCTCTGCCTCATGTTCAATTCTTTCTGTGTGAAAATATACTTCAAACTTTTGTGCTCAGTGAACACTTCACATCTTTTTCCCATTAGGTAGGGTCTCCAAGTTTTTAGGGCATGTACTACTGAGGCTAACTCGAGATCATGAGTGGGATAATTTGTTTCATGCTTCTTGAGCTGTCTAGAGGCATAAGATGCCACTCTGCCTTCTTGCATCAGCACACTTCCCAGACCTTGGCGTGAAGCATCACAGTAAACTTGGAATTCTTTCTCTAAATCAGGTAAACACATAACTGGGGCTGAAACTAGTCGTTTCTTTAGTTCCTGAAAACTGGCTTCGCACGCGTCAGTCCATTCAAATTTCTTCTCCTTCTTTAATAATTCTGTCAGTGCCTTGGCGATTTTGGAAAAGTTTTCTATAAACCTTCGGTAGTATCCCGCTAGACCAAGAAAACTTTGTAATTCTCCAACATTCTTTGGTGGTTCCCAATTGGTTACAGCTGAGACCTTTTTAGGGTCCACTGCTATACCCTCCTTGGATACTATGTGTCCTAGAAATGCGACTTGTTCCAACCAAAATTCACACTTGCTGAATTTGGCATATAACTTATGTTCACGTAGTCTCTGCAATACTAGGCGCAAATGCTCTTCATGATCTTTGTGACTCTCGGAGTAGATCAGAATGTCATCTATGAACACTACCACAAACTTGTCCAGAAAATCCATGAACACTTTATTCATCATATTCATGAAATAAGCTGGAGCATTGGTTAAACCAAATGGCATTACGGTATACTCATAAGAGCCATATCTTGTAACAAACGCTTTTTTTGGTATATCCATCTCTCTAACTTTCATTTGGAGATATCCTGATCGAAGATCAGTCTTGGAAAACACACATGCACCTTTCAATTGATCAAATAATTCATTTATCTTGGGTAACGGATACTTGTTCTTGATGGTGTGTTCATTTATATCTCTGTAGTCCGTGACTAATCTCTGGGTTTGATCTTTCTTTTTGACAAAAAGGACTGGCGCTCCCCAGGGCGAAGAACTTGGACGGATAAATCCTTTCAAAAGGTGTTCCTCCAGTTGCTTCTTGAGTTCTTTTAGTTCATCGACGGCCATTGGGTAAGGTCTCTTGGCTATTGGTCCGGTACCCGGTTTTAGTTCAATGAGAAATTCCACATCTCTATCAGGCGGCATTCCTGGTAATTCTTCTGGGAATACATCTGGGTACTCTTGGACAATCAGCACATCACCAAGGCTAACCCCCTTAAGAGAATTTAGCCTAACTTTCTTAAGTTCGAAAGTTGATCTGAATTTAATCTTTTGTTTTTCGGGGGTGGTGAGGGTGATAGCTCTGTTTGCACAGTCTATGATTCCTTCAAAACGGGTCATCCAATCCATTCCGATAATAACATCCAAACCTTGGGTTTCTAGGATGACTAAGTCTGCTGGAAAAAGGTATTTTCCAATCCTTAATTCTAACTGTCTACAGCCTGAATTTACTATCATCTCACCCCAAGGTGAACTCACTCTAATAGGTTTTCCTAAGCTTTCCTCGGCTAGCCCATGTTTGTTTACAAAAGCTCTTGATATGAATGAATGCGATGCTCCAGTATCAAATAAGATCAATGCTGGAAAAGAATTGAGCAGGAACTTACCAATCACAGCGTCAGGTTCATCATGAACTTCTTCCACGTTGAGGTGATTTACTTGTCCCTTCTGGAAAGGATTGGGCTTGGAATTTTCATCGGCCTTTCTCTCTGGGCAATCAGTAGCATAGTGTCCCGTCTTCTTGCACTTGAAGCAAGTCACATTAGACAGGTCCTTCTTCCCTTCAGTGTTAGGACGAGGATTTCCATTTCCATGATTATGGCCATGGTGATGGTTTCCCTTGAACCCACCATTATTTCCTTTATACCCTCCATTGTGGTTATGACCATGATACTTTTGCCCACTACCATTGTTGGAGTAGTTCCAGGGTTTATGGCCACTGACTTCTGAGGTGTGTGGTTTCTTGTGAGCCACTTCAGTGTTACCCTTACTTGCACCAAACTTCCTCTTCCTATTCTCTTCCTTCCAGATGTTATTTTTCCAGGGTGATTGCCTGATCTAGCAGAATCTGATAGTTAGGAGCATATGCCACATACAGAGGTATCTTTAGTTCTCCCCGAAGTCCATTTAGGAATTTGTCATTCCTTTTTGCATCAGTGTCGATGTCTTCTGGTGCGTACCTTGATAGCGTACAGAAGTCATCTATATACTCCTTTAGAGTTCTACCTCCCTGTCTCAAGCTACGAAACTCCTCCTTCTTCAGGTTCCCAAGTCATGCCATCCAAGGGATGGGTCACTTGATAGGTCTCCCACCACATGGCAGCAGGTCCTTCCAATAGGTGAGCAGGAGATGTGAGCATTGCGGAAACCATCCTTGAACGCATCCCAAGTCATGCCATCCAAGGGATGGGTCACTTGATAGGTCTCCCACCACATGGCAGCAGGTCCTTCCAATAGGTGAGCAGTGAACCTCACCTTTCCTGCCTTAGAACACTCACAGGTTACTAAGTCCTTGTTGACGGAACGGAGCCAGTCATCCGCCACTATGGGTTCAGTAGTAGAGGAGAATTTATTAGGTCTAAGCCTGAGAAATCTTGCAAGTCTGTCCACCGGAGGTGGGAGTGGTGGTGGATGGTTGTTATTATTGTTGTTGTTGTTGTTGTTGTTGGTTGCTGCAATGAACTGGGTCATCATGGTCATCAGTTGGGCTTGAGCTGCCATCAGCTGTTGCATAGTTTCGCTATTGTCGGGATCACGACGTGGAGGCATCTATGGGGTTTTTGCATGGATGAGTAAAAGATAGATAGATCTATAAGGAGAAACCTTTCCTATGCACAAAACAATCCAGTCAAGCACACCATCAATCAACACACCACTCATAAAACAATCAGCAAACAATTCAAAACCTTTGGTTTTAGGAAAACGATATAAAAGTTTGGAAAATAACTCGCGAGGTTACGAGGATACAAGGGAAGGTACTGCCTTACCACAAGTTGGTAGGACAATACAAGATCAAGACAATGTGGTGTATGATAAATGGTAGTCTCACTAAATAACTACTCGACCATATCCTCTTCCTCCTCTTCAATTTCATGTATCTCGATTCCTTCATTGGCGAGTACATCCTTGAGTTCCTTTACTTCTTTCTCCAGGGCAAGATTCTTTTCTTGCAGCTCTCTCTTCTCAGTACGAAGCCTTTTTATCAAGTCACTATCAGCCTCGAACTCGACTTCATTGCTCTCTAGTTCTGCCTTTTGTTCCCTGATGATCTTGTTCTTCTCTTGAACTCTTTTCTCTTGTCTCCTGTACTTCTCCTCTTGTGCAGCGAATCTCTCTTCTTGTGCCTTAGTCACTTCCTCCTGAACCTTCACCTTCTCTTCGTTCTCCTTAAGTAAGGCACATAACTCATCGTTCTTCAGGAGCTCGGTGCGTCGATCTTCATATAGTTCGGTGACAAGGATTTCCAGCTCCTGGAAATAAAGGCTAAGGGGTTTTGCCTTGCCTCTTTCTCCGACATCATACAGGTAAGGTTCTCCATCTTCGTTTCTTCTTCCAAAGAAAATGGAGTAGTGGCCCCTCAACTCTAGGCTGTAGCGTCCGCAGAGGCGCCCAATCAAATCTTGCATGACTAGATTGAGCCCTTTGTCTTTGGAGTCACTAACCATTTTGATCTCCAGTGGGGGCTCCTCTCCACGTCCTGGTTGTGTTGCTTTTATTCCCCAGCAACCCTCTTTGTTAAACTTCTTCAGAATGAAGCCCTTTATTTGGGGTAGTGGTAACCCTATCTTCTCGCCGATGTCGAGGAGGTAACAGCCAAAACGGGTGTTCTCGAAGTCCTCCGCAGTGGTGAAGTGAAAGCTCGTCATCCTTTAAGTAGGAAAGAAGGGAAATTAGAACAAGAATTGCATAAGATAAGGAAGTACTGTTTATGGAGTGTATTATTACTTTAGGGGGAATACTAAGTCAAAATCATTTGATCTTTCGGGAAGTGAGGGAGAACACCTAGATCTAGCTCTCCACCGAAGGAAATAGAATCTCCCCCTCTCTATCAAGAGGGATCTAGTGCTAGGCTTTCTGTAGCACCCCAACTGTATTAAAGTTGGAACACCTGTGTTATGTGCCAGTCCCTGGATCACTGCCAGCACCACATTACAAAATATAAAGTATCATTGCATAAGTATTAAATTACTACAACGAGATCCAAAAATAATAGCCAATATGGCTTTATTACAAATTGCATAGCCATGAAGGCTAGCTAAAGTTCAAAGTTCACAGCGAAAGCAAAATAACATTGAGCCTCATCTTCAAGCATGCGCCACAGGCAGTCATGTTGGGTGTAGACTCGAGCCAATCATTCAGCATCAGAATTTCCTGCACATTGGAATATGCAACCCCCGAAGGAGGTCAATACAATGATGTATTGGCAAGTGACTATGGTGGATAAATATACTGGCAAGTCTAACATCTATATGCATATTTGGCTTGGTGGGGTTGAAGGCTATTTGCAGAAAGCAAGTTTTCTCCTATCATTTTGTAAAACACTTTTATTTCTCGAAGACTTGGCACAGAGGGACAAGGCCCAAGTGCACCCAAAATTCTTTCCTTAGTCAAATTTTACTTTATGAAAACAGTGTTGAGATTCTTCTTCCCATCCTTGTCCAGTTGCTCGAAGTAGTCCATTTCCGGGGACACGGCTGAGAACTCAGATTGTCGTCTCTGCAGAGGTTGTGCACTTTCACCTTTAGACTCAATTTGTCCGGGAATTCCTATACACGCGGAGTGTATTATGGAAAGGAGAGAATTGAGACAAGAACTTTCAGAAGAAGAATGCAACCATACTAGCAAGACCCGTTCCACCTATCATCTCTACATCTGCTTGTCAAGCTGACAGGTTGCACTCTCACAACTTAATCGTTCTATACAGAGCCCATTGTCGAAAGGCTGCACGGGAAGCTTCTAAACTTGGAGGGACTTGGTAATCTCTTCGTTCCTGGGTGGCCATCCACAAGTGTACTTCTGGGTAACAACCACCATACTCATGGCCCTAAGTAGAATAGACATTCATCCTAGGCGAAGACAACCACAATCATAGTCCCAAAAGCCACTCAACATAAACCATATCAACCAATTCCACCCAGATGTGTATTTTAGAATTTTTAACACTTAGAAACATTTCCACAACATGGCAACATTTTTATAGTATGGCTAAGCAACTAATAAAATCTTTTCATGGCTGCTTAGGGAAAAGGGTGGCTACACACTACTAGGATATTTGTAAAATACCAACTAATTTAGCATTATAAAATAAATCACAATCCCTATCATGCACACTACTCAAAACATACTACTTATGCATATAGAAAATATGGGATATTGTATGAATGTCACTTGCCTTGGTAACAGGAGGAACAAGCACATCAAGAATAACAATCACAAGCAAGTCCTTCCTCTTCTTCACAATCTAGCACAAACAATGAATAACATAAATACCAACACCATATCATCACAACACTAAACATAATCATGTATGCATGAATGATATGCTATGATGATGAGACACACTTATTAATAATTCTCATTTTCTGTCATTAATAAATGAATATAATGTTTAGGTATTTCTTATTTTATTTATCAATTAGATAATTTAAAATAATATAGTAAAACTTTGATTTCTATAATTACATCTTTTATTGTTTTTATGACATCTTCAATTTGTACATTTATTAATATTGCTGGACAGAGGGAAATTATACAATCTTAAAACAATTATTTTTATTTCTAAATCATTTTTATTATTTAAGTTATTATTTTAATGGCCGAAATACTCCTCTGATAATTATACAAATTATAATTTGTCAAAGGGAAAAACAAATGATGTAGAATTAAACTACATGAGCAGAGCTTTCCAATGACATAAATTTTATTAAATTTGGACTTACAGATCAAAAGTTATGAATTTTGCAAGTTTTATCTATTTTCTGTTTTATTTATAAAATTTCCTGCGAAAAAGAAATTAACAGGGCTACGTGGCGCGATCCTATTGGTCGATACCGCTTCGGCGCGGATCGGCTGCGAGAGCCGTCCGATCTAAATTAAAATGGACGCGCGAGATCTAATCGATCTAGATCCATTGGATCTAGATCTAACGGTCCACGATCCGTTGACCAAAAACGGGCGGCGCGGTCGCCGGAGACGCGCGGGGCGCGGCGGAGCCATGGCCGGCGTTTGCGCCCGAGGCGTGCTACAATGCTAGGAGGAAAACGGAGCTCACCAGGAGATGCGCGACGTCGTGGGGAGGGCGATGGCGCGGTGGTGATGACCGGAGCGTCCTCGTCTTCCCGGAAGAACTCGCCGGAGTTGCGCGCGGCGTCGGTTCCTCTCGGTCGTGGACGGAGGCGGGGTTTCGCTGCAAAAACACACGCTCCACTATGTCAACTCGATGCGCACGGCTCACAGGGAGCGAAGGGAGGTGGAAAGGAGGTCCGAGGTGACCGGAGTTGCTCGGGTGGCGGGGTTCTTACCGACGGCGACGGCGGGATTGCGCGAGCTCGTGCGGGCAGCCTATGGGCTCTCGGGAGGTGAGGTTTGGGGCAATCGGACGAGCACGGAGAGGGGTATTAGTAGGGGGAGGAGGCGAGGTAAGGGGAGCAGTAAATCGCTCGTAATCGTGCGAATCAAATCCGCCGTTTCCTGTCGGGTCGGGGGCGTGATTTGGGGAAGAACGTTTCCGCGGGGGTGATGACAGGTGGGTCCCACCTGTCAGCGACTGCGAGCGAGCGTGCGGGGTGCTGGGCCGCTGGCGGGCTGCTCGGCTACGCGCGCGCGGCAGATAGCTACGGCCCACGGCCCACTCGAATCAGGAATTCGATTATTTTTATTTAAATCCTTTTCTGTTTTTTAAATACTGATTTCAAATATGATTTTTAAACCTATTCAAAAAATTTCAGAAAAATTCATAAAAATATGTTTTGGAAAGGTTATTAAAAATGGAACTTTTTAACATTATTCTTGCCCATATATAAATTGGTAACATTATTCTTGCCCATATATTTATATTTAAAATTTGAAGTTTTATTTAATATTTTTGTGATGTATTCTTATGCTCAATGATGCATGATGCTTGAATGCAAGTTTTAAATTTTTGCAGAATTTGGGATGTTACACTTTCCTTTGGTAACCTTGGGTTCTTACTTGGTTGTTTTTGTTGGATTTGAGACCTTTTTGGTCAAGACCTCTTGTGGTCACTGTGGGAGCCCCCCAATTCAGTTGTGGGTGTGTGCCCCACGAATTTGTACGGGATCTTCTCCGCCCTTAAAGGAGTCCTTAGTAGAAAAGTGAGCTCGTAACTTTGTGGTCTAGTTCATGGAGAATAGGGTGAGTCCTTTGTGGCGTTGAGCTAACCTTTGTGGTAGCTCACACCCCTCCAACGAGACGTACACCTATGTGGTGTAACTCGGGATAAAATTACCGTCTCCGAGTTCTTCTTTGGTTATCTTGTTCCACTCGCTCTCCTTTATTGCTTACCTACTTATCGTAGTTGCCTAGTTTCTTTGTTGTCTATCACTTGTATCATCTAGTTCACATATAGACAACTTATGTAGCGCCCCATCTTTTAAATAAAGATGGAACATCTGTGTTAGGTTCTAGTCCCTGGATCACTGCCAGCACCACAGTACAAAATATATAGTATCATTGCATAAGTATCAAAATACTACATCGAGATCCAAAAATAGCCAAGTATAGCTTTATTACAAGGTGCATAGTCTTGAAGACTAGCTAAAATATTCAGAGTTCACAACGAAAATAAAGCAATGGGCCTCCTCTTCTAGCATACGCCACAAGCAGACATGTTGGGTGTAGAATCGAGTCCAAACTTACTCCTCATCCGAATTACCTGCAGATTTGAATATGCAGCCCCCGTAGGAGGTCAATACAATGAAGTATTGGCAAGTGACTATGGTGTATAAATCATGACAAGTCTAATTCTATATGCATATTTGGCTTCGTGGAGTTTGTAGGCTATTTTGCAGAAAGCCAGATTTCTCCTAACTTTTGTAAAACACTTTTGTATCTCAAAGACTTGGCACCAAGGGATGAAGCCCAAGTGCACCAATAATTCTTTCCTTAGTCAAATTTTACTTTACGAAAACCATGTTGAGATTCTTCCGTCCTTCCTTGTCCAGTTGCTCGAAGTTGTCCATCACCGGGGACACGGCTGAGTACTCAGTTTGTCGACTCTGCAGAGGTTGTGCACTTTCACCTTAAGACTCAATTTATCCGAGAAATCCTATACACGCGGAGTGTATTATGGAAAGGAGAGAATTGAGACAAGAACTTTCAGAAGAAGAATGCAACCATACTAGCAAGACCCGTTCCACCTATCAACTCTACATCTGCTTGTCAAGCTGACAGGTTGCACTCTCACAACTTAGTAGTTTTAGACAGAGCCCATTGTCAAAAGGCTGCACGGGAAGCTTCTAAACTTGGAGGGACTTAGAAATCTCTTTGTTCCTGGGTGGCCGTCCACAAGTGCGCTTCTGGGTGACAACCACCATACTCATGGCCCTAAGTAGAATAGAAATTCATCCTAGGCAAAGACAACCACAAGCATGGTCCCAAAAGCCACTCAACATAAACCAAGCAACCAATTCCACCCAGAAGTGCATTCAAGGATTTAACACTTAGCAATAATTCTATAACATGATAAGTAGACTCCTTTATAGCATAGCTAAGCATCTAATAAAACTTTTGGTGGCTGCATGGGGAGGGATGGCTACACACTACTAGGATATTTTCAAAGTGTAAACTAACTTAACATTTTTAGATAGTATCAAAATTTCCCTATCATGCATACTACTCAAAATCTACTAATAATGCATATAGAAAACATAGGATGGATTATGAATGTCACTTGCCTTGGTAACAAGAGGAACAAGCACAGCAAGAATAACAATCACAAGGACCTTCCTCCTCTTCACAATCTAGAGGCAAACAATAACACTAAATAAACACACAAGCATAACACTTAAAAATATCAAGACAAAAATATGTATGCATGCTTAATATGCAATGAAATTAATAATACCATATAATTACCTTTTAAATTTCTCTGTTATTAATGCATAAAAATGCAATGATCAATATTTTAATATTTTATTAAATCATTTAAATATTGAGCATATTAGTAGTTTTAAGTTCTAAAACCAATTTCTTTAAGTCTATTATGAGAAGTTTCAAATAAAACTCATGTTACATTCTCTGGACAGAGGGCATTAATAAATCTCTAAAACAATTGGATTTATTTGGAAAGAGATTTTATTAATTAAGTTATAGATTTAATATCCGAAAGCTTAACAATTAAATTCCGCAATTTAATATACACTAAAAGGATAAACTAATGAAACCATACTAAACTACACGAGCAGAGCTTCACGTGGATATAAAATTCATCAAATTTGGATGAACAGATCAAAAGTTATGATTTTTGTAAATTTGTGTTGTTTTCTGTTTTTAAAACTAATTTTCTGCCGAAATAGAAAAATAACTCGCCACGCGGCGCGCTCCGATTGGGCGATACCGGTTCGCCGCAGATCGGCATGGGAACCGTCCGATCTAAGTTACATTGGACGCTCCAGATTAGAGGTACGAAACGGTAAGGGAAATTAAATCGCGCCCGTCCGATCTAAATCTAAGGGTCCAGATTGAACTGGCCAAAACGGGCGGCGCTGCTCGTCGAAGTGTCTCTGGGTGCGGCGGCGCCATGCCCGGCGTCGCACTCGCTGGCGATATATGGCCCTAGGGGATGAATGGATCGTACCCGAGCGTGCAGAGGCGCGAGGTAGTGTCGGTGGCGAGCTTTGGTCGTCGTTGAGTCGCTTGCGGCTCCCTGGATCGCTCGCCGGAGTCGAGGTTGGCGGCGGCTCGCTTCGGTTGTGGATGGAGATGACGACCCGCTGCGAACGAGGAGGTTAAGAGATGTCACGGAGATGCGCACGGAGAAAGTAAGAAGAAACGACGAGAAGGGGGGGCTCGAGGTCGTCTGTAGCCCTCGAAATCCGAAGCTTACGGCGGCGAACGGCGGCGGACGGCGGCGGATGGTTTCCGAGCAACCCGGGGGCAACTTTTTAGGGTTTTGGGGTTCGGGTGGAGGCGGCGGAGAGGGGGTTTATATGGGGGAGGAGGGAAGCTATTTCCTCGCGATTTCCAACGGATTTCGATCCGCAAGAATCTAGGTTTCGGGGGAGTTGTGTTCGTGTTCTTCACGAGTTGGGGAGGGGGATGACGTGTGGGCCCCGGCTGGCAGTGAGAGAAGGAGGGAGGTGGACTGCCGTTGGGCCGCTGCGCTTCGCCTGCGCTGTGCTCACGGGAGGGAATGAAGTGGGCTTCGGCCCAGATTGGGTCGGGCCGTTCCTCTCTCCTCTTTTTTTTTTAACAAAACATTTTCTGTTTTCAAACATTTAATTCAAATTTGATTTTGAAAACTTATCAAAACATTTCAGAAAAATTCATAAAAATATGTTTTGAAAAGCTAATTTAATTTATAACTTTTTGATATCATTTTGCTAAATAAATAAAATAATAAAATACATATTTTTATAAGGAGCTCAAATAGACCTTCTGAATGAAAACAATTTCATTTAACCTTATAATTAAAATTCAATTTACTCCTTATGTGTTCTCAATGCCATACTTTTATGATGCATGATGCATGAATGCAAAGTTTTAAATTTTTGAGAAATTTGGGATGTTACAGACTAACCCCCTTAAGAAGAAGCTCGCCCTCGAGCTTCGGAAATGTCAGCAAATAGGTGTGGGTGGTCTTCTCGGAGGTCATCCTCTCGTTCCCAGGTGGCTTCGTCCTCGGTGTGATGATTCCACTGGACCTTGCAAAACTTGATGGTTTTGGTACGAGTGACTCTTTCTGTTGTCTGTAATATCTTGATGGGCTTCTCTTCGTATGTCAGGTCACTTTCCAACTGCACCTCCTCGAGGGGTACAGTATCCTTTAAAGGGACTCCCATCATCTCGGGATGACATTTCTTCAACTGACTGACATGGAACACATTATGAACAGCAGACAGTATTTCAGGTAGTTCTAACTCATATGCCACTTCACCTTTGCGAGACAGAATTTTGAATGGTGCAATGAATCGAGGTGCTAACTTTCCTTTGATTCCAAACCTTTTCACGCCCCGAAGTGGTGACACCCTTAAATAGGTTCTATCTCCCACTTCATAGGTGACTTCTCTACGCTTGGAATCTGCATAGCTTTTCTGGCGTGACTGTGCTATTTTCAATCTGTCCTTAATCAGCCTGACTTTCTCTTCAGCATCCTGTATTATATCAGGCCCTAAGAAACTCCGTTCTCCTACACCACTCCACAGCAGTGGGGTTGTGCATTTCTTTCCATATAAGGCTTCAAACGGTGCCATCTCAATGCTGACTTGGTACCTATTGTTGTAGGAGAACTCAACGTATGGCAAATTATCATCCCAACTAGATCCATAGTCGAGCGCACAAGCTCTTAACATATCTTCTAAAATCTGATTCACTCTTTCAGTCTGACCATCTGTTTGCGGATGGAAAGCCGTACTGAATTCCAATCTGGTTCCCAAAGATTCATGCAACTGCTTCCAGAAATGAGAAGTGAACTGGGTTCCCCTATCAGACACGATACTCTTAGGAACGCCGTGAAGGCACACAATTCTCTTCATGTAAATATCGGCTAACTTTGCACTAGTATAAGTGAGCTATTTTGGTTAGGCGACAAACAATAACCCAAATAGAATCATAACCCGATCTGGTCCTTGGTAATCCAGTGATGAAGTCCATCCCAATGGAATCCCACTTCCAATCAGGTACTTTCAAAGGTTGTAAGAGTCCTGCTGGTTTCTGATGTTCTGCCTTTACTCGACTACATACATCACACTTAGCGATGTATTCTGCTATTTCTCTCTTCAGATTATTTCACCAAAATCTCTCTTTCACATCCATATACATCTTGGTATTTCCCGGATGAATTGAATAAGGTGTTTCATGAGCTTCTTGCAGAATTAACTTCCTAATATCAGGGTCATTGGACACACATACACGTTTTTCAAACCACAAAATCCCCTGCTCATCCTCATGAAATCCTTTAGCTTTTCCAGCTCTTAAATTGACTTTGATCTCTTCTATTTCCTTGTCCCCTTTCTGAGCTTCATGTATCTTGTCCATCAAAGTGGGTTGTACAACTAATGAGGTTACAAACCCTTCAGGTACTACTTCCAACCTGAGGTCCTTAAATGCCTTACATAAATCCTCGGGTAATTCTCCTGCAGTAAGGCCATTCACATACACTTTTCGGCTCAGAGCATCTGCTACCACATTAGCTTTTCCCGGATGGTATTGAAGACTTAGATCATAGTCTTTAATAAGTTCCAACCATCTTCTTTGTCTCATATTCAATTCCTTCTGTGTAAATATGTACTTCAAACTTTTGTGGTCCGTGAATACCTCACATCTTTTTCCCATTAAATAGGGTCTCCAAGTTTTCAGGGCATGCACTACTGATGCTAACTCGAGATCATGAGTTGGATAATTTGCTTCATGTTTCTTGAGTTGTCTAGAGGCATAAGATGCCACTCTGCCTTCCTGCATCAACACACTTCCCAAGCCTTGGCGTGAAGCATCACAGTATACTTGGAATTCCTTTTCCAAATCAGGTAAACATAGAACTGGGGCTGAAACCAGACGTTTCTTCAACTCCTGAAAACTGGCTTCTCATGCCTCTGTCCACTCAAATTTCTTCTCCTTCTTTAATAATTCCGTCAAGGCCTTGGCAATCTTGGAGAAGTTTTCAATGAATCGTCGGTAGTATCCTGCTAGGCCCAGAAAACTTCGTAATTCACCAACATTCTTCGGCGGTTCCCAATTAGTTACAGCTGAAACCTTTTCAGGATCCACGGCTATACCTTCCTTGGACACCACATGGCCTAAAAATCCGACTTGTTCTAACCAAAACTCACACTTGTTGTACTTGGCATACAACTTATGTTCACGTAGTCTCTGCAATACCTGACGCAAGTGCTCTTCATGTTCTTGGTGACTCTTGGAGTAGATTAGAATATCATCTATGAACACGACCACAAACTTATCCAGAAAATCCATGAACACTTTATTTATCATATTCATGAAATAGGCTGGTGCATTGGTTAATCCAAAAGGCATTACTGTGTACTCATAAGAGCCATATCTCGTAACAAATGCAGTTTTGGGTATATCCATTTCTCTAACTTTCATTTGGAGGTACCCCGATCGAAGATCGATCTTTGAGAAAACACAAGCACCTTCCAGTTGATCAAATAGTTCATTTATCTTGGGTAACGGGTACTTGTTTTTGATAGTTTGCTCGTTTATATCTCTGTAATCCGTGACTAGCCTCTGGGTTTGATCCTTCTTTTTAACAAATAAGACTGGGGCTCCCCATGGCGATGAACTTGGACGAATGAATCCTTTCTGGATATGTTCCTCTAATTGCTTCTTGAGCTCTTTCAATTCATCGACGGCCATAGGATAAGGTCTTTTAGCTATTGGCCCTATTCATGGCTTCAATTCGATGAGAAACTCTACATCTCTATCGGGTGGCATTCCCGGTAGTTCCTCCGGGAAAACATCTGGGTATTCCTTGACGATAAGCACATCACCAAGGCTAACCCCCTTAAGAGAATTCAGCCTAACCTTCTTAAGTTCGAAGGTTGATCTGAACTTAATCTTCCTTTTCTCTAGGGTGGTGAGGGTGATTGCTCTATTTGCACAATCTATGATTCCTTCAAAACGAGTCATCCAATCCATTCCGATGATAACATCCAATCCTTGGGTTTCTAGGATGACTAAGTCTGTTGGGAAGGTGTGTTTTCCGATTTGCAAGTCTAACTGTCTACACCCGGAGTTTACAATCATCTCTCCTCCAAGTGAACTTACCCTAATAGGTTTTCCTAGACTTTCCTCAGCTAACCCATATTTGTTAACAAAAGCTCTTGATATGAATGAATGAGATGCTCCAGTGTCAAATAAAACTAATGCTGGAAAGGAGTTGAGCAAGAACGTACCAATCACAGCATCAGGTTCATCATGAACTTCTTCCACATTGATGTGGTTTACTTGTCCCTTCTGGAAAGGATTGGGCTTGGAATTTTCATCAGCTTTCTTCTCTGGGCATTCAGTTGCATAGTGTCCTGTCTTCTTGCACTTGTAGCAGGTCACATGAGACAAGTCTTTCTTCCCTTCATAGTTAGGACGGTGATTACCATTCCCATGATTATGGCCATGATGATGGTTTCCCCTGGATCCACCGTTATTTCCATTATGTCCTCCATTGCTTCCTTTGTTCCCTCCATTGTGGTTATGACCATGATGTTTTTGGCCACTACCAGTGTTGGAGTGATTCCAGGGTTTATGGCTACTGACTTCAGAGGTGTGTTTCTTATATGTCCCTTCAGAATGCACCTTACTTGCACTGAACTTCCTCTTCCTATTCTCTTCCTTTCTTATGTTGTTGTCCAAGGTGATAGCTTGGTCCAGCAGAGCTTGATAGTTTGGAGTATATGCCACAGACAAAGGTATCTTCAGTTCTCCCTTAAGTCCATTGAGGAACTTTTCCTTCCTCTTTGCATCAGTATCAATGTCCTCTGGTGCATACCTTGACAGCATACAGAAGTCATCCATATACTCCTTCAGAGTTCTACCTCCTTGCCTCAAGCTGCGAAATTCGTCTTTCTTCAGGTTCATTATACCTGAGGAGATGTGAGCATTCCGGAAGCCCTCCTTGAACGCATCCCAAGTCATGCCATCCAAAGGATGGGTCACTTGATAATTTTCCCACCACAATGCTGCGGGTCCTTCCAACAGGTGTGCAGTGAACCTCACTTTTTCTGCCTCAGAACACTCACAAGTTACTAAGTCCTTGTTGACTGAACGGAGCCAATCATCCGCCACTATTGGTTCAGTAGCAGAGGAGAACTTATTAGGCCTAAGCCTTAGGAATCTAGCAAGTCTGTCCACTGGGGGTGGGGGTGGAGGTGGCGGGTTGTTGTTGTTGTGGTTGTTGTTGTTATTGTTGTTGGTTGCTGCAATGAACTGAGTCATCATATTCATCAACTGAGCTTGAGCGGCCATCAGTTGTTGCATGACATCGTCGTTGTTGGTATCACGACGAGGAGGCATCTGTAGGGTTTTTCAGCATAGATGAGTGAAAGATAGACAGAACTAAGAGAAGAAAAAATCCTACCCATGCACAAAGCAACCAAGTCAACACAACCAACACTCATAAGACAACTTAAAAGGAAAAGTCTACTTAGCAAAACAAACAGGTATTCTAAGTTGATTTAATAAAACAACAGAGTCTGCAAACCAAACATTCTATCATTGTCACACCACAAGTTGGAGATCAATGTCTTAAAAAGAACGACGAACTAAACGAGGGAGAATATGGTGGTCCAACTACTAAGTCTAAACTTCGTCCATGACGTCTCCTTCATCTTCTTCGACTTCCTCGATGGTGATGCCTTCCTTCGTAAGGATCTCCTTGTAGTCATTCACCTCCTTCTCCAAGGCCTCATTCTTCTCCTGTAACATTGTCGTCTCTCGGTGCAGAGTCTCGATTGCTTCCTTCTCCAGGACTTCAATCTTCTCTTGTAGCATTCTCTTCTCACGGCGTAGAGTCTCGATCAAATCTCGATCAGCTTCGAACTCGACGTCGTTGCTCAGAATTTCATCCTTCAAGGTCCTGATCTCCTTGTTCTTGTCTCTAATTCTCTTTTCTTGACTTTGGAACTTCTTCTCTTGAGCTCGGAACTTCTCCTCTTGAGCGTTGGCCACCTCTTCTTGGGCTTCAATCTTCTTTTGAGTCTCCTTGACTTGTGCCATTATTTCATCATTCTTCAACAGCTCATTGCGTCTATCCTCTTCTAGTTGCCAGAGGTGAAGTTCTAAGTCTTGGAGATATGGGTACAAAGGTTCTGGTTTGTTTTTGTCTTCCTCGCTAACACAGTAAGGAATCCCATGTTCGTCACGTTGGCCAAGGTGAGCAAAGTAGTGGTCTTTTAACTCTTCTTGGTATTGCAAGCAAAGACGTCCTATTAGCTCCTGCGTGACGAGATTCAGCCCTTTCTCCAAGGAGTCACTCATCGACTTGTACTGGATGTCTTCGGTCTTGGGTTCAGTCTGGCGCCCTTGTTGGTAAAGGCGAATTCCCCATAAGTCTTCTTTGTTGAAGTGCTTCAGCTGGCTTGCCTTGATGATGGGTATTGGAAGTGCCAACAGTTCTACTAACTCTAGAAGATATCTTCCAAAGCGCATGTCCTTGAAGTCCTCCGCAGTTTGATGCATGAAGAACGACATCCTTAAGTGATAAAGGTAGAGTTTATTAAAACAAGAAAAAGGTAAGATATACTAATTGTGGTGTACTTAAGTACTTAGAAAAAAAGAAGTTCTTTTCTAACAGGTGATCAACACTATTATCAACTCTTTTGTAAGTCGGATATTCACTATAGTGAGAGAGACAGACACCCGGCCAGCCACTTATAATTGTGGAACAGGTCTCATGTACGCGGACATGTAAGGTTAGTCCCGGGCCGCTTCATCCCACTATGCCGCTAGGATCCAACATACTTCAAAGATGGTAATATTATGATCAAAAAGAGGCTTAACAAATCCTAAGGGCTCGAACCTACAGGCAACACTTTGCTCTGATACCATTTTGTAGCGCCCCATCTTTTAAATAAAGATGGAACATCTTTGTTATGTGCTAGTCCCTGGATCACTGCCAGCACCACAATACAAAATATATAGTATCATTGCATAAGTATCAAAATACTACATCGAGATCCAAAAATAGCCAAGTATAGCTTTATTACAAGGTGCATAGTCTTGAAGACTAGCTAAAATATTCAGAGTTCACAACGAAAATAAAAGCAATGGGCCTCCTCTTCTAGCATACGCCACAAGCAAACATGTTGGGTGTAGAATCGAGTCCAAACTTACTCCTCATCTGAATTACCTGCACATTTGAATATGCAGCCCCCGTAGGAGGTCAATACAATGAAGTATTGGCAAGTGACTATGGTGTATAAATCATGACAAGTCTAATTCTATATGCATATTTGGCTTGGTGGAGTTTGTAGGCTATTTTGCAGAAAGCCAGTTTTCTCCTAACTTTTGTAAAACACTTTTGTATCTCAAAGACTTGGCACCAAGGGATGAAGCCCAAGTGCACCAATAATTCTTTCCTTAGTCAAATTTTACTTTACGAAAACCATGTTGAGATTCTTCCGTCCTTCCTTGTCCAGTTGCTCGAAGTTGTCCATCACCGGGGACACGGCTGAGTACTCAGTTTGGCGACTCTGCAGAGGTTTTGCACTTTCACCTTAAGACTCAATTTGTCCGAGAAATCCTATACACGCGGAGTGTATTATGGAAAGGAGAGAATTGAGACAAGAACTTTCAGAAGAAGAATGCAACCATACTAGCAAGACTCGTTCCACCTATCAACTCTACATCTGCTTGTCAAGCTGACAGGTTGCACTCTCACAACTTAGTAGTTCTAGACAGAGCCCATTGTCAAAAGGCTGCACGGGAAGCTTCTAAACTTGGAGGGACTTAGAAATCTCTTTGTTCCTGGGTGGCCGTCCACAAGTGCGCTTCTGGGTGACAACCACCATACTCATGGCCCTAAGTAGAATAGAAATTCATCCTAGGCAAAGACAACCACAAGCATGGTCCCAAAAGCCACTCAACATAAACCAAGCAACCAATTCCACCCAGAAGTGCATTCAAGGATTTAACACTTAGCAATAATTCTATAACATGATAAGTAGACTCTTTTATAGCATAGCTAAGCATCTAATAAAACTTTTGGTGGCTGCATGGGGAGGGATGGCTACACACTACTAGGATATTTTCAAAGTGTAAACTAACTTAACATTTTTAGATAGTATCAAAATTTCCCTATCATGCATACTACTCAAAATCTACTAATAATGCATATAGAAAACATAGGATGGATTATGAATGTCACTTGCCTTGGTAACAAGAGGAACAAGCACAGCAAGAATAACAATCACAAGGACCTTCCTCCTCTTCACAATCTAGAGGCAAACAATAACACTAAATAAACACACAAGCATAACACTTAAAAATATCAAGACAAAATATGTATGCATGCTTAATATGCAATGAACTTAATAATACCATATAATTACCTTTTAAATTTCTCTGTTATTAATGCATAAAAATGCAATGATCAATATTTTAATATTTTATTAAATCATTTAAATATTGAGCATATTAGTAGTTTTAAGTTCTAAAACCAATTTCTTTAAGTCTATTATGATAAGTTTCAAATAAAACTCATGTTACACTCTCTGGACAGAGGGCATTAATAAATCTCTAAAACAATTGGATTTATTTGGAAAGAGATTTTATTAATTAAGTTATAGATTTAATATCCGAAAGCTTAACAATTAAATTCCGCAATTTAATATACACTAAAAGGATAAACTAATGAAACCATACTAAACTACACGAGCAGAGCTTCACATGGATATAAAATTCATCAAATTTGGATGAACAGATCAAAAGTTATGATTTTTGTAAGTTTGTGTTGTTTTCAGTTTTTAAAACTAATTTTCTGCCGAAATAGAAAAATAACTCGCCACGCGGCGCGCTCCGATTGGGCGATACCGGTTCGCCGCGGATCGGCACGGGAACCGTCCGATCTAAGTTACATTGGACGCTCCAGATTAGAGGTACGGAACGGTAAGGGAAATTAAATCGCGCCCGTCCGATCTAAATCTAAGGGTCCAGATTGAACTGGCCAAAACGGGCGGCGCTGCTCGTCGGAGTGTCTCTGGGTGCGGCGGCGCCATGCCCGGCGTCGCACTCGCTGGCGATATATGGCCCTAGGGGATGAATGGATCGTACCCGAGCGTGCAGAGGCGCGAGGTAGTGTCGGTGGTGAGCTTTGGTCGTCATTGAGTCGCTTGCGGCTCCCTGGATCGCTCGCCGGAGTCGAGGTTGGCGGCGGCTCGCTTCGGTTGTGGATGGAGATGACGACCCGCTGCGAACGAGGAGGTTAAGAGATGTCACGGAGATGCGCACGGAGAAAGTAAGAAGAAACGACGAGAAGGGGGGGCTCGAGGTCGTCTGTAGCCCTCGAAATCCGAAGCTTACGGCGGCGAACGGCGGCGGACGGCGGCGGATGGTTTCCGAGCAACCCGGGGGCAACTTTTTAGGGTTTTGGGGTTCGGGTGGAGGCGGCGGAGAGGGGGTTTATATGGGGGAGGAGGGAAGCTATTTCCTCGCGATTTCCCAACGGATTTCGATCCGCAAGAATCTAGGTTTCGGGGGAGTTGTGTTCGTGTTCTTCACGAGTTGGGGAGGGGGATGACGTGTGGGCCCCGGCTGGCAGTGAGAGAAGGAGGGAGGTGGGCTGCCGTTGGGCCGCTTTGCTTCGCCTGCGCTGCGCGCACGGGAGGGAATGAAGTGGGCTTCGGCCCAGATTGGGTCGGGTCGTTCCTCTCTCCTCTTTTTTTTTTTAACAAAACATTTTCTGTTTTCAAACATTTAATTCAAATTTGATTTTTAAAACTTATCAAAACATTTCAGAAAAAATCATAAAAATATTTTTTTAAAAGCTAATTTAATTTATAACTTTTTGATATCATTTTGCTAAATAAATAAAATAATAAAATACATATTTTTATAAGGAGCTCAAATAGACCTTCTGAATGAAAACAATTTCATTTAACCTTATAATTAAAATTCAATTTACTCCTTATGTGTTCTCAATGCCATACTTTTATGATGCATGATGCATGAATGCAAAGTTTTAAATTTTTGAGAAATTTGGGATGTTACAACTTACTTTCCGCTTGCCTAAAACTGAAAAAGACATAAAAATTGGTCACCACCTATTCACCCCCCCCCCCCTCTAGGTGGTCAACTTCCGTTCACAATCTCCTTGGCGACATTGACCCATGAACCAATGCTTCGTACTCTGCCACATTATTAGATGCACGTAAGTGAATTTGCAGAAAAAACTTTAGTACATCTTGCTTTGGTGAGGTGAGGACAACTCCGGAACGCAATCCGATCTTTGCCTTGGAACCATCAAAATGCATCTTCCAAAAATTAAAGTTGGGAAGTGGCGGTTCATACTGCATCTCGGCCCAGTCCACCAAGAAGTCCGGCAGCGCCTGCGACTTAATGACGTCTCGTCTCTTGTATGTCGGAGCGTACAAAGATAACTGGATGGCCCATTTTGCAACCCGGCCGCTTGCATCTTTGCAGCCTATGATCTCGGCCAGAGGATCCTCACACACCACTATGATTGGATGCTCTTGGAAGTAATGCTTGAGCTTGGTAACTGCCAAGTATACGCCATATGTCATCTTCTGGTAGTGGAGGTAGATCTACTTAAAGGTGAAAATCACCTCATTCAGATAGTATACCGGTCTCTGTACCACCTTGTCCTGGTCTTCTCTTTCCACCACCATTGCCACGCTTACCACTCGGTTAGTGGCTGCGATGTATTGTAACATTGGTTCGTTGGGCAATGGGGATGCCAATACTGAGCCGTTGAGAGCATTTTCTTTAAGTCATTGAACGCCGCATCAGCTCGAGGGGTCCATACGAAAGTTTTGCTCTTTTTCATCAATTGATAAAAGGGCAAGGCTTTTTCTCCTAACTGGCTTACAAACCGACTTAGGGATGCCAGGCAACCAATGACCTTCTGCACATCTTTGAGACGTGTCGGCAGCTTCGTGCTTTCTATAGCACGTATCTTGCCCGGGTAAACCTCAATTCCTCGACTTTATACAAGGAAACCGAGTAACTTCCCTGCCGCGACACCAAAGGTACATTTGTCAGGGTTCAATTTCATTCAGAACTTTCTTAAGTTTTGAGTATCTCTCTCAGATCATCGATCCGAGTAGATTTTTCTTTTGTTTTTATGACTATGTCATCGACATAGACCTCGGCATTCCGACCTATTTGGTGATGCAAACATTTCCTCATACACATCTGGTATGTAGCACCAGCATTTCTCAACCCAAAAGTCATGACACGATAGCAATAAGCCCCGTACGGGGTAATAAAAGCAGTTTTTAATTGATCATCCGGGTTCAAAGGTATGTAGTGAAACCAGAATAAGCATCTAAAAAAGTCAAAAGCTCACACCCGGCAGTAGAATCAATCACTTGATCTATCCGGGGAACGGAAACGAATCCTTCAGGCATGCCTTGTTGAGGTTGGTAAAGTCCATGCACATGCGCCACACCTTGACCAGGAGGGGATCATCTTTCTTCTTCTCAACCAAGACCGGATTAGATATCCAATCCGGATGCAGCACTTCCATCACAAACCCGGCGGTTAGTAGTAGTGTGAGATGCTCCATGATTGCAGCTCTTCTCTCGTCCGAGAGGCGCCTAGTCAGTTGCTTCGCTGGCTTTGCATCCGGCCTGACGAATAATGAGTGCTCAGCCAACTCCCTCGGAACACTTTGTAGGTCATCATTCGACCAAGCAAAGGCATCATGATTCTCACGGAGGAAGTCGACAATCTCGCCTTCCTATTTGCTGTCCAGGTTGTTGCCAATGATAACCTGGTGCTCCGGGTTCGCCATATCAACTCCGGCTTTCTTGGTCTCCCTGGGCACTTGGAATGAGGCGGTCTTCTCCAGGTTCATCATCCAAGGCATGCTGAGCAGCGACGTCTTGGCCAGCGCTACCACCTGCTGGATTCACTTCTTCTCTTCGGCAATGACTAGCAACTTGGTTAAGGATGAGCCGGCAGATGCGCACTCAATGGAGCGCTTGTGGTCATGCGAGATGGTGATCACACCATTTGGACCCGACATCTTGATCTTCAGGTACCCCATGTGAGTGGAAATCATGAACTTGGCCAGAGTTGTTCTACCGATCAGAGCATGGTACGGGCTTTCAAGGTCCACCAACTCGAACTCCAAGCTCTCGGTTTTACAGTTTTCCCGAGTTCTGAACAACACCTCGATCGATATCTTGCCCATAGCAGAACAAGAGACTCTCGGCACAATGACATGGAACGTCGGGTCGGTTGGCAACAGTGTGTTCATGGACACTCCGAGTTTCAGCATGGTGCCCTTGTACATGATATTAATGGCACTGCGATTGTCAATCAGAACTCGACTGAAGCGGATGTTGAGACTTGGTCCGACAAAGGTCGGGTCCACAACCAATGCATAGCCTATGGGCTTGGCATAACTCGAGGGTGATATTTCCGACTCTAGGTGATCTCCATCTCGGACCAGTGCAAGAACTTGGGCACAGCCGGAATAACTGCGTTCACCTCTAGTGCATGCTGGCACACACTCTTCCTGTCAGTGGGCTCGGTCACGAAGACCACATAGCTCTGGTGAGCTTCTCGGTAGTTGCCTTGCTGGTTGCCGGCTTGATTGCTCGGTTTGGTACCGTTGTCGTTTTCGACATTCACCATGTTCATCGGTCTTGGGGCCGGCGGCCTCTGAGCGGGCTGGTTAACTCGGACAGCATTGGCTCCCGACAGCAGTGCCGGAGGTGTCGGGATGTTCGGCCGAGTTGCCAGAATGTTCGGCCGAGTTGCCCCGGCTCCACCTTCTCTCAACGTGCGCTGGTACCAGCTGCATTGTCGGGTGGAGTGATTTGCTGGCTTAGTGGACTCCAGAGAGTGATAACAACAACGCTTGTCCAACATCTCCTCGTAAGTCAGTGGCTTCCTCTAATCCACCCAGGTCTTCTGCACTTCCTGTCTCTGACCGCAAGCTGGGCCACCAACTTTCTGACACTGGCCACTGCCGGCATCACCCTGATCTCGACCTACTGCTCTGAAGCATAGTGGAAGTCGGGTTGGCTTCTCTTTTGGCCAAAATCTTGGCGCTCGTGATATCTGTTTGGCCCGGGATGGTGGTTTCCCGAGTTCCTCCTGTTTGAGTCTCCTGAATCCACCAGAGGCTGCATAGGATCACTGAGAGTGTATGTGTAAAGGCCCTCCTTATAAAAGGTAGCGACCTCCTATGTATAGTGCTAGTCCCTAGATCGACTTGCTAGCATACACAGTTTAAGATGAAATACCATAACATTGCATCAATATTCATTACACGATGATCCAGATATAAAAGGGTTCGATACAAGGTGCATAGCCCATGGCTAGCTCAAACCGAACTAAACACACAGCGGAAAGCAAATGGATAAAGTGAGGTCCATCTTCATCATGTGCCACATGCAAGCCATGTTGGTTAGAGACTCGTGACCCTAACAATCCCTACTCCTCGTCAGAGGGTCGTGCAAGGGTGAGTTGCAGCCCAAACTATATTGGGTCAGCACAATTGAATTGTGGTGGCAAGTGATATTAGTGGATATAAATGGCATCCTATCATCTACATGCATATTTGTCTTGGTAGAGTTTGAGGCTGATTTGCATAAAGCCAGTTTTATCCTATATTTTTCAACAAACATTTTATCTTTCATTTAATATCATGTGGGTTTCCTGTACCATAATGGTTGGCATCACCACTTATATGTGTAACTATTCATTTGTGGGTTTCCTATGCAACCTTATAGGTTATCATCACCACTAATTTGGTCTCTCTTGTTTGGAATGGCACTCCCACCCACCCTCCCCTCTGGCAACGCCCATGGCGATGGCGGCGCCGCCACCATCTAGGCCATTGCTCGCAGGACATCTACGGATCTGGAGGCATGGATCCACTCAATGATCCTTCCTCCATTGCGCACTCGCTGGATTTTTTGATCGGACACCGTTTCCGTTCCAAGGTTCGTGATCTTTTCGCAATCTCTGTGAACCCTGTTTCGGGTGCACATCGGTTCTTTCTCTATGTCTCTTTTGGCCGGTCTTCCTTTCGTTTGGACGAGATCAACGTTAGTCTTTCCCTCTTGGCATCTCTGGGGGCAGCTTATGACGAGATTGGTACGACTCGATTGGCTGATAGGGTGTTCAAGTTTGCCGTCAGTTCAAAAGCAGTGGGGTTTATGATTCAGAATTTGAGATCTATCAAGTGCAGTCAGTTGGTTTGCTACTTACATCTCTGGGGCAGTGGGGTTCCAAATTGGCAAAGAGAGGAACAGTCCTGGTATCGTGAATCTGAGGCTGAATGGATTACACGAGGTGATGCCCGTCGTTCTCATTTGTGCCATATTCCTACCAAGCTTCAATTACCTAGTGTTCAGGGTATTTTTAATCGGATTCACACTCACCTGAACACTCATGATAATCAGCTGATCTCACCTTTGACTGGTGTCAACTTGGTTCCTCTTGGGACGAGATCTAGCCCCCTAGATGCAGCAGTCGGTATTGATCATTTTGCATGTTCATCACGTCCGGATCCTATTGAGCGGGAATCAAGCGATTTGATTTCCCATCCTAAGGTTAGGTTGCAATGGAGAGTCATTACACGGCCCACTAGCCGAGAGGCTCAACCTTCATCTTCATCTGGCCCATCCGGCCCAACAACAGATGACCCAGGCGCTGTTCTACAAAAATTGAGTTGCTCTCGGTGTTTTGATTACAGGCATACTCGTAGTAATTGCCATAATAAGATACGTTGTCGGTCCTGCTGGAATTATGGTCACCTTGCCAAATCTTGTCTCTCCGCTCTTAACCGTAAACAGAAGTACCGAGTCGTCACCAATCAGAACTTTGTTTTAGCACTTCATAACAACCTTGTCGACTCGTCTCCCCAGTTTGAGCAAACCCTCGATACCACCACCACCCCCTGTTCCGGCAACTCCGCCCAGCTTCCCGTGCACCACGTCGTCGATTCTGTGGCCATGGCTAACTACCTCTGCGACCCTATTCCTCATCTTCCACCTGGCACCGGCATTATCCCCTTCAGCAACCTCCGCCCCCAACGCGGCTATGTTGTGCTCGGAAGATCCTTCCCGGAGGTGGCGGATGATTGGGCGATCATCAGACTGGAACCTGAACCGAGTTGGGAACAGTTCGAAGGTACTTCTGCTCTGCTTACAGCTTTCTTCGAACATCGTGGCATTGAGTTGCGTCAGATCAATCGTTGTGCTATGGGTGGGGCACTAATCAGGTTTGATGGGGTTATTGACAGAGATAGTGCAGTTAGAAACAACCCTTACTTTATTGGTGATTCTATTATCATAGTTATTGAGCATGATAAGGGCATGAATTATAGATCTGCTACTTTTACCCATGATGTGTGGATTATGCTACTGAATTTCCCTCCTGAATGTTGGAATCTTAACTCTATTGTTACCACCTTTGCACGTTATGGTCGTTTCCTTATCTGGAACCGTGATGAATCAAACAAAGCCCGGATTTTAGTTAAGATTAGGGCTTTTGATGTTGACAAGATCCCTGGCAGTATCGTTGTTATTCAGAACTTCAGTGAGGAAGGTAAGGGAGGCAGCTGGTCTTGCCCGTGTATCCTGCTTAATACACACATGTTAGGTGCTGGAGCTGGAGATGAGGATCCTCTTCCTCCTGATGGTGAGAATCCACATCCTATTCCTATTATCGTGGATGGTTTTGCAATGTGGCACGCACAGAATGAAGGTCATGGCCCTGCAGTTGCACCTGTCCAACACAATGAGGATCCTGTACTAATAACACCACCACAAAGCCCGGCGGCACATGATATTGGGGATCATGTTGTTCATGCTGCTGATGAAATTGCCCAGGAACTTGTTCAAGAGGCAGCTGGGAATGTTGTTACAGAAGAGGATGTCCAGGATGCCCAGTTGGAACCTGATGCTGCAGAGAATATTGTACCAGCTGACCTGGTGTAGCAGCATGATGCTACATCTCCTAATTTTGTTTCAACTGATTCTGTTGCAGCATTTGAACTATCCCCAACACACAATCACCTTGCTGCAGTTCAGAACTTACTGGCTTCTATCACTTCTTCCCCTAATGGACTGTTATCTGCCCTGTCAGACAGTAAAGTAACAGGTACCTCTTCCAGACTTGCTGAAGTGGAGAATGAGGGTATTGTACAGAGCAAGTGCATCCTTCAAGTTAAAACTATCTCTACCAGCCCTAAACATACTTCTTCAGTTAAGATCACTGAGTTAGAAGATTGTGGTACAGTGATGGTACCTGCACCTCCATCAGTCAGAAAAAGAAAGAGCAAGGCGCCCAACACTACTGATCTTGTCAAGAGGAGCACCAGACTTGCTAAGATTAAAGATGGCTTCAAAGACCCAAGTGATTATGCAGTTTTTGCTAAGGAGCACCAAGATGCTTATGCTGTTACCATTAGGGACTCTGAAGCGCAGGCCCCTCCACACCTGCCTTTGGATTTGCTGCAAGCCTTGGCTACTGGACAATGTCAGATGTCTCTTGATGAGATATCAGAGGAGCACCTTAACTATGACAGCACTAATGATAGTGTCAAATAAAGATACCAGGGAGTCTGAGGGATTGAGTGCTAGCAGTCTTTATGTTCCTGTTGTCTGTTATCATCCTCTATTTTGTCTCTGTGTGAGTCTGTGGACTGTAATTTATCAGTACTGGGTTCTGTGCTACATGGTGAACTTATTTTGGCAGTGGTGTTGCTATCTATATGTGCTTGTTGGTTATTCTGTTGGTCTACTGTCATGTTTTGTACTTTCTCATTGGCATTGTATTGTGGATCTTGTGATTTGGTGTGTTTGCCTTGTGATCATTCAGTGGTACAGTCCAAGTTGTTCCAAACAGTATTTGTCTATTGGCAATTGTTTCATATGTGCCAGCTCTGCCAATTGGTTTATAGTTTACAATATACTTATCAGTTACTGTTATTGTGGGCACTTATGGTTCTATGCATGTTATGGACATATTTGGTACTGTGTGATTTCTAGTTACCTTTGCTATCTTGCATGCGATCTGAGCTTATTATGTTTGCTCAAACTCTTTTCAACTGAATTCGTTATCAATGAGTAGAAAATGGATTATTTTTGACTGGAATTTAAGGGGGATTAACTCTCAGTTGAGATGGGATGATATCAGGCAAAATATTGAGGAATCCAACTGCAATATTATGTGCTTCCAAGAAACTAAACGTGAAACCTCTGATATTTCTTATATCAGAAAATTCAGTCCTCGGCGTTTCGATAAGTTTGTTTATTCACCTTCTGTGGGTAGCTCTGGCGGCCTTATCACAATATGGAACAATCATCTTTTCTCGGGACAGCAGATCAGTATCTCCAGATACCATATCACTGTTGAATTTACATGCAACATTAGTGGCCATATATGGTACCTTACTAATATTTATGGACCTACTCAACCAGAAGAGAGAGCTTTATTTATCAATTGGTTACATAACCTTGATATTGCACCCATGGCAAATTGGATAATTATGGGAGATTTTAATCTTATTAGAGGACCTGAAAATAGGAACAGACCGGGTGGTGATGTTAATAATATGCTTGCTTTTAATAGACTGATTATTCACCATGACCTAGTTGAAGTACCATTGAAAGGTCGAGCATTCACCTGGAGCACTCAACCTATATGGGAAAAACTGGATTGGGTGTTGACCTCTGCCAATTGGACTACTGTTTTTCCTAATACCCTGGCTAATCCTCTGGCCAAATTATCTTCTGATCATGTCCTAATGCAAGTTCAGATTGGTATTGATGTGCCTAGGCCTAAGATTTTTAGGTTTGAAGAATATTGGGTCCACATGCATGGTTTTAAAGATATTGTTACCAAGTATTGGCAACATACTGGTATCTATAAGAATGTGGCACAGGACACTACTGCCAGACTAAAATCTCTGCGTTATGGTTTAAAGAATTGGAGTAAGAGTTTGTCCCTACTCAATAAGATTATAGACTCTTGTTATTTTGTGCTTGCACTGTTTGATGGTCTTGAAGAGCAGAGGCTGCTATCATCTCTTGAGATTGTATTTAGGAAATCTATTAAGACTCATATCTCCAAAATTCTTGAGGCCAAGAGAATATATTGGAGGAATAGAGCTAAGATTACATGGGCTAAACTGGGTGGCGAGAACACTAGCTTCTTCCACACCTATGCTACTAAAAGATTTCGGAGCAATTTCATTGCTAACATCAGCACAGATGATGGTCGGATTGTGTGTGATCATGAGGATAAAGCAGCCGTTTTGTGGCATGCTTTTAAGTAGATAATTGGATGTACTGATCAACCTGCCATGTTATTTGAGTTGCACAACTTGGTAGTACCTAATCCACTGATCGATTTTGCTGCATTAGAAGCTCCTTTCACTAAAGCTGAGATTGACGACATTGTGAAGGAGATGCCATCTGATAAATCTCCGGGACCTGACGACTTTAATGGTGCTTTTCTAAAGAACTGTTGGGAGATTGTAAAGGAGCAGTTCTATTCCCTTTGTTTCAAATTTCATGAGGGGAATTTAGATCTCTCTAGCATCAACACTGCCTTTATCACTCTAATACCCAAGAATGCCAATCCTGAGGGGATCAATGAATACAGGCCAATATCTTTAGTGAGCTTAACTCTCAAGTTGATTACCAAATTGCTGGCCAATAGGCTCCAACGAGTTCTTGTTACAATCCTTCATAAGAATCAGTAGAGATTTATCAAAAGCAGGACTATTCAGGACTGTTTAGCTTGGGCTTTTGAATATATTCACGTGTGCCATCAATCCAAAAAAGAGATTATTATCCTTAAACTTGACTTTGAAAAGGCCTTTGATAAGGTGGAATACAGTGCCATCCTTCTTATGCTGAAGCATATGGGATTTGGTGATGTCTGGATCAAGTGGATTAAGTCCATCCTCTATTCTGCATCAGCTTGTGTACTCCTTAATGGAGTTACTGGCAAAAAAATCGTTTGCAAAAGAGGAGTCAGACAAGGCGACCCTCTATCTCCTCTATTATTTGTATCTACTGCAGAATTTCTCCAATACATTATCAATGAGGCTTGGAGAGTTGGAGATTTGCATTTACCACTAGATCTTTCTTTTGGTTTAGACTATCCCATTATTCAGTATGCGGACGATACTCTATTGATCATGCTAGCTTGCAATGATCAGCTATCCAGATTAAACATTATCCTGGATAATTTCACACGATCAACTAGACTCAAAATCAACTATGCTAAATCATCTCTGGTAGCTATTAATGTACCGGAGTTGAGATCTCAGGAACTTGCACAGAACTTTGGATGTAAGATTGAAACACTTCCCTTCACTTATCTTGGCTTACCTCTAGGCACGACTAGACCAAAGATGGAGGTTTTATTTGGTATCCTCCATAGAATTGACAGAAGGTTAGTGGGGATTGCTGATACACTATCTTATGATGGCAGATTGACAGTGGTTAAGTCTATCATCTCGGCTATTCCCAATTTTGCCATGTGCACACTGAAATTACCATTTGGTTTCCTGGATTATGTGGAAGGCAATACCAGAGGCTTCTTTTTGAGAGGGAAAGATATTCATAAAAAAGGGAAATGTTTAGTCAAATGGGAGACTGTCTGCAAACCTAAAAGGCTGGAGGCCTAGGTGTATTAAACCTCAGAACACAGAACATTGCTCTTCTGTTGAAGCATCTTTTTAAGTTTATGAACAAGGCAGATGTCCCATGGGTCCAATTGATATGGCAAGCACATTATCAAAATGGAAAAATCCCACAAAACTCCAATGTTGTCGGCTCTTTTTGGTGGAAGTATTGCCTGAAACTCTTGAGTACCTTCTTGGAGATTGCAGCCTGTACCCCTGGAGAGGGTGCGACGGTTAGGCTTTGGTTTGACAAATGGACAGATGATCTTCTTCGCAATAAGATGCCACACCTTTGCTCCTTTGCCCGTAGCCAGAATATTACTTTGAAACAAGCTATTGCTATTTGCAATGATGAGAATATATTTGATATGTTTCATGTCCCAGTATCTACTGTTACTGCTCAGCAATGTGTCCAGCTCGAGAACACTCTGATTAATAGAGAGCACTCTGCCACTCCGGATCTATGGCAGATTTCATCATTGAATAAACCTTACACAAGTAAGCGTGTTTATGACAGTTTATCACCACCAGGTTTGGCCCCTATACCTATGAGATGGATTTGGAAGTCTTGTGTTCTTCCGAAACATAAAAAATTCTGTTGGCTGCTTCTACAAGACAGATTGAATACAAGAGAGTTCTTGGCTAGAAATAATTTCATCATTGAGTCCTATGACTGTGTTCTCTGTCAATATTCCAATTCTGAAGACTACAAGCACCTTTTCTTTGAATGTGATTTCAGTCGGAATTTCTGGTGGAAGCTGAATATGGAATGGAATACTGATCTTGATTTGATGATCATGTTACTGGAGGCAAAGAGGAGATACAAATTGATTTGTTTCAAGGAATCCTTGATTATTGGATGCTGGGCTATATGGAATCACATAAACAGGAGTATTTTTGACAATCAGGACATTGATTTGGATGTAGGTTTCCAGGAATTTATTTGTGTTTTTAAACTTGTTATGCATAGAGCTAAACCCTCTCTCAAGGAGGGTATGTCCCAGTGGTTAGATACCTTATGAACACTCTCTTTTGTAATTGTATTTCTGCTGTTGAATGAGAAAATAGAAAATTAAACAGTAGGGATTTTTCCCTACTGTTTTGCGCTTCAAAAAAAATTATTTAACTAACCATTTGTGGGTTTCCTGTGCAACCTTATAGGTTAGCATCACAATTTAATATGATCATGTGGGTTTCCTGTGCCACCTTGTCGGTTGGCATCACAACAACTGTCAAATTTTACCCTTGTTCAACCCATCAAATTTTTATTTAGAAATTGGAATGACGAAATCCTCCGTCAGTTCCTTGTCCAGCTGCTCAAATTGTCCGTAACCGAGGACACGGCTAAGTACTTAGTTTTTTTTACTCTCGAGAGTTTGTGCACTGTGACACCCTAAAATTGGTACTATGTAGATTTAAGCGATCCTGCCGAAATCCGCATAATAACGATTTTAGGTAGCCCACCAGACATAATGTGCACGCCGAAACATGCACATTATGTGGGTGGAATTGTGATAACATTACAACAGTTCCGATACATCCACAAATACAACAAAAGATATATTATACAACAACGACTCAAACGAGTCAATATACAAATATTACAATACAAAGATACAAATGACAGCAGAAGCAAAATAGTATCCGACTAAGGATAAGATGCAAATTGGACTAAGAGTTCTGAAGATAAGCAATGGCGCCATATCCCTGCCCAGCCAAGCCGGAGGGATTCCCAAGCTAACGTCATCAGACTTCAAACCTGTTGACTGCACACATAAAGCACATCCAAAAGAGGGTCAGGGCACTCCCTGGCAAGCAAAACCGACTTTCCTACTTCCTACACCATCTCCCAAAATATAGGGGATGTGGACTTAGCAGGAGCAGCCCTAGCAACCTAAAGAGACACGCTACAACTTTCGTCTAAACAGAGAGGGATAAGAGAGAAATAAGTAGCCAACTACTACAAACACCAAACATAACCCATTCTCGGATTAACCCCCTCAACCAAGTATGAAAAAGCAATTCGGGAAACTCACACATTGAACAGTTTTAGTTACTATTTATTGTGAAAGTAAATCTATATTACTAGTCAAATTAATTAATCATTAATTAGGTGCAAGTTCTCTAGATCTTGTTAGCCAGCATCATCACCAAAGTCGTCCATAACCGTGGACACGGCTCATCGCTAAGATTATACCCTACAGGGGGTGCACTACTGTACCCATACTCGTATGATCAACCCAAGCAAGCATCAGGGCCTCTCAACACGACTCGTTCCTTCACTAAATCAAGTACAAGTGCCACCCATATGATTTGTTACCCGTGTCAAGAGTCCGACCAAATCTCAATTGCGGACTCATTAGTTTGTGTCCATGCGCCAGGCGGCTCACACCATAGTAGGATCTGTCCGCTTCGCTCGCACCACCCCTATATGACCCCCCGTATCATGTAACCTCTCATCAATCATCATCATCATGCACATGGATATGAGCAAATGGAAAACCCGAACTAGTTGCGGCACACGGACAAGCTGTAGATCCGTTCAAAGTCGAGGGGACTCCATAGGGCCACCCACAAGTGGTTAGTGCGCTCAAAATTGGATCCGAGGACAAAAACTCAGTTCCTAGGTCGACACTGAGCAGAACAAAGCACCTCGCAAGGCCTTCCGCCAGGTGCCTTATCTTTTAATTATAATACCCCAATATAAGACAACATTTTATTAAGGTAGAATAATCTATCAAGCTAAGCATATGAAATAAAAGACCAACAGAGGACTCGCACAACCAACTCTAAGCATGCGCTACGACTCGCAAGGCCAACAGATAAACATGCAAGGGGTTATGGGTTGTGGGGATAGAGTTGTGTAGGCTGCAGGATAAACATGTGATGGGATCGCGATTCAAGAATCGAATACTAGGGTAGCAGAGATCAACGGCAGGAATGAAAGACAATGTAAAGGTAAACAAGCAAACTTTGCTTGCCTGAAATCCCGCATGGAAGCAGATCTTGTCGTTTCTCACACATCTCAACGTCTTATCCGTGAAGAAGAAACAAACACTGGAAAGCGTATGAGATGCATCTTACAACTACGACAAAAGATCCTACGTGATCTTGAGAATGATGCGTGGCATGGCGAGATGCAATTTGAGATGCACTTAATCCAAATTAAGAGGAAACGGGGTTCCGACAATTAATACTTAAGTGAAAGTTATTTATCAACTCACCAAATTAAATGTTGATTAACATAGGAAGACATGGCATGGGTGAGCTAGTCAATTTAAATGGAATTGGGCAATACATATATTGATTTGCCCCACACATTCCATATTTATTATTTAGGTGATTTGCTACACCCCCAAGCCCAAGAGATGCAACACGTGCAAGGATGATGCGATATGAAAAAGATAGATGACATTTAATAGAATAGGTATAGGGTTAGGGTTTGGGTTCGTACGTCGGATCGGGTGAACTAGGGTTCGGAACCGACGTCTTGGGTCCTTAGAGGAAGTAGTTGTCGTCGGGGAAGAAGTCGTCGCGGAACCGGGGCATCGTCGTTTGTCGTTGTCGTGGAAGTGGGCGGGGAAGTAGTCGTACTCGGTCATCCTCGTTGATGCTCGCGGGCACGTAGGGGCACGTCAATCGGACACCGGAAAGAAGCGTGCACGGGCGGGAACCGCGACACGAACATGGGCAGTCGCGGCAACGCGGCACCGGAAGAAGCATGCGCACGCGCACGTAGCAACACCACGAAGGGTGGACAACTCGGACACAAAAGCGACGCCGGGGTCTTGCGGGCATTTTGTCGAACACCTTATGGGAGGCGGATGGGGGGACGCCACCGGATGGAGACGGCGTGCATGCGGACGGAAGAGGGGGCAGCAGGGACGCGGGCGTGCGGGAGGCGGCGTCGCGGAGCGGAGGCGCAGAGCGGACGCACGCGGGGCGGAGCAGCGGACGGCGCAGCGAGGGCGACGGACGGCGCGCTGGCGGCGGGGTCGCGCGGGCGCGTGGTGGCGGCGTGGAGCAGGGGCCACGGGGAGCGTAGCGGGCAGGATACGGGAGCGGCGCGCGGCAGCGCGTGGCGTCGGCGGCACTGCGGCGGTCGGAGGCGGTGACACGGCGCGGGGTGTGCGGGGAGGCGGCCGGGCGCGGCGCACGCGGGGCGGCGGCTCGGGGGTGGCCGGAGCAAGGGCGCTCAAAGCAGCGTGGGCGCGCGGGGCCGGTGGAGCGCGGGCGGCGGCCGGAGGTGGCGCTGGCGGCGGCGGGGCGGCTGGAGGCGGCAAGCGGGCGAGCAGCGGTCGGTGGGTCGGGGGAGGAGGCGACGGGCCGGTTGGTGCGGGCGTTAATCCCGTGCGGGACGTGCGGGAGGAGAAGGAGAGAAAAAGAAAAGGAAAGGAAGGGAAAAAAGAAAGAAAGAAAGGAAGAAAAGAAAGGAAAAAGAAAAGAAAGGAAAAAGGAAGGGGAAAAAAGGAAAAAGAAGGGGGTGGGAGGACCTTTTGCAAAAACCAGAAAAGAGAGGAGGGTGGCTGCAAAAAGGCAGGGGGTGGGAAAGAATTTTTCAGGGGGAAACGCTAGGGTTTTGCTTAGGTGGGCCTTGGGCTTTTACTTCTCTACCTTTTAATATTTATGTTTTATATTTTAAAAACAAAATAGAAAAGAAATTTGAATACGAAAACTTTAAAAAATAGTTTTACTTTCAACTAGGCAATTTAATAAACTAGTTTTTTTTTGACATTTGCAAAAGATTTGAAATATCACATTTTTAACTAATATGAAACGCATTTGAACTTAATTGTGGGAATTGAATTTAAATGCAACAAGTTAAATTAAATATGATGAAATGCATGTCATTTTGAAGAAAACGAAAACACACAAAAGTAAAAGGGGATAAATCCCGGGGCGATACAATCGACACCACTAACAAGGGATCGCGTCCCGCGATCCACGCCGAGACCACAAGAAGAGAGGGGTAACTACCGAATCTTTCGGCTCCGTGAAGAACTTCTCGACACCTCTAACAAGGGATTGTCGCTGCACCTTGAAATTCTCGACACCACTAACAAGGAGAGTTGCTCACGACGAAGACGACTCCGAAAGATCGAACCTAATAGGATAAAAGGCAATAATTCGTCCACCCATACGTAGGATCCTAAAACTTTGAAAGTTGGATAAGAGAAGAGACTCAAAACAAGTAAGGTAAGAGGAGAAATAGAATTGAGGTAAGGAGTAAATAGAAACCTATTGAGATATTTTTCAAAAAAAGTTTAAGTCAAATAGTTTCGACACTCTAGAAACAGCGACCGTTAGCGAGGTTATCCTACAGGCTTTTGCGGACCCGCTGCTTCGATAACCACTCGTATTGAAACAACAAGGAGATCGAAACCAAGGCTCTGATACCACTTTGTGACGCCCGAAAATTGGTATTATGTAGATTTAAGCGATCGCGCCGAAATCCGCATAATAACGATTTTAGGTCGCCCACCAGACATAATGTGCACGCCGAAACATGCGCATTATGTGGATGGAATTGTGATAACATTACAACAGATCCGATATAACCACAAATACAACATAAGATATATAATACAACAATGACTCGAACGAGTCAAGATACAAATATTACAATACAAAGATACAAATGACAACAGAAACAAAATAGTATCCGACTAAGGATAAGATGCAAATTGGACTAAGAGTCCTGAAGATAAGCAATGGCGCCATATCCCTGCCCAGCCAAGCCAGAGGGATTCCCAAGATAACGTCGTCAGACTTCAAACCTGTTAACTGCACATAAAGCACATCCCAAAGGGGGTCAGGGCACTCCCTGGCAAGCAAAACCGACTTGCCTACTTTCTACACCATCTCCCAAAATATAGGGGAGGTGGACTTAGCGGCAGCAGCACTAGCAACCTAAAGAGACACGCTATAACTTCCGTCTAAATAGAGAGGGATAAGAGAGCGCATAAGTAGCCAACTACTACTAACACCAAACATAACCCATTCTCGAATTAACCCACTCAACCAAGTATGAGGAAGCAATTCGGGAAACTCACACATTGAACAATTTTAGTTACCATTTATTGTGAAAGTAATTCTATATTACTAGTCAAATTAATTAATCATTAATTAGGTGCAAGTTTTCTAGATCTTGTTAGCCAGCATCATCACCAAAGTCGTCCATAACCGTGGACACGGCTCATCGATAAGATTATACCCTGCAGGGGTGCACTATTGTACACATACTCGTATGATCAACACAAGCAAGCATCAGGGCCTCTCAACACGACTCGTTCCTTCACTACAACAAGTCCAAGTGCCACCCATATGAGTTGTTACCCGCGTCAATAGTCCGGCCGAATCTCAATTGCGGACTCATTAGTTTGTGTCCACGCGCCATGCGGCTCAAACCACAGTAGGAACTGTCCGCTTCGCGCGCGCCACCCCTATATGACCCCTCGTATCATGTAACCTCTCATCAATTATCATCATCGTGCACATGGATATGAGCAAATGGAAAACCCGAACTAGTTGCGGCACATGGACAAGCTATAGATCCGTTCAAAGTCGAGGGGGGCTCCATAGGGCCACCCACAAGTGGTTAGTGCGCTCAAAATTGGATCCGAGGACAAAATCTCAGTTCCTAGGTCGACACTGAACAGAACAAAGCACCTCGCAAGGCCTTCCGCCTGGTGTCTTATCTTATAATTATAATACCCCAATATAAGACAACATTTTATTAAGGTAGAATAATCTATCAAGCAAAGCATATGAAATAAAAGACCAACAACCGAATCGCACAACCAACTCTAAGCATGCGCTACGACTCGCAAGGCCAACAGATAAACATGCAAGGGGTTATGGGTTGTGGGGATAAATCTTTGTAGGCTGCAGGATAAACATGTGATGGGATCGTGATTCAAGAATCGAATACTAGGGTAGCAGAGATAAATAGCAAGAATGAAAGACAATGTAAAGGTAAACAAGCAAACTTTGCTTGCCTGGAATCCCGCATGGAAGCAGATCTTGTCATTGCTCACACATCTCAACGTCTTATCCGTGAAGAAGCAACAACACTGAAAAGCATAAAAGATGCATCTTACAACTACGACAAAAGATCCAGCATGATCCTGAGAATGATGCGTGGCATGGCGAGATGCAATTTGAGATGCACTTAATCCAAAATTAAGCGGAAACGGGGTTCAAAAAATTAATACTTAGGTGCAAGTTATTTATCTACTCACCAAATTAAATGTTGATAAACATAGCAATACATGGCATGAGTGAGCTAGTCAATTTAAATGGAATTGGGCAATACATTATTGATTTGCCCCACACATTCCACATTTATTATTTAGGTGATCTGCTACACCCCCAAACCCAAGAGATGCAACACGTGCAAGGATGATGCGATATGCACAAGATAGATGACATTTAATAAAATAGGTATAGGGTTAGGGTTTGGGTTCGTACGTCGGATCGGGTGAGCTAGGGTTCGGAACCGACGTCTTCGGTCCGTAGAGGAAGTAGTTGTCGTCGGGGAAGTAGTCGTCGCGAAACCGGGGCATCGTCGTTTATCGGTGTCGTGGAAGTGGTCGGGGAAGTAGTCGTACTCGGTCATCCTCGTTGACGGTCGCGGGCACATAGGAGCACGACAATCGTACACCGGAATGAAGCGCACACGGGCGGGCACCGCGACACAAACATGGGCAGTCGCGGCAACGCGGCACCGGAAGGAGCATGTGCACGCGCACGTAGCAACACCACGAAGGATGGACAACTCGGACACACAAGCGACGCCGGGGTCTTGCGGGCATTTTGTCGAACACCTTACGGGCGGTGGATGCGGGGACGCCACCGGATGGAGACGGAGTGCATGCGGCCAGAAGAGGATGCAGCGGTGACGCGTGCGTGCGGGAGGCGGCGGCGCGGAGCGGAGGCGCGGAGCGGACGCACGCGGGGCAGAGCAGCGGACGGCGCGGCGAGGGCGGCGGACGGTGCGCTGGTTGCGACGGCGTGCTGGCTGCGGAGTCGCGCGGGGGCGTGGCGGCGGCTTGGAGCAGGGGCCGCGGAGAGCGGGGCAGGCCGGAGACGGGAGCGGCACGCGGAAGCTCGGGGCGGCGGCGGCGGCGCTGCTGCGGTCAGAGGCGGCAACGCGGCGCGGGGCGGCCGGCGGTAGAGCACGGTGGCGCGGGGCGTGCGGGGAGGCGGCCGGGCGCGGCGCACGCGGGGCGGCAGCTCGGGGGTGGCCGGAGCAAGGGCGCTCAGGGCGACGTGGGCGCGCGGGGCCGGGGGAGCGCGGCCGGCGGCGGGGCGGCCGGCGGCGGCGTGGGGCGGCTGGAGGCGGCGCGCGGGCGAGCAGCGGTCGGTGTGTCAAGGGAGGAGGTGACGGGCCGGTTGGTGCGGGCGTTTCTCCCGTGCGGGACGTGCGGGAGGAGAAGGAGAGAAAAAGAAGAGGAAAGGAAGGAAAAAAAGAAAGAAAGAAAGGAAGAAAAGAAAGAAAAAAGAAAAGAAAGGAAAAATGAAGGGGAAAAAAGGAAAAAGAAGGGGGTGGGAGGACCTTTTGCAAAAACGAGAAAAGAGAGGAGGGTGGCTGCAAAAAGGCAGGGGGTGGGAAAGAATTTTCCAGGGGGAAACCCTAGGGTTTGGCTTAGGTGGGTCTTGGGCTTTTATTTCTCTCCCTTTTAATCTTTTCTGTTATATATTTTTTAAACAAAATAGAAAAGGAATTTGAATACGAAAACTTTACAAAATAGTTTTAGTTTCAACTAGGCAATTTAATAAACTAGTTTTTTTCTGACATTTGCAAAAGATTTGAAATATCACATTTTTAATTAATTTGAAATGCATTTGAACTTAATTGTGGGAATTGAATTTAAATGCAACAAGTTAAATTAAATGAGATGAAATGCAATGTCATGTTGAAGAAAACGAAAATACACAAAAGTAAAAGGGGATAAATCCCGGGGTGTTACATGCACTTTCACCACAAGACCCAATCATTCCCTCGTCCATGTCACCCAATTATGAAATGGAAAAGAGAAGACCGAGACGAGACCTTTCAGAAGCAATTCCCCAATATCATACTGCGGACCCATCCCCACTTATCATCCCTACATCTTCGGGTCAGGCGGATTTCGGGGTCTCACAACTTATATGGTCAAGATAGAGCCCATATGACATGTGGCTGCACTGGAAGCAATCTAAACACGGAGTAACTTCGAATCTCTTTGATCCTGGGTGGCTTTCCACACTTGCTATCCATCCTCCCAATCTGGGGTTACCCCGGGGGATCACCGTTTCCAACTTTCCACCAACACCCAGGTAGTTCATTAAACTTAGTTGTTTTTCCTTACTCAACTACTAAATTTTTTTCCATAGCATATCCAAGTATCAACTAAGTTCAGTGGCTCACTAAGCCTAGAGAGGGTGTGAGTGGATGGCTATTCTAAATAGGATTCCCATAGCATAGCATATTATACCAAACCTGGTAGTAAGCATATCATGCATACTACTGAAATCACTAAATGCAATAAAATAAAAATAGTAGGACATTTATGAGTGAGCATCACTTGCCTTGATCACAGGGGGGAACACACGTGACTACCACAGCAACGGGAACACTCCGCACAATTTAAATAAATCAATAACACTCAGTCAACATACCAATTAATCACATGCACAAATAAAAAACAATGTTATGCAATTATGGATGAAAACACATTATTAAAAGTGTAGAACACTTTAATAGTTCTCTGCTTGCTAAATATATGTATGATGGCATGAGTCAAATTTTAAATGAATTTGTATTTGAAAATCATTTGATTTAAACAAGTTTTACACAAAACAATTTCTCTTGTGTAAATAATTATTCATAATGATTATGTTTTAGTTCCTCTGAACAGAGGGTACAATTTAGAAACATTTATCATAAGGTTTCACTTTAAAATTATTTTTTGAAAACAAGATATGGATTATATGGCCGAAATACCCCTCTGCACTTTATCAATTTGAGTAGATGTAAAATGTAAAACTAATGAATCAACCTTACACTACATAACTAGAGCTTTCCAGGGACATAAACTTTGCTAAATTTGGAGTTGGGGTTTGAAAGTTATGATTTTTTGAAGTTTGGATTATTTTTGTAGCGTACCTGCAGTTTCAATAAGGCAGATAACTGTGTATAGTGCAAATCTCTGGATCGATTCGTTTGCACACACAGTTTACGATGTAATATCACAACAAAGTATCAATTTTATTACATCGATGATCCAGACTTACAAAATATTCAATACAAGTTGCATAGCATACAGCTAGCTTTGAAATAGTACACAGCGGAAATACAATAGAAGTGAGTCTCCATCAACTTCATGTTTCCACAGGCGAAAATATGTTGGTTGCAGACTCGAAACCTTTAAACGAAACCTCAGTCGTCATATGAATAATCTGCAATAAGAAAAATATTGCAACAACGTGAGTCAGATTCCATTAAAAATGGAGTCTGGCAAGTGACACTATGGTGGACCCTTAATGGAATAACTCTATAGCCTATATGCATATTTGGCTGGTGGAGTTCAATCTATTTTGCATAAAGCCAATTTTTCCTATCTCTTTGGAAAACACTTTCTTCAAATCAAGACATGTATGGCATGAAAACCATAATCTCATCTTCCCTTGTTCACCCATCAAGTTTTATTTCTTAAGTTGGAATGGTGGAATACTCCGTTTGACGTCCGTGATCAGCTGCTCAAATTGTCCGTACCGGGGACACGGCTAAGTACTTAGTTTTACACTCTGCAGAGGTTGTGCACGTTCACCATTGTACCCATTCGACCCAAACTATCCTTTACACACCATTTGTGATAAGGGAAAGGAGAAGAATGAGACGAGATCTTTCAGAAGCATTTTCCCTCCCACTCTGGCTTGACCCATTCCACCTAACATCCCCCCTACATCTTCTTGTCAAGCCGGAGAGAGTCCACGCAACATAATTGATCAAGCCAGAGCCCATATGGCAATGGCTGCACTGGAAGCAATCGTCACTCGTAGTTCTTCAGATTCCTCTGTTCCCTGGGTGGCCATCCACAAGTGCACATACTCAAGTATACACCATAGAAATGGTCATGAGTAGCCACTCAACTTCGCCTCCGTAAACAACCAATCCACCCAGGAGGTTCTTTATTAACTTAATAGAATTTAGATTTTCACAAAACAACATTTGCATAGCATCAATAATTCTACTAAGTATTGCATAGGAGCCTAGACACATGAGTAAAGGATTCTACACAGGTTTAGCATAGCAATACTATCCTACACATGCCTATATAAAAATACACTAAGTAATGCATATAGAAAATAATAGGAAGTTTATGAGGTGTGCCACTTGCCTTTGAATGTTGTCTTTGCTCAAAAACTCTTTTCAACGTTATTCGGAGCTCTCCGTTCAATCTAACAATATAGGCAAACAACAATACAACAATCATAAAACAAAACAACACACCAGATACAAGCATACATAATGAACAAAAAAGTTTCATAAAACTTCTAAGGAAAATATGTCATGCATGATATGCAAATTATTTATAAGGACTAGAGATGCATGTCATGCCATGAAAATCTTTTAAGTCAATGCAAGGAAATGTGTTGGTCAAAAATGACTAAGGACTAAGATTAGAAGGTGGATAAAATACCTTTGTTATAATTTATCTTGAATAAGCACTCTAATGACTTAGTCAATATATGCATATCTACTTAGAGAAAATACTAAGTCTATTCTTCAAGGTGATCAACAATTATTAACAACCCTTCGTAAATTGGATACTAGGATCCAACAAACTTCAAGATGATAATATCATGATCAAAAATTGTTTAAGTCCAAAGTGAAAGACAAGATTAGGAAATAGGGAAAAGAAAGAAAGATGTAGTTGGTCTTCCAGGCTTCATCTCCAAACTTATAATATTCTCCTTGGTGATGTCTGTATTGAATTCTTGGTAGACTTGAATAATCTTCAGACTTGATGATTTTTGTATCACCTAATCTGGTCTTGGATTTAACTGAGTCTTCAAAAGGTTTAAGAGAAGAAAGAAATGAAAGAGAGAGAAAGCAAGACTTAGAAAATATTGCTGGTTGGTCTTCATGAACTTCTTCTTGATTTTCTTCTAAGTGCCTCTATTCCTTGAGGATACTTCTGAAGTCTTGTTTTGGCTAAGTCCTTCATTGTCCTTCTAGCTCCATGATGAAAATCCTAAGTGTCTAAGTGCATAACACTTTTACCAAAATACTGAGTTTGAAAATAATTTTAACTTAGAGAAATTAATGAAGAGGTTTTCTTATGAGGAGTACAACTATATAATAAAATAAGTTATACATGAAATGCACTTTTTAATCACAAGAAGGAATCAAAATAACTTTTGTGATTTCTTTATAAATATGCATGAATTTATAAATGCAATTTAATTAATTCCTTTTTTTGGAAAATATAATAAGAGGGATAAATATAAGATTAAATTTTTATAACAAAATTTTAATAATAGTGTTAATAGACAGGGGGCATTTAATTAAATTTATAGCAATTTGATTAAATCAAAAATAATATTTTTATTAATAGTTATGTTGAAAATACTCAAACTATTCAAATTAAATATATAACTATGAATTCATTCCAATATTACTCAAAAATATTTTATATCAATGGCATTAATTTACAAATATACCAAAGTCTCTAAAACAATTTTATTTGCAATTTTTGAATTTACAGATATAAAGTTATGGCAAAAATACTCAAATACACCATTTGAAATTTGAATATTTTAAACTAAGTCAAATTTGAATTCTAACTGTTCTAAAATATTCTACATGACAATAGCTTTCCAAATATATAAAAATATTTAAATTTGGATAAACAGAGAAAAATATATACTAAAACTAATGTGCAGGGTCTTTTCTGCAAAACTGCCGAAATAAAATAAATCGAGAAAATCATTTCCACCTGGCATCTGACTGGACGCTGACGAGGCACGACGTGGCGCTGACTGTGCGTGCTGACTGGATCCTATGTGGATGAGTAGATAGATCCGGGCCGTCCAGATCTAGATCTGACGATCCAGATCTAGCCGTACCGATTCGCTGACAGAATCTAATCTGGGCCGTAGGATTGGAATCGGACGATCGGGAGAAGAGGAGCTCACAGGGCGGCGCGAATGGTCGCCGGAGATGGAGCGTACGGCGGCGGCGGCGGCTCGGTCGTGGACCGTTTTGAGGCTCTAGTGCTTCACCGGACGCGTGGAGGCGACCGGGACGTTCACCGCGGACCGACGGAGATGATGGAGGCGATCCTGGCGTCTCGCGCGTGCTCGCGTAGTGGCTGGGCAAGGACGGATCGCGGCGGCGTCGGTGACTCCGAGTCGAGCTCGCTACGATCTCCCGACTGCAAAACGAGAATGAAGAAGGGCGTGAGCAGGGGCGCATTGACCAGGGGTAGAGATACACGGAGTCTCGGAGTCGGGGGTTGACAGAGTCGACCGGTGTTTGAAGAAATTGCCAGCGGTGGCGATGGAGCTCCTGCGAGGATTTGTGGCAGCCTGGGGGCACGATTTGCACGGTAAGGAGAGGGAAAAGATCGAGGAGGGTGCGGGGCAGGAGAGGGAACCGTAATGCGTGATTCATGCTCGAATTTTGGAAGGGGATCGCCGGCGGATTTCTCGGGCGCGATTTGGGCAGAGGTTGAAGACGCCCTCCCCTGACAGGTGGGTCCCACTATCAGGGATTTTTCATTTTCCTTTTCTGATTTTCTATTTTCTTAATAACTTTTGATTTATAATTCCAAATGAAGTCAAATCAATTCCTAAAAAATTGAAAAAACAATCTCTTTGTGTTAAACCAGTTGTGGGCATGTTTTGAATATTTTCGAAAAATAATATTTTGAAATATTGATTAAATACAAATTTGACACTTAAAGTCAAATTTGAAATTATATCTTAATTAAATTTTCTTTTGGCTAAATAAAATTTGTAAAATAACCCCATTCCAATATGTTTGAATTTAAGTCATTTAAACTCATTTCCAAATACTAAATTAATTTTAGGTTTTAGTATAGTTACTAAATAACATAACACATACTATATGAAAATAAAAAGGGAAATAATGTATTCATTTTAATTCAAAATAATTTGTGCACCATTATATTTTATCTTAAGATAATTCAATTGAACCTTCATAACAACTTTGGAAAAGATTTTAATTTTAATTCATTTCTTATTTAGAATATATTAATCATTTCATGCTTTGAAAATAAATGAAATTCATTTAAGCAAATGAAATGTTTATTTGGATAATTCAATAATTTTAATTTATGAAGTTTTAAAGTTATAAACTATAGGCTTATAATTTCCAAACTATATTTTGAACTTAGTTAAAAGAGTGAAAACATTTGGCAATTTAGATATTAGGGTTTTAAGAAATACAATGGATAATAAAATGTTTAACCTGAAACAAGTTTTGAAAATTAGTGATTACTTGAGATATTTGAATTAATAACTTTTTCAATATGCTTGAATTCTTTTATAGTTGGTTTTCTTAAGCACTTTAATATTTTAATTTAATAAAACAAAAGTTTTAATTTTTTTTGATTTTTGAACATTATAAAATGTTGGGATGTTACAATTTTATGTCTTTTATTCATTTCCAGAAAACGTGATTAATCACAGCTGTCCGATCCGACTAACGCGGACGCACCGGATTAATTGGTACCGTTTCATAAAATAAAATAAAACGAAGCCGTCAGATCAAGATCTGACGGTCCTGATCATGATGACCAAAAACGAGCGGCGCCGTTTCGCCGGAATTGCGCCGGCCGCGGTGGTGCCATTGCCGGCGTGCACGCGCTCGGGAAGGAAGAGAGGTAGGGGACGAGGTGGGGGTGCCTTTCGATGGAGGGAGATGAGGCGAGGCCGGTGGTGGGGTTTAGGGTGGCGGGGACGCTCGATCTTGCCGATGATTCGTCGCTAGAGTTGCGGCACGGAAGGCGAATTCGTTCGAGCTCGGTGTCTTCGTTCGGAGGCGCCTGGGGCCGAAGGATCATGTCAAAACGACGCGCAAAATTTTGGGGAACAAAATGGAAGAACAGAGGGTATTAGGGGTCGTCGAGAATCACCGGAATCGGAGATGGACGGTGGAGGCCGAGGCGGATCGGCGAGCTCAAATCGCTGCAGCCTGGTGGCGTACATGGCGAGTCTGAAAGGAGGAACAGAGAGGGGGTGCAGGGCTTTTATGGACGCGGGTCAGCGGAGCTAGGCGCGTGCGGACGTGCGGGGAGGGGCGACGTGGGCACGACGTCGCATCGTGGGCGGCATGGGCGCGAGGCGGTTGAGGAAGACGACTCCGACGGATGGGACCCGCGCGTCAGAGGGAGAGGGGGAGAGGAGGTCGCGTGGGCCGCAGCTAGGCTCGCTGCGTCTGCCTGCGCAGAAGGATATTGCTGGGCCGGCTAGGGCAGCCCAGTTATCTTTTTTTGTTCTTTCTTCTTTTCATTTATGTTTTCTGTTTTTTCTAATTTTCTTTATATTTTTTGTTTCATTTATTCAAATGGCCTCAAACTAATTTCTACATATTTGTAAACTCATGACTTTATTTTAAAACAAACAAACTCATGTTTATAATACATTTCAAATTATGATATTTTCAAACAAACTCATGTTTATAATACATTTCAAATTATGATATTTTCAAATTGAATTTTAACACTTTTTGCCAAATTTAAAATTAGTGTTTCAATAAGATATTTTATGTATCCACAAAATCAATTAAAATATCACAAATACAAATGTTCAACAAATATCATTCCAAACCCATTTTTTAAATCAAACACTTGAATCAAATCTATATTTTAAAAATTAGAGGGTATTCCAAATAGTTGTGTGCCTACAATTATTTACCTAGGGTTTATTAAGAATACAAAATATTATGTTTTTGAATTGATTAATTTTATCCAAAACATTTCTGAAGTAGACATCCTTTAAATAATATAAGGTAAAAAATATTTTTGAATATCTATTTATAGCTCATCACTCAAGTTTGAAAACAAAGTTTACTTGATTCAATTAATGTCCTAAATATTTTATATAATTCAATAAAATGCATTTTGTTTAGTTTTCTTGGTAAATGATGATTTTATTTTTCATAAGAAATAAAAGTTTTAAATTTTAGTGATTTATTTTAAACATTCCAAAATTTTGGGATGTTACAGACTACTACCCTTAAAAGGAATCTCGCTCCGAGATTTGAAGAGGCTAGAAAGAAAGATGGGTTTGGATATCTTGGTTTAGAAGACTTGGGTGGGGCTACCACCCTTAAAAGAAACTTTTGTTGGTTGTCCAAGACTATTGTTTCCACCGTCGAGGTAACTCAGGTGAGATCGCTAGATCTTTAGTTTTTCAGTTGTGCTTCGTCATCCTTGATTCCAGATATATACCATGTACTAGTATTTGAGAAATATTTACGCTGATATTAACTGATTAAGGACTTACTGTTTACCGCTTCACGCACCTCGAACACTTCTTCCACATTGACATGATTCACATATCCTTTCTGGAATGGGTTGGGCTTGGCTGCTTCAATATCCTTCTTTTCAGGGCAACCACTAGATAATGCCACATGTTCTTACACTTATAGCATTTTATATGACTCAGGTCCTTGTTGCCTTGGTGGCTATGCTGACCATTGCCATTTCCATTTCCATTGTGGTTACCATCCTTGTTGTCACCATTGCTTCCCTTTTGGTCTTCATTATGGTTGTGACAATGATGGTTGTGGCCATTTCCACCAATTTGATTGTTTCCATGGTTGTGGAATTTATTGCCACTGCTTCCCTCATAATGATTGTGGCTCTTGTGTGAAGTTTCAGAGTGGTACTTGCTTGAGCTATACTTCGTCTTTCTATTTTTGGCTTGTGTCTGTTTGTTCTCCAAGATAGTGGCCTTGTCGAGAAGTGACTGATAGTTGGGGGTGTAGACAACTGATAACTGGATGGCTAACTCATCATTCAGACCATCCAATAATTTCTCCTTCCTCTTGGCATCAATGTCAACATCGTCTGGCGCGTAGCGTGCGAGATTGTTGAAGTCCTCTATGTATCCAGCAACTGTGCGGTTTCCTTGACGTTGATTGCAGAATTCTCTTTTCTTCAAGCTCATCACACTAGTTGATATGCGTGTAGTACGGAAACTTTCTTGGAACATCTCCCAGGTGACCTCCTCAATTGGGTGAGTGATCTGATAGTTGTCCCACCAGCTGGTTGCAGGTCCTTCTAGCAAATATGCCGCAAACCTGAACTTCTCTACGTCTGAGCATCCAATGGTAACCAGATTCTTGTTCACCGAGCGTAACCAGTCATCTGCTACAACTGGCTCTGAGGCGCTAGTGAATGTTGCTGGTCGCAGCCTCAGATTTCGGGTGAGCATGTCCACTTGAGTGGGTGGTGGTGGTGGATTGTTGGTGTTGTTGTTGTTGTTTGCTAGGAACCGAGTCATCACTTGAATGAGTTGGGTCAACACTTGTTGCATCCCATTGTTGTCGTTACCATTGGTGTCTTCATTGTTATTGTTGTGGGTGTCTCGACGAGGAGGCATCTGTTGGTTTAGCATAGATAAGCAGAGATAAACAGATCTAAGAGGAGAAAATCCTACCCTCACAAACAATCACGACAAAAGCACCACAACAAACATTCATGAAACAATGATACGCCTCCAACGTATCTATAATTTCTTATGTTCCATGCTATGTTATATCATGTTATTATATGTTTTATATGCATTTTATATAGTTCTATGCATTTTCTGGGATTAACCTATTAACAGTGCCAGTTCCCTGTTTTCTGCTGTTTTTTGTTTCAGAAAATTACTTAAGGAAATATTCTCGGAATTGGAAATAAAATATCCTACAATTATTTTTGGAATATTTGGGTTCCAGAACGTCGAAAACGAGACAGAGAAGAGCCACGAGGCCGCCACACCACCTGGTGGCGCGGCTCCCCTTCTGGCCGCGCCAGGAGTTGGTGTGGGCCCCTTGGGCGCCCACCGACATCGCCCTTTCGTCCATAAATAACTTCTGACCTAAAAACGATCGCACAATGTTCAACATTTCCTCCACGGGTCTAGAGCGCCCCCGCCATCGAAGACAAGATTCGGGGGACAGAAGTCTCTGTTTCGGCACCCTGTCGGGATGGGGAACTGCCCCCAGAGCCATCTCCATCGACTCCACCACCATCTCCATCACCGTTGCTGACTCCTACGATGAGGAGTGAGTAGTTCTCCCCCGAGGCTGCGGGATCTACAGAAGCCATGTGGTTTATCTCTCTCACCCATGTGATCTTTATGTAATCATGAGCTTTGTAATCTAGTTGAATATGTGATGCTACTCTTTGTCTATTATGCACTCTAGAGGTTACTCTAATATGAACTCCAGGGTTATTCACGTGTGTAATGGTGACAGTGTTTGCACCTCGTGTGATTCCCTTTATGAAGTTGTTGGTGTTAGTTTACTCCGACTTTGAGGGTGCTCTTGTAGCCCTACAACAATGAATGGTGTTTGTTATCCAACATGAGAGTGTTTGAGAGTAGTGTTTATTTATTTAACTTTGATGTCATTGTTGAGAATGTCCACTGGTGAAAGTAGGATCCCTAGGCCTTGTTTCTAAGCATTAAAACACCATTTCCAACAAGTTCGGCTACATGTTTGCTTGCTTCTATTTTTATGACAGATTGCAATTACTACTTATAATCATCCATATTACATGTACTAGATGACCCGTTGCGCAACTGCGCAACCGCCGGAAGACATACTGTATTGTTGATAAATGTTCTCTTTGTTTCTCTAAGGTAGTTGGCACTATTTTTTAGTTCAGTATGGCCATATGATCTTCAACATGGCTAAAATTATACGTCAACAAAAAAACCAGAACTATTTTGTAACCAAAGAGATTGTAAATAAGATACAAACATAGTCACTCATTGTCTTCATTTTTGCTTATTTTAGGGTTACAATGAAATTACAGAGTCTATTTCAAGCGCAAATGCAAGAAGAGAGAATTTCTTTTAGCCATAAGTTTTATCTGTTTGAATGTACACCCTTGTTGTACGCATTTGAGTTATGCGACTCTCATGTCACGACCAATGATGCACATCGAAACTATTGAGGTTGGCCATGAGGGTTTGGTCGCCTCCTCTCGTTGTGTCGTCCATTGGGATTCTTTCACCAACATTCTATTTTGAGTCTTATTATCCTTTGCCCATGAACCTGCAAGAAACAGATAGCTGAACCAAATGCCTTATACTTATAGTTCCCACATAAAGAAGCATACTGATCATCTATCATCCCATTTAATATATCGACAACATTTGTTCCCACGATTAGTTACTGGCCAGTACTAATAAGCCCATTACAAAATAGAGATATTACGACCATAGTAATAAAAGTCAATATAATCACTAAGTTGTCTTTCAAACTAAATCACTTGAGCAACAACGACCACTGGAGCAACATACTAATCATATCCTAATCACTAATAAGCCCATGAACAACGACCACTGGAGCAACATACTAATCACTAAGCCGCCTTTCAAACTAAAACACGGGACATGCAGGTGGCAACGCTTATCTTTCGGAAGAAATATATGGTTAACTAATTAAACCGGTACATTTATTAATTATGTCATTGCTACTACACATAGCTGAATTTAAATATGAATGGCATTGAACTGACATATATCTTAGTAGCAATTACCCCGGAGCAAGGCACGACATATTTCCTAGTACTTCAAAAAGATCCATTGAAACTTACCAATTAATCAAGCCAAAAGGGTAAGTAAATGAATCTACAGACTTGAAAATAATAAAATGGTTGAACGAATAGATAGCTTATTTTTCAGAACATAGCAGCAGAGTGATGATCAGGTTCATTTTTTAAATAATAATGGTTTGTGTACTAAAGCTGAAACCTAGAAAAAAGTCATTGTTTGTGTACCAAAGCTATCGTATGCAGGTTCATCTTCAGAGAAGGCACATGAACTTCAGATGATGTTCATGAGTCCAAAGTTCCCATTTTAGCTCCATGTATAGTATAGATTCATAAATATCCAGAGGAATGAACCCTTTTAAAGTGCCTTGCTGAAAAGATCATGGCCTTCATTTAATTATTTCAAGCTCTCATGCGGAAGATGCTTTAGACAATAAATATTGTGGATGGGAAACAACTATATTGGAAAAAAAAATATAAGCCACATATCAGGAAAACATAATTACATGCAGTATTGGTGCGTAGGGATCCTAGCATTAATGCACAATAGCCAGAACTGATGATAAACATTTGTTGAATTTTGTTTCTTCAAGCAAATGTGAATCTCCGTATGAATAGGACTGATACATCATCTTTATAATGGAAATGGAGAAAAATACTAACTAAAGATTTGCAAAAGAATCTTAAATTGAACCTGTTTGTCAATAACTTGATTTTCTCACATTCTTAAATTCCCTGGCTATGTAGAACGCAATAAGCATAATCTATTTGGCAATGTGCAGTTTTGAATCAGGAACTTAAAGAAATCAGAACAAATATAACATGTGTTGCATGATGAAGAACCTCGTTTGAGCACCAAAAGCCCCTCAAAATTCAGAATTTTTTTAACACCATAAACCCAGAAAATTTCCTGTAGATGCATGAGACAACTTTGATAATTGAAAAAATCTCTGCTGGAGATCTAAAAAAAGGAGCAAACTTCATGTATGTTCACTTAGTCTTTACCTCTTTAAATAAAAAGCAAGTTAAATCTTGGCAATGCAATCAGCTAAGATCCAATTTAATATGGCCCGGAGAGGTAGACATGAATAAACATCGACCTGAATGTATGTATAAAAGCAATCTCCTGCAGAAACACTCCTTTTTTCAGGGGTAAAGAAACACTCACCAACAACAGTTTACAAACTTGCTAATAAAAATTAATAAAAATGATATGTATCTAGCTACGAAAGCAAATGAAAGAAAGGTATAGGCAACAAAAGCAGTAGCAGCTTCTGAAGGCCTCTTGTTAGCGAGGCAACACAAACATAGTGGTACACTTTAATAAGCATCAGAAGAAAATTTGCTATAAAAATGATATGTATCTAGCTAGGAAAGCATACCTCAGTTAGTGATGGTGATACTGTGGAGTCGAGTGTGTCAGTCCCTAGCAGTAGAACGGCAGTGTGCCGACACCAGCAGCAGCACCTGCAGATCAATAGGCTATAGCAGTCACTATCGAGAGTCCGCCCTGCCAAATCAAATGTGTAAGTGCAAAAAAGAATAGGAATGGACCGAGTGGGCAGCAATAGAACCAAATGAGAAAATATGAACATTTCATGTGGTGGTCGTGGTGGGGTTGAGCTCCTACAGGTTAGTGCCAGAGTGGATCAAGTGGGCAGCAATGCGACACTACATTAGGTACCTCACGTAAGCATTAACACATGAACCGCAGCCTTTACACACATGGCTAACTTGTTCACTACAGTGAGTAGCCACGCCACGCCATCTAATCAATCAACAAGCATAATGGCTGCAAGTAGGGTGACAACGTCTTCGCATGGATGTAACCTGCCTGTAAGAAAATATGTAGTGGATCATTCATCAGACCAAATTATCAACACACAAAATGTAGAAACCATGCGAGCAAGAAGATCATTTCACATCAACTCAACAAACAAATTCACTCGTCAGCTAGAGCCTAGAGATGACATTACATCTCATTGACAACTGCACTTGTCACAACCACAAAACAACTCTCAAAGAACAACACCAGCTAGGCTCCAGCCAAAGACTTACGGTTCAAGAAAAACCGTATGCTCCAAACACATATAGCACACTCATGCATTTTATTTAAAAAACTCGCAGAGTACACTGGCTCCAATCTATAAGCCATTTCTGAACCTGTATGCAACCTGTATATACATAAAAATTTCAAATTAACCAACCAGAATGTTTCCCCCCAGAGCAACAATACATGTAATAAAACTATGGCTGGTTATCACTTTAGAGATCCAACGAAAGATGCGGTGGGTAGCAACCCTCACCGGTGACACAAAGAAACCTATTTGAGCTAGATACCAGCTCCAAAATAAAAGTAAAGCTCACTTGTTTGACACTTGAAAATCGACACCGCCGTGTTTATAATAATCACAAAGATAACACCAAATAATGAGGCATACAATCTTTCTGACTCATCTAATAATTAAGCCACAGGGAGTGGCTCCACCAGAAACCGGCCTCCGTAGACGGTTCATTAATTTAGAAGAAAATATGATTTCATACAAACCAAGACCACCCAGAGTGCAACAAAAACCAGGACATCTGACAATCAACTAAATCTGAACAATCTATCAAATTATAGCCTTTAAAACGTTAGAGAAGAGAACCTAATACAGAGTCGCAAACCTACAGAAAAGCATAAATGACGGGCGGACCGCGATCTCCACCAAAGCTCCCACAACAACCCTCACCGCACTCACTGTGGCCCTTCTCCTACAAGAACTAAAACATGTATGGATTATTAGCAGAACAAACAGATAGCAAAGACACTAAATAACATATCAAACCATCATGAGGGTGAACATACCTACAGCAAAGCAACAACAACGGGTGGTGAAAACTCCCACAACAACCCTTACCCTACTGACCATGGGGCTTTTCCTACAACAACCAAAACAAGCGTTGATTATTAGTATGACAAAAGGAAGACAATCTAAAAAGATAATACCACAGAGGTAAATGCCATTCTAACAGGAGCTACCATGTCATATCACTCAAGGGAGACAAAAAAGAATTATCTTTTGTACACACAGGTAAACATCATTTCAGAATAAGCATTTGTAGCTAGCTAAATAATGCTTCAGTTCATAGAAAGCTAAACATAAGCAGTGGTAAACATCTGTTTCAGCAGGACCCATTTACCAATTTCAGCACTGATAAAGCTAAACATAGCTTTGGTAATTTGAATTCAGTTCAGACAAATTAAAACATTGTCCTTGACATGCACCAAATTTCATTTTGAACCATAGAAGCGTCTAGCCAAGAACAAGAACGATCCAGCCTAGAATCAGCTTGGCAACAAATGATTATATTTATATGCATATGCCATAAATTCAGCAAAGAACTTCCAACGATCATAGTGGTGCCAACATTTACGGTAATTAAGATACAGGAGAAGAATTACTCACATTTTCATCTTGGCTTTCTAGATCGATAGAGATATCTGCACTGGTGTTGAGGTCAGATAGTCAGAGTAATCCTCGGGGGTCTTTGAAGCTATATCCCACATATGTTTCAAAGCTTTTCATTTTTGTTCTTCATTTCTTGACCTAACCATTAAATACCATCCTCTAATATCAATTAGGGAAACCAAACAAAAATAATACCAAGATTGTTAGACTTTTCTACATACTCTGGAATGCCAACATATAATCCTGAATCTTAATTCTTCAAAATTGCGCAAAGGAATCCGAGAGAATGCAAATAGATTTAGCTACAAATTCAGTGAATCTACAATTGCACGCAGGCTAATTCTCCAACTGAATTTGAGTGCTAGCCACTGTAAGAATGTAAGATAATGTGTAAAATAACCCATCAGCAAAAAACACACGGGTTAATATGTATTGAGCTATCAGCACATTAGAAATATTTGTGTCAATTTATTTGTATACAATACCTGCAGTTAGTATAAGATGACACAAAAATTTTTAATTAAGAATAGTCATACTTTCTAAGTTTAGAAAAAATTATATGTATACCATACCTGCAGTTAGTATAAGATGACACAAAAAAATTAAATTAAGAACAGTGATACTTTCTAAGTTTAGACATTTTTGAACCATGCTATACTTATACACTTTATCTTAATACTTGGACATGCACAGACTTAAGAAGTAAGAACACTTTATCTTAATACGTGGACATGCACAAACTTAAGAACAAATGTTAGCAAGTTCAAGAATGTTGCCAACTGATTCTTTGTTTTTTATTCTTATTCATTTGCTGAAAATGCTTTGCCTTCTCTCTACCGGATGATTAGAACTAATCCTCATATTTCATATTTGTATAATAAGGTTAGAGAGTGACATCATGTTGTATGACCGTTGACAGAACAGCAAAGAAACCCCTGTTTCTGCTATATTACCATCCACGTTCTGATCCGACAAACAACAGTATAACTTTGATTTTTTGGAGCTAAGGATTATGGAAGATCTATCATATATGTTTGAAAGGCATATAAATCATGACGACATTATACTTAGCCAAAGAAATTAGATCGTTATATGCATACCTCGTACAGATTGTATTGAAAAATTCTTCCTCGCGGTTAAAAGCTCAGAACTCTTCAGACTTGGTGATCCTCTTGGAATATGAAGGCATGATCTTCTTAAGAGAGATGAGCCTTGATAGAGAGCCATTTTGTGTAAACTCGGCCATGCACAATCACCTGGAGAGGCATGTAAACGAAGTTAGCACTACAACACTGAGCTTGCACACCTACGGAGCTATTAATCACATCAAATAATGTGTTCGGAACTGAGGAGGAAGAGGGGAAGGGATCTGAGGATCTGAGAGGAAGAGGGGAAGGGTGGATCTGGTGCGCTAGCTTGCCCACTCATCACATGTTGTGGACGAAGGAGGAGGCGCCGCCATGGCGACAGGTACTCAACCTGCTTGCCTCCTCTCTGAGCCCACCGTCCTTCTCTAGTTCTCCTCAACAACGATGTGTCGCTCTCCTCCTCCTCCTCTACTCCACTGCACCACCGCCCTCCTTACTAACCTCGTTGGATCCGGCCACCTCGCCTCTGTGCAAGCCTGATCCCTGCCGCCGCTGCCCAGCCCAGCCAACCCCGCCCTCCCGATGCCCCCATAGAGCCGCCCGTCGCCGCCATGCCTGCCCCGGCCGCCATGTGCGGCCGCCTCTCCAAGCCTGCCCGCCGATTTGCTGCCGCCGCCATCGACTGTAGAATGGGAGAGAAGAGGAGACAGGAGGGGATTGGAGGCTAGGGTTTCATCGGAGGGTGGTTTTGTCTCACGCGGGCTCACCCACCGAGCAGGCCGAAGTGTGAGACGCAGGGGAGCTGTTTTTTCCCACTGATCTACGGGCCCAGCATGTAACTCACCCCACCATGTCATGCACAAATAAACCAGCTCAGAGTAAAACAAAATGAACTGCATCCGACGGCTGTGATGAAAATTGGAGACAAAGTTACTATTCCTAAGGATGATCCAACGGCTCAGAATGGCCAGAAGGGGCAAACCATGTGAGGAGGAGGGTAGGCTCTCAACCTTTATAGAAGTAATTTCACTATCTCTTCGCATAACTAGTGCACATATACATCTGACAAGTGTATTGGGTGTGTTGGGGACACAAGAGACTTCTTGTATCTTAATTGCAGGGTTGCTTGAGAGGAATATCTTTGACCTCTACCTCCCTGAGTTCGATATACCTTGGATGATCCACTTGAGCGAAACTTGCTGCTGTTCTACAAACCTCTGCTCTTTGAGGCCCAACACTGTCTACAAGAATAGAAGCGTGCGAGGACATCAAGATATTTTCTAGCGCCGTTGCCGGGGAGGTGAGCGCTTGAAGGTATCTCCTTTAGATTCTGCAGTTATTACTTTTTTTTCTTGTTTTTATTTTCACAAGTTAAGGTAATGGAAAACAACAACAAAATTAGAGATATTTATGAAATTTATATTGCATTAGGAAATGATACTTTTGAAGAGAAAATTAATAAAACCTATGGAAATTTGTTTGCATAATAGTGCTAGTAATGTTATTAGTATAAATTCTTTGGATACTATTATTGCTAAGGCTGTGGAAAAACCTAAGCTTGTGGGAGCTAGTTTAAACAAAAATAATCTTTTTTGCTCCTCAGCTTTGGAGGAATTATTTTGCCTTGATAATGTTTTGCCTCCAATATGCGATAATTCTTTTGATGTTTGTGATATTCTTAAGCCACCTGAAGAAATAGTGCCATTTAAAATACATAGGAAAATTATTGAACGTGTTATGAATAACCGCTATGTAGGGGATGGAACTGTCCATCCTGGTAATCATTTGATATTTTTACATGAATTATGCGAGTTGTTCAAGTGTGTAGGTATTTCAATGGACAAAGTTAAGAAGAAATTATTTCCTATGCCACTTGGTGGAAGAGGTGCGGATTGGTATAAATTGTTGAAGAATCAGCACTCTCTTGAATGGGAGGAGGTTGTATCTCTCTTTTATTTTAAACTTTATCCTCCAAGTGAAATTCACAAAGATCGTAATTCTATATATAATTTCTGGCCTCTTGAAGGAGAAAGCATTGCTCATTCCTGGGGAATGCTGAAAACATTAATACTCAAATTCTATATATAATTAGAGATCTCTATGAAATTTATATTGCATTAGGACATGATACTTTTGAAGAGAAAATTTAAAAACCTATGGAAGTTAGTTTGCATAATAATGGTAGTAATGTTATTAGTATAAATTTTGTGGACACTGTTATGCTAAGGCTATGGAAAAGCATAAGCTTGGGGGAGCTAGTTTAACCAAAATAATATTTTTTTCTCCTCAGCTTTGGAGGAATTATTTTTCCTTGATAATTATTTGCCTCCAATACGGGATAATTCTAATGATTCTTGTGATATTCTAAAGCCACCTGAAAAAATAGTGCCATTTAAAATACCTATGAAAATTATTGATCGTGTTATGGATAACCACTATGTAGGGGTTGAAACTGTCCATCCCGGTGATCATTTGCTATTTTTACATGAATTATGCGAGTTGTTCAAGTGTGCAGGTATTTCAATGGACAAAGTTAAGAATAAATTATTTTCTATATGTGGAAGAGCTACGCATTGGTATAAATTGTTAAAGAATAGGCACTCTCTTGGATGGGAGAAAGTCGTATCTCTCTTTTATTCTAAATTTTATCCTCCAAGTGAGATTCACCAAGATCGTAATTCTATATATAATTTCTAGCCTCGTGAAGGAGAAGGCATTGCTCAAGCCTAGGGAAAGCTAAAAACATTAATACTCAAATGTCCTAACCATGAGCTTCCTGATAATATAATTGTTAATAATTTTTATGGAAGACTTTCAGGACATTGCAAGGATTATCTAGATGCTTGTTCGGAGGGCTCTTTCACAAGTAAGAAGGTTGAAGCTATATGGGATCTCCTTGAAACAATGCTGAAATTTGGGAGAATGACAAAGGTAAAGAATCGGGTATGAACTATGAATATGATTGCATTAAGTCTTGTTTTGAAACTGCTGGTTTTCAAGAGTTTAGTGCTAAATATGGTCTTGATTCTCATATTATTGTTGATTATTTTAGAACCTTTGCTTCTCATATTAATGTTCCTAAAGAAAATTGGGACGTGTATCATGAACCTTTCAAAGACACTTGCAAGGAAAATGAAATTGTTGTTAATGATTGCAATAAACATGCTCAAACTTCTGAAAATACTATTTATTATAAGCATGTTAATTTTTGTGTAATGCATAGACCTTGTGGAATTAATCAAATTGAAGATGAATATTGTATCCATCATAGGAATGAAAATACTAGAGGTTGGTATAAAATTTTGAGAGATCTTGGTAACACGATTTGTGCCACCTATCCTTTTATTTGTGAACTTTGCTATGAAAAAGGTCATTTCGATTTTCAATGCTCAGGCTCTCATAAAGATATTGCAGGAGAGTTTGGTGATAACATGATCACCCCTAATCAACATGATGAACTTACATAATTTTGGGGTGTGAAGAGATATCAAGAAAAACTTCTTTGTTAAATATGAGTGATATTGATATGAATGATTTGTTGCATGGATGTTATCTCTATTGTGTTAAGAATTGCCATGCTAACACCTACATACAAAATATTATAAAGTATGAGACTTTACCAAAGTATGATAGGACTAATCTGTGTTTTCATCTTATTAACGAAAGAGAGGAATTCTCCCAAGTTTCTTCAATTGTTACTAATACTAAACTAGATTATGTGGAGAAGCTTCCTTTCAAGCCTCTCCCTCCTAAAGAGGAAAAGAAGAAGAAAAAGGGAAAGAGGAAGAATAAGAGGAGTAAAAGGAGAGAGGAAATGGTATCTTCTCCCAAACTTGTTGCTCCTGTTACTATTTATACTTATAATTCTGAATTCGATGATTCTGAACTTGATGATGTACGTATGCATGTTATTTATATTAGTGATCATTATTGGGATAAGAACACATCTTTTGATATTGATGATCTTTGGGATAATAATTCACAAAATGATGATGTTAATAATTGTTGCACTATTCATACTATCCATGTTCCTTCCCATGATGATATAGACATCTCTAAGCTCGGGGATGAGGTGTTTGAAAATCCTTTTGCTACTAATGATTATATATTTGATACATCCCCTTCTATTAAAAATGATGACATGTTTGCAAATAAACACACTGAGGATAACTATTCTATTGCTTATGATGATGCTATGCCTCTGGTCTTTGATAATTATAAAGAATACTATGACATGGGTTATAATTACAATTATCCTTTTGAAAATTGTCATAATTATAGAGGAATCACTCAAACCAATCCTTTTAGTATACAACTTGTCTATCATGTTCAAGTTCTTTTTGATGATCCTACTCCCCTTGTTATTAATGAGAAGAACTTTTCTTATGAGGGAGATAATGATACTTTTATGCATATGGTGAAGGGGTTCCGGTGCAGAAAACAATATTTTTTCTAGCGTATGAAACCCTAAATAGCCAGGATCTATCTATCTAGTAGATGTGATAATGGTGGCGGAACGGGTTACATTACCTCCATGTAGTCCGATAGCGGGGATTACGCTCCCCCACAAGCGTTCACGATGAAGTCGTACGTAGCCGACCTCGAGATCGCGGAGAACTTGTCGCGATGACGTAGACGATGATGCCGGGGTGTTGACGATGACCTACGTTGACGGGCGTCAGGCGGAAGATGGCGTGGTGCCGGCGGCTGGTGGGGTGCGCCGGCGGCAGGGGGGAGGCGCAGCGGCTGGGCTGCAGGTGGGCGAGACGACGTCGCCCAGGTTCCTCAAAAGAGTTGCCTCCGAGCACTCGCAAACATACGGAGCTTAACAACAACCCCCGGTCATTCAGATCCAGCAGAAATCGCAGGGGTAGAACTTATCTGGAATCCCGCAGGGGAACGGCGCCCGGCGGTATAGCTTAGGTGGAGAAAGGGGAAAAAACGGGCGGAGAAGCAACTCGGCCGGCCTGCTATACAATTAATTGTATTTTTCTGTAATTAATCCAATTACTATGCCTTGCTATATAAAGGGGGAGGGGGTGTGCAAACACCTTGCCTCCCCCATGTGGGACTAAAGGAGAGGGAGGGGGTGGCCGACCGCACCATCCATGGTGCATGGTGGACATGGGCCCCACCCCATGATGGTTCGGCCACCACATGGGCCCCTCTTGGCCCATTAAGTGGGCTTCCCCATTTTTCTCCTTTTTAATTAATAATTAAATTAATATAAAATATAATAATTCATAATTAAAATATTTACATATAATTTAATATCCCGTGACTCTGAAACATTTTCCGGACCACCCGAACAACTTTCGAACATTCCTGGAACCCTTCCAGACCTTCCCAGAACTCCTTCCGGACCACCGGAACTCTTTTCGGATCATTTCTCTCTCTCCAATAAAATCCTATATTATTCCAGAACCTATCTCCTGGTGTCGTTAAGACCTTAAGTTTGTTACGCTACGGTTCGAGAACACTCCAGACATGGCCGAGACACTCTGCACACCAATGACCGTCAGGGATATCTGGATGTATATGACGGCCCCTGTGCATTCTACGAATATCGTCGTTGAACCATAAATATGATATTCATTCCCTTTGTTTATGCGATACTACCTTGTCTGAGATATGATCGTAGACATCCGATGTCTTTGTTGTATCTCGTTACCGACAAAGGTTATTAACTCGTTTGTGCTATTACATCTCCATGACCTAGTCATAAGCTGCGCAGCTACATAGATGTAATCTCACCGAGTAGGCCCAGAGTATCTTTCCATTACAAGAATGAACAAATCCCGCTCCTGATCCTTACGTCTCGATACTCTTTCGGGGTACCCAAGATGTACACCGCTATTGTCATGCTATATAAGACACAACGTTTGATGCTCTCAAAGTACCCCTACGAAGCATCAATAAGTACGGTCTCACGGTCTAAGGAATAAGCTATGATATTCTTATCTATTGCAAATGACAAACATCGTAATACGATCTTATTGCAATACTTTGCGTATGTCGATCATCTTATTCAACTAATAAGATGACCCCATTGTCAACCGATGTCATTGTCCTTGATAGGGAATCTCGATCAACTGTTGCCCAATGGACTAGTTCATATAGAGGCTTACTAGGGACCTGGTTGTCTATGTATCACACATGTATTAATAATTCTGATTAATACAGTTATAGCATAATAAACAAACTATTATAAACTTATGAGATAATGCAAGAAATACTACTTATTTATTTGCCTCTAGGCCATATCTCCTTCAGTCTCCCACTTGCACTAGAGTACAAATAAACTAGCTGCATTTTACTTTATCAAAATCCCTTATGAAATAAGTGTCATATGATAATGCTTGCTTGTGGAAGAGTGTTTCTCTGACAATCTGTACAATACATAATTGTGCGTACTTTTGCGATTCATTGATATCAACTTGCTTGATATCACCATGTTATCCAATAACATATATGTAAATACCGCAACTAAGTGAGACTATGTTTCCCAGCGCTTACTCTGATTATGCTAACCAGATAACTGCCTTGAAAACACACTCAGTCATAGAGAGCTTCCTGTAACAGTTACAAACTCGTGATATCTACATACTTTCACACCTATGTAGAAAACTGGACATTCCAATGTCAATCTAATAACTAATGCACATCTACTTCTAGTAAATTCTTAATTTACTTTTATAACTGTTCTTCTTCTAAGAACATCGGTCATATTTCATCGAGCAGATAATATGGTTTCTGTATGATGTCTAACAATAGACGAACATGTCATAGAACCATTACTACCGTGTATCATTACTCTTAATGATCAATTGGATTTCCAAGGACCATCATTTTTTATTTTATTCTGACTCCTCAGATATAATCCAAAACAACTCGACTAACTATTTAAAATTCTTGTTCTATTCCAAATATACACTAACTTTCAAATAGTTTCACAACTTCATCCTTCTCATCAATCCTACTGGTACAATTTCACAATGTGTCATTTACACAAGATGAATTCAGATCCCACTCAAATTATGTCTCCACACATTTGGGAACACGAGCTCCCACTCAAAATATGTCTCCACACATTTGAGAACACGAGCTCCCACTCAAAAATATGTCCATTACATATTCTACCCGAGTGAACTAACTTTTGACTCCCACTTAAATTCATAATTTATTTCGACATTTTGGTCAAACCAAAATCATTGATCTCTTATCAATTCGAATTCAATAGAAACTACAGTATTACATTAATACAAATCACTCTACAAGTATGTCTACATAAATGTAGTCAACAAATTTGATCTTGTCCAAGACACATTTCTTGACAAAACATGCTTCCACGTTATTCTTATAATAACATTTCTCATATAACACTTTATATGATGATTAAACAATCTTATTCCTCTAACAAGAATTATAGCAACAATTACTATTTTAATCCTTTCAAATGTAACTTGAATTTTCAGGCTGAAAAGCCTTTGTTCGTATTCTGATATTTTTCACAACTTTCTTTGTATTCATAAAGTGCACCTTGATCTGTCAACAAGATCTGAAACACCTAATATTGTGTTGTGACCTGACAACAATATTAAATATAACAACACTTTATTCAGAAGTTTCTTTCATGAAAATATTATAATCTTTATGAAGAGGATTGCAAGCAGAAAACAATTTTCTAGTCTCCCTCGCTCTTAATCACCAAATTTTCATTTGTAGACATATACCCTTTGGAAAACTTTCCAATATTCTACTTTTATGAATATAGGTCAGAGACCTTATTTCAAGCTTCTAATTCCAATCCACAAACCATAATTCAAAAAATCATATTTTCCTCGGAATTACATAGACAACAAACCAAGTTTTGTTTCTATTTAGTTTTGGAATACACTCGCATCCAATGCGAGCAATCTACAAAGAACTATTCATGTATATTCTGAATTATCGTATAATCATATACATGATGACACTATTGTCGATCACACGAATTCTCATTGAGAGAAATATATATTTTCTAAAGTGGATATCGACTATAATGTTTCGAACATATTAAGAGATTCTAAGACAGATTCTGACATACCACACTTTATTTAAAATAGAGGATGATTATAATACCTCACATATCACCATATATGATATTATAATATTGTGAAACGAATTTCCACAAGTCTTTTGTGTTGAAACCTTAATTCAAAAATATGGTCCTTTGATCGAATCTTGTGAATACAATATTCACTAATCTTTCTTCTGAAAAACCCCATTTGATCTCTTATCAAATTAATTCCAGACTCATGATTTATTAGTCAAATACACTTATTCACCAATAATCATAGAAGAATTCGGATCTAGCAAAGCACACCATTTAATCTTTCGTATTGACACTTCAATACTACATTTCAAACTTAATCAATTCGGCCCTCGAAATACTAATGGACCAAAAACATCCATTACTTCTTTCATTGCCTTTATGGCTAAATTCGATGGTGTTTGTTCAAGTAACAAAACTTTTCTTCTTTGGACACATAATTTATCATTCCCACTATTATAAATGTATATCATACGCATAATGTAATTGAGATGTGATGCAAATTACTCATAAAATGAAACAACTGCTTTGTTTCATAAAATAAAACAACTGATTTGTTCTATATGAATAACTATGTCTTGTAACATTCAAGACACCAAACTAGATCACACTCTCACTATTACAAACTGTCTTATCAAAAACTATTGATGATAACTCTATGATATCTCGAGGGCGTGAGCACTACTGGCCATTAACTTGCCAACACTTGTGCACTGTCACGTCACCCATCGCCGCATACTTGTGATAATCAGGGACTGTTTCATAAACAGAACAAGTATCAAATACTTTTCATCAAGTATGAGAAGAATACATTTATATCTTCGTATATCAAATATACCCGTAGCGTCGAAGAACTCTTCTTCGATGGAATCAACTTTTAGGGATTTGAACTTGTTCACGCACGTGAAGAAGCTCATCGTGTCTCTATAGCATATTCACGCACATGATATTCACAGCTAGGAGGCAAAGCGCAATCTTTATTGCACTGGAGTGTGCTATCTGGAAATCATAGATATTCGTAAGCCTGAAGTAGATGTCATACAACTTCTTCAATTGAATCTCCAGATAGGTATGCTCCCCATGTGAATGGTTCGGAACTTTCTAAGCTGTCTGAACTGCTCAAGACTCAATTCATCTTTGAAGTGACCTTTGATCGCATCAATCACGACATATGGCTCCATGTGTTGAAACAACTTTCAACTCTGGTGTTAGGCATACGCTCATGACGACCTTCACTTCCATGAAAATATCATGATGCTTACGGAACTCATCATCTTCCTCCTTGTTAGCAGAATCTCCTGGTCTAACTCCTTACTAATGTTCTAGGACATATAGGATGTTGTTGTGTTGGAGAATGTTTCTAAAACCATTGTACCATCTGATGAAGTTGGATCCGTCGGCTTCTAAGGTAGAATCCGCGCTCTTGAGGAAGTAACCGAAGTATAGTTGCGTAGTCTACAGATGTAATCGCAAAAGAGGTAAGGTAAAGTTTATAATATATAGGTGAGTTTTAGTTTATAATCATATTATCAAAACACACCACACCAAAATTATTATCCCTAAAATAATAATGGTGATTACACGACCCTCATCCACCATACCACCCCCGATCATCACGGCCGGCGGCACAACTTCAAAGGTGGACATAAAATGTCGATCACAACAACTCTGTGACTCATGCTCGATCTTTTGATCTTCCCGTGTTCCGAGGCCATATCTGCATATGCTAGGCTCGCCAATCAAACCTTGAAGACTCTGCGCGTGTAACATGGCTTACACCCACTGTATGTGAACGACGATATGTCTGACACCCGATCATCACGGCATGCCTCATAACGTAGAACTTTCTTGGTGGTGCGCAACGAGGGAGAACACAATTTTGGTATTTGTTAGGGATCATCCTATTCATGATGCAACCATTGTATATCTAGCATAGAAGCAATCAATAGGATGCACAAACAACAACACACAATAATGATGCAATGAAGTGCGATGTGATATGGTCGATGCGGCTGAACCTTCATGGCGCCATGTGCCTGGCCCCCGGCGCCCCGGCATGGCTCCGAGTCTACGGAGCCCTCCATTGCCTCCGACAGTACGAGTAATATCAAACTTACCGTAACCATGTCACATAAAATAACGCCTCTGCAAAACAAAGTTAGGCGCCTCTAGCTTTATTTTGTTTTGCAAGCTTTATGTGGCATATAGGCTTATTCGTAAGAGAATCGCTTCCCTACCTACGAACTTTGTACCACAACGTCGATCGTATAATTGCATGTTTAAGCATCCCTTTCGGGGCCTCCATTGAAAATGCTTTGCCGACTAGAGAGAGAGAAACAGACACCCGCCAGCCACAGATACGGTGCAAGCCGTATGTCAGTAGTGGAACCAGTCTCGTGTAAGCATACGCGTAAAGTCGGTCCGGGCCGCTTCATCAACTCAATACCGAAGGCATCGCAAGTGCAGGCTAGAGGGTAGCAAATATAAGAAAGACGTCCTCATTCAACATGAGTTCTAACTGTACCAGCAGTACTACGCATAGATCGGCTCTGATACAACTGAAGGGGTTCCGGTGCAGAAAATAATAATTTTTCTAGCGTATGAAATCCTAACTAGCCAGGATCTATCTATCTAGTACATGTGATAACGGTGGCGGAACGGGTTACATTATCTCCATGAAGACCGATAGCGGGGATTACGCTCCCGCACGAGCGTTGACGATGAAGTCGTACGTAGCCGACCTCGAGGTCACGGAGAACTTGCCGCGATGACGTAGACGATGATGTCGGGGTGTCGACGATGACCTGCGTCGACGGGCGTCGGGTGGAAGATGGCGTGGTGCCGGCGGCTGGGGGAGGTGCGCCCACGGCAGGGGGGAGGTGCAGCGGCTGGGCTGCAGGTGGGCGAGACGACGTTGCCCAGGCTCCTCAAAAGAGTCGCCTCCGAGCACTCACAAACATATGGAGCTTAACAACAACCCCCGGTCATTCAGATCCAGCTGAAATCGCAAGGGTAGAACTTATCTGGAATCCCGCAGGGCAACGGCTCTCGGCGGTATAGCTTAGGTGGAGAGAGGGGGCAGAACGGGCGGAGAAGCAACTCGGCCGGCCTGCTATACAATTAATTGTATTTTTCTGCAATTAATCCAATTAATATGCCTTGCTATATAAAGGGGGAGGGGGTGTGCAAACACCTTGCCTCCCCCATGTGGACCTAAAGGAGAGGGAGGGGGTGGCCGGCCGCACCATGCATGGTGCATGGTGGCCATGGGCCCCACCCCATGATGGTTCGGCTCCCACATGGGCCCCTCTTGGCCCATTAAGTGGGCTTCCCCCTTTTTCTCCTTTTTAATTAATAATTAAATTAATATAAAATATAAATAATTCATAATTAATATATTTACATATAATTTAATATCCTGTGACTCCAAAACATTTTTCGGACCACCCGAACAACTTTCGGACATTGCTGGAACCTTTCCAGACCTTCCCGGAACTCCTTTCGGACCACTAGAACTCTTTCCGGATCATTTCTCTCTCTCCAACAAAATCCTATATTATTCCAGAACCTATATCCTGGTGTCGTTAAGACCTTAAGTTTGTTACACTACGGTTCGAGAACACTCCAGACATGGTCGAGACACTCTGCTCACCAATGACCGTCAGGGATACCTGGATGTATATGACGACCCCTGTGCATTCTACGAATATCGCCGTTGAACCATAAATATGATATTCATTCTCTTTGTTTACGCGATACTACCTTGTCCGAGATATGATCGTAGACATCCGATGTCTTTGTTGTATCTCGTTACCGACAAAGGTTATTAACTCGGCTGTGCTATTACATCTCCATGTCCTAGTCATAAGCTGCGCAGCTATATAGATGTAATCTCACCGAGTGGGGCTAGAGTATCTTTCCATTACAAGAATGAACAAATCCCTCTCTCGATCCTTACGTCTCGATACTCTTTCGGGATACCCGAGATGGACACCGTTATTGTCATGCTATGTAAGACACAATGTTTGATGCTCTTAAAGTACCCCTACGAAGCATCAATAAGTACGGTCTCACGGTCTAAGGAATAAGCTATCATATTCTTATCTATTGCAAATGACAAACATCGTAATACGATCTTATCGCACTACTTTGCGTATGTCCATCACCTTATTCAAATAATAAGATGACCCCATTGTCAAATGACGTCATTGTCCTTGATCGGGAATCTCGATCAACTGTTGCCCAATGGACTTGTTCATATAGAGGCTTACTAGGGACCTGGTTGTCTATGTATCACACCTGTATTAATAATTCCGATTAATACAGTTATAGCATAATACACAAACCTATTATAAACTTATGAGATAATGCAATAAATAATACTTATTTATTTGCCTCTAGGGCATATCTCCATCATATGGATCATGATAAGAATGTTTCATGTGATGGTTATATTGTGGATTTCATCAATGATGCTACTGAAAGTTAATATGAGAGAGGAAAACACGGGTGTAAAAGCTTTCAAGTTACTAAAACACCTCTCTTTATGTTGGAAGTTTTGAAATTTCATTTGTTTCATGTTGCTATGATAGTTGCTTTATGTTTCAATAACTTATTCTATCACAAGACTCCTTTGCATACGAAGTGGGTTAGACTTAAAGGTGTTTGATGTTTACCTCTTGATGCTCTCCTATGTTTTTCAACTCTCATCTTTATGAGAGCATCATATGAATCTCTGTGCCTAGCTGTAACACCCCGGGATTTCCCAAATTAGATTTTGTTTGTTTTTTCTTTTTTGCATCAGCATGTCATTGCATTGTCACCTCATTTATTTAAATTGTTGCATTGAAATTCAAATTTCACTTTTAAATTCAAATGCAATTCAAATAAAACAACATGTGGTGTTTCAAATCTCAATTTGTCTATTTTTAAAACTATAATTATTTGCTAAGAAATTTTCTAATTATTTTCTTTTTTACTTTTTTTCAAACAACAAAAACCAGAAAAGAATAAAACCAAAAGAATTAAGATCCAGAGAAAAAAAACATAACAGGGCCGAAACCCACGTTCAGGCCCACCTCCTTCTCTTGGGTCGGCCCACTTTTCCTTCTCCTTCTACCTCCGTATGGTCAATAGAGCAAGGAGAAAGCAGCCATGGCGCCCCCACCATGTGTCCCTTCTCCCACGTTTTCCCTCTCCCTTAAATCCTCCTCCCCACTCCTCCCAGAACCTTAACCCTAGAACCTCTCTTCCCCCTGCGCCGCCGCCCTCTTCCCCTCTTCTTCCTCCCTTCTCTGTTTTCTCTGCACCAAAAAAAGCACCGAGGTGCCTCACTGTGGCGCCGTCACTCCGGCACTGACGAAGCCCCATGGAGACCCCCTAGAGTTGCGCCTCGTCGTCCCGTACGTGCATGCGCGAGGAATCAAGCCAAGGACGCCGTCGGCGTCATCTTCTTCCTCCACGACCGAAGTACTTCTCCGACGAAATTTGTCACCTCCCGACCGCCCCGACAAGAACGATTACGTCGAAGAACTTCCTTCGCCTCCGCCATGGCCGACACGCCAAGCTCGCGCACTCACTAATCTGCCTCGTCCCTAGCACTCCCGTACCCTCACACACAACTGCACACACGCACACCGTGTCCACACCCCCGCTTCCACTCGTGCACGCAAGGATCGCTCCAGTTCGTCGACTCCGTCCCGTAAGTTCCCTGAAGCCTGAAACTTTCTCGTCAGAGTTCAGTTTTGTCAGTGTCTAAACACCTCCGGCTTGGTTCAAAAGAAGTGCATAGCAATATATGTCAACAACACCAATCAGGCTGAGTGGCTAGCACCACCGAACCTTTCTTCCCCGCATGAGATCCCTGGTTCGAATCCCCTCGGGCGCGTGGATAAAAAGTCAACCTTTATAATTGTTTTCTCTCACAGACATTTGGGTCCCACCCATCAGTGACACTGGCGCCTGTAATATTTGCCCCGAGCCCCTCTGCTCTCTGGTTTCACACCTGAGGCCTCACTGACATGTTTTCAATCACCAACAGGTCCCTGCTTTTTTGCAGTTTAGTCCAGAAACTTAAAATGCTAATAACTTTTATTCTATAACTCCAAATTAAATAATCTTTATATGTTTATTTATCAGAAAAATGCAATGAACATTAATATGCCGTTCTTATACCATGTTGCATCTTTTATTTTAATTTCTTAGTTAAATTGTCAAATGCACCTAAATAATAAAATATGGAATGTGTGGTGTAATTAATATGTAATTGCCTTATTCCATTTAATTTGACTACAACACCTATGCCATGTATTCCCATGTTAACCAAAATTTATTTTGATGGGTAGCTAAATAACTTGAACCTAAATATTAATAGTCGGAATCTCGGTTCCGCTTAATTTGGATTAAGTGCATCTCATATTACATCTTGCCATGGCATGCATCATGTCATGATCATGCTGGATCTTTTGCGGACATTTGGGTCCCACCCGTCAGTGACACTGGCGCCCGGAATATTTGCCCCAACCCCAACTGCTCTCTGGTTTCACACCTAAGCCCTCGCTAACATGTTTTCAATCACCAACAGGTCCCTACTTTTTGCAGTTTAGTCCAGAAACTGAAAATGCTAATAACTTTTATTCTATTACCTCAAATTAAATAATCTTTATATGATTTTTTATCACAAAAATGCATTGAACATTAATATGCCATTCTTATGAAACGTTGCATCTTTTATTTTAATTTCTTAGTTAAATTGTCAAATGCACCTAAATAATTAAATATGGAATGTGTGGGGTAATTAATATGTAATTGCCCTATTCTATTTAATTTGACTACAACACCTATGCCATGTCTTGCCTTGTTTACCAATATTTAATTTGATGGGTAGCTAATAACTTGAACCTAAATATTAATTATCGGAATCTCGGTTCCGCTTAATTTGGATTAAGTGCATCTCGTATTACATCTTCCATGGCATGCATCATCTCATGATCATATTGGATCTTTTGCGGTTGTTGTAAGATGCATCTATTACGCTTTCCAGTGTTTGTTGCTTCTTCGCGGATAAGATGTTGAGATGTGTGAGCAACGACAACATCTTCTTCCATGCGGGAGTCCAGGCAAGCAAAGTTTGCTTGTCTTTCATTCTTGCCTTTGATCTCTGCTACCCTAGTATCCGATTGTTTGTCGCGATCTCATCACATGTTTATCCTGCAGGCTATACAACTTTATCCCCACAACCTATTACTTGTTGCATGTTTACTTGTTGGCCTTGCGAGTCGTAGCGCATGCTTAGAGTTGGTTGTGCTAGTCGTCTGTCTGTCTTATATTTCAAATTAGCGTACCTGCTCTTTAAAAAAGGCAGATACCTGTGTATAGTGCAAATCCCTGGATCGATTCATTTGCACACACAATTTACGATGTAATATCACAACAAAGCGTCAATTTTATAACATCGATGATCCAGAATTACAAAACATTCGATACAAGTTGCATAGCATAAAGCTAGCATTCGTTCGTCGATGTTATAGCCCACGAAAACATGGCTCCCACCCTCCCGAGCTCTGGCGGCTCCCGTGGCGACTCCCATGGCGATCTTGGTGCCCACCCCATCTAGGTCTCTCCATGGCGGCTGGAAGAGTGAGGATGGATCCTTTCAATGATCCCTCCTCCATTGCCCATCTCCTGGACTTCTCCATTGGTCACCAATTCAGATCTAAGGTTCAACATCTCTTTGCCTCCTCGGTTAGCCCTGTCTCCTCCTATAGACGTTTTTATCTTGTGGTCTCCTTTGGTCGTGCTGCCTTCCGTTTGGATGTTTTGGATGTTAGTTTGGCCCTCTCGGCGGTGTTGGGAGTGGCCTATGATGAGATTGGTACGTCAGTTCTTGCCGATAGAGTATTCAAATTTGCAGTCAGCTCAAAAGAGGTGGGATTCTTGATCTGTAATTTGAGATCTATTGACTGCAAAATGTTCAAATGCTATTTTCATCTCTGGGGTCATGGAGGACCTAACTGGATGAGAGAAGAAAAGATCTGGCATCATCAAATGAATGCGGAATGGTCTCAGGTGGGTGAACGTCGATCACGTCCCCATGCAAACCCTAGACAACCTCCTGTTCCTCAAATTTTTCAGCGTCTTCGGTTGCATCTTGAGACCAATTTGCCTAGCTCTTCTGTTCTCACGGGTGCCAACACAATTCCAGTTGGTGATCGTCATACTTCGGATTTAGATCCTACTGGTATTGTGGAAAATCATAGTGTTCATCCGATCACGATTTCGTCGGCGCAAAAGCGGGATCTTTCCATATTTGCCTCTCGCCCAAATCTGAAGTTGCAATGGAGGCCCACTCAGAGACAAGTACAAATTTCCTCTGTGGCCCACGCAGAGGCCCAACAACCGCTGGTTTCTAAAGCTGCAAATCTGGCCCATTCAACAGAGGAGTTTATTTGCTGCTCCAGATGCCTTAGTCCGTTTCATATTAAGATTAACTCCTCTAATCAGATTCGCTGCAGAATTTGCTCAAGATACGGTCACATTGCCCGTAATTGCTTCGATCGTTATAACCATAAGAGGATCTTTCGTAGAGTTGCTGCTAAGGAAGTCTCTTTGCTGAATAAAGAAATACCAATCGACATAACTGTTTCGGCACCTTCCCCTGTTTTCCCCTGCACCGGCGACTCCGCCAGCCGACCGCCGTCGGCTCCGACTCACATTGAAGCGATGGCGAACTACCCCGTCGACCCTGTCCCCCATCTGCCTCCTGGAGCGGGTTATGAACCTTTTAGCCCTCTCCGACCACAACGTGGCTATGTGGTCATTGGCGGCTCTACTCATGAGGTATGCGATGACTGGGCGATCATCCTCCTCGAACCAGAGCCTACCTGGGAGCAATTTGAAGGTACTTCTGCTCTGATCACTGCTCAGATGGTGCAGCGTGGATATGATGTTAGACAAGTCAGTCGTTGTGCGATGGGTGCTGCGATGGTTAGGTTTGATGGGGTTATTGACCGTGACAGTGCTATTAGAAACAGCCCCTATTTTATTGGTGATTCTGTGATGCGTGTCATTGAACATGATAAAGGAAGGAACTTCAGAGCTGCTACTTTTACTCATGATGTCTGGCTTATGCTACTGAATTTTCCTCCTGAGTGCTGGAGTCTTAACACCATTATTTTCACCTTTGCTCCATATGGTCGTTACTTGATTTGGAACAGAGATGATTCCAACAAGGCTCGGATTCTTGTGAAAATAAGGACTTTTGACATTGATAGCATTCCTGGCAGTATTGTTGTTGTCCAGAATTTCAGTGAGGATGGCAATGGTGGTTCTTGGTCCTGTCCTTGTATCATTCTAAATAGACGTATGCTGGGAGCAGGGGCTGGTGATGAAGATCCTCTCCCACCAGAGAGTGAGAACCCACACCCAGTTCCTATTGTGGTTGATGGATTTGCTATGTGGCATGAAGAAGAAGCTCAGGTTGTGCCACCTGTCCTTCCTGTTAATGAGGAGCCTTTTTTAGTCACCCCACCTCAGAGTCCTGTCCCTGATGTTAACATTGTCTTACCAGCACTGGATGAACCTGTTCCTGATCATGCACCTGTGATAGAAGAACTTGTTGATGTTCATGTAGTGGAAGCCCCAGTTAATGAGCCAGTTGATGTTCCAGTTGTCCAAGCTGCTCCACCTCTAGTGCAGCCTATCTTTGTGGATGTGTTCCCCCCAGCTCGCAATCAACCAGTACCCTCCTTAGGAAACACAAGCAACATCTCATCTGAGAATTCTGTTGCAGTTGGGAATGCTGCAGTTCAATTTCCTACTGATCATAATGCTGCAGTTCGTAGCAATTCACATGATGATCAACAACTTGGTACTTCTGCTGCACCAACTTCTACCCTCTCTGCCTCAAGGAAAAGAAAAGGAAAAACTATTATGTCTGTTGAAGAGGTCAGGAGAAGCAACAGAATTGCAAAGCTCAAAGAGGGCTACAAGGATGTACCTGCTGATACTGTCATTGAGGACCTTGAGGATGATGATGAGGACCAGGACAGGGGAGCTCTAACTGTTCTTGTCAGGGATGTCAATGCTCCTGCTCCACCTTTTCTGCCTTTGGAGACTATCCAGGCTTTGGCTACTGGACCTTGTCAGATGCATCCTGAGGATGTATCAGAAGATAGTTTGAACTATGACAGTACCAATGATAGTGTTGAATAAGCTATGCGAAGAGGAGGACAGCAGGATCTTGTGCCTCATTCACTTTTGCTACTTTTATATTCATATGGCTTGTAATATGTTGGTATCATTCTGCTATCTGCTATTCTACCAGTATAGACCTCTATCCTGCCAGTATGGACTGTATTTGGCTGCTTGTGAACTTGGTTGTATGCTCTTTTGCTGTCAGTGTGCCATATTTGTGCTAGCTGATGTTGACAGCTTTTCTCAGATGTCTGTGTTTGCTTATTCTGGGATATGTTTACAGTTTGTTTTCCTTCTGGATGTAAACTTTTGATTCATTCAATTTGGGCTGTATCTGGCAGTTGACTGTTGGCTCTTTTTATGTTCATGGAGGATGGTTTCTTGCAACTGTTTCTGCTTGTCTCTGGGCTTTTTAATATTGCTCAGCATAAACAACCTAAATTTGGTTATCAATGAGTAGACAATGGAATTTTTTGGATTGGAATCTGAGAGGGATTAACTCACATCCCAGATCATTAGGCGGAACATTAATGAATCAAATTGCAATATCATTTGTTTCCAGGAAACTAAAAAAGAACACTTGCCCTAGACGTTTCAATATGTTAGGGGAGCTCTGGGGGTATAATAAATTTGATGGCACTATGTCAGGAACTTTTGCCCTAGACGTTTCAATAAATTTGTTTACTCTCCTTCTATGGGGAGCTCTGGGGGTATAATAACTTTATGGAATGGGAACCTCTTTGATGGCACTGAGATTTCCTTTTCTAAATTCCATGTGACTGTTCAACTGATCTGTAAGATCACTGGTCAGGTTTGGTATCTTACAAACGTTTATGGACCAACCCATCCTGCTGAGAGAGCTCTCTTTCTTAATTGGCTGATGAACATCGACACGAGTCCCATGCATTTGTGGATGATACTTGGTGACTTTAATCGGATTAGGGGTCCTGATAATAGGAACAGACCTGGAGGAGACATCAATAATATGCTTGCTTTTAACAGATCTATTAGCCATCATGATCTTATTGATATTCCTATAAAGGGTAGATCTTTTACTTGGAGTAACATGCAAGCTGATCCCTTGCTTGAAAAGTTAGATTGGGTTTTTACCTCTGCCAGCTGGACAGCTTTATTCCCTAATACTCTTGCTAGTCCTCTAACTAAATTATCATCAGATCATGTCCCTCTTAAGGTTCAGGTTGGTATCCATGTTCCAAAAGCACAAATTTTTAGATTTGAAGAATTTTGGCTGGGGATGCAGGGTTTTGCACAGATTGTATCTCACAATTGGCAGCATCGGGGGTCCTTTAAAAATGTTGCACAGGATATTACAGCGAGACTGAAATCTTTGAGATATGGATTGAAGCGATTGAGCAAAAGCTTGTCTCAGTTAAGTAAGACTATTCAGTCATGCAACTATGTGCTAGCTTTATTGGATGGCCTAGAGGACCAAAGGTTACTCTCTATTATTGAATCCAATTTTAGAAGAGTACTTAAAACTCATTTGACCAAACTACTGGAGGCCAAGAGGATTTATTGGCGTAGTAGGGCTAAAATCAGATGGGCTAAGCTGGGAGGTGAAAACACAAGTTTCTTCATACCTATGCCACCAAAAGCTTCAGATGTAATTATATTGCCATTTTAAGCACAGAGGATGGTCGTTTGGTTTGTGATCATGAAGATAAAGCAGCAGTAATTTGGCAGTCTTTTAAACAGAGGATTAGTTGTTCTGATAATCCAATTATGCTATTTTATCTAGATAACCTCATTGTACCCAACTCCAATATTGATTTTGCTAGCCTTGAGGTCCCCTTCACAAAGGATGAAATTGATGACATTGTTAAGTGTATGCCAACAGATAAGTCACCTGGTCCTGATGGGTTTAATGGAGCTTTCCTGAAAAAATGTTGGAATCAAGTTAAGGAGCAATTCTATCAGTTGTGTTTTAGCTTCTTTGCAGGTGATTTGGATATCTCCAGCATCAATACAGCCTTCATCACTCTAATTCCTAAGAAAGTTGATCCAGAATATGTTAATGATTATAGACCTATCTCTCTGGTCAGTATCACTTTAAAGTTATTGACCAAGCTGCTGGCTAATAGGATGCAGAAGGTTATTATCCAAGCATTGCACAAGAATCAGTATGGATTCATCAAAAACAGAACCATTCAGGACTGTCTTGCATGGGCATTTGAATACATACACCTCTGTCACAAGTCTAAGAGAGAGATCATTATCTTGAAATTGGATTTTGAAAAAGCTTTTGACAAGGTTGAATATTCTGCAATTCTATTCATGCTTAAGCATTTAGGGTTTGGAGACCGTTGGCTGAAATGGATATCCAAAATCCTGCACACTACTTCCACCTCAGTACTTTTGAATGGTATACCTGGGAAAAAAATTGGTGTAAAAGAGGAGTTAGACAAGGTGATCCTTTGTCTCCTTTGTTGTTTGTGACTACTGCAGAGCTTCTTCAATTTGTCATTAATGCTGCTTGGCAATCTGGAGAGATTGGTTTGCCCCTTGCTTGTTCTTATGGGTTAGATTATCCTATAATACAATATGTAGATGACACTTTGCTAATTATGCCAGCATGTGTTGAACAACTGAGAAGGTTGAAAGTTATCCTGGATAAATTTTCTTTATCTACTGGATTAAAGATGAATTTCAGTAAATCCTCCATGGTACCTACCTTTTACTTACCTTGGTTTGCCTTTGGGGACTACTAGACCAAAGATGGAAGACCTTATTGGAATTATTCATAGGATTGACAGAAGATTAGTTGGCATTGCTGATACACTATCCTATGATGGTCGACTGGTGGTGATTAAATCCATCATTTCTGCTATACCTAATTTTGCTATGTGCACTTTGAAACTGCCATTGGGTTTCCTGGACTACATTGAGGGATCTACCAGGGGCTTCTTTTGGAGAGGGAAAGATATTCATAAAAAAGGTAAATGCTTGGTCAAATGGGAAAATGTATGCAAGCCAAAGAGAGTGGGTGGATTGGGCATCCTAAATCTCAGAACCCAAAATATTGCTCTACTCATGAAGTACATTTTTAAGTTCATGAATAATGATGATTTGCCCTGGGTCAAGCTTATATGGCAAGCACATTATGGAAATGATAGAATACCACAAAACACTGGCCCTGTTGGTTCTTTCTGGTGGAAAGATTGTCTAAAGTTACTTGATAACTTCCTGGAGTTGGCTGCTTGTGTCCCAGCAGGCCTTGGCTTTAGAAAATCTGATTGGATCCGCACTAGAGGATAAGAATACAGATAGGCTGACTAAGAAGATCTTCAAATTGTCTTACCTGAAAAGATGAGTTATTAAAAGGAATACCTTAAGAATAGAATAAACACATGGCACAGCTGTGTGCTAGAATAGTAGTTGATAGAAGTTCTAGTCACTTAAAAAAAAATAACCACGGGGCTCTATTTTTTAGAAACATATGGTCTTGCTCATTTCCCATCAAGGAATGGAGATTGGGTTGGTGTTTGGAAGGGATTCAGTAAACTTACCTTGGCCAGCAAGCAGAAAAAGGACTGACGTCTTGGGGCGCGCTAGCGCGCGTACTCTTCTTCTGCGAGACTCCATCCAAATCCACCACTTACTTGTTGGTTGGTGTTCCATTCTGTTATCTTAGACTATGCTGCCTTCTTCAATTCCATTCTTCGTCTCCCTAGTCGAAGTCTTCTTGCTGGCCCAACCCAACATGCATTTTAGAGTGCCGTGCCAGGGCGATAGGCGCTCCGCAGTCACGCATGATCGCCAGAGCCTTTCTTGGCTATGTAAATATAGGGCCGGAATAAGTGAAAGATCCTCAACAAAATGGATTAAGGTGGGCTTCGGATTTTTCCTAATTTGTTTCTATCTTTTCATCAAGTTCTTGTTTGATCTGCCGCTATTATCACAATATCCCTCCTTTTAGGGTTAATGCTATCAATGGTGAATCGATCATTCGCTATCCTTTTTATTTTTTTAGCTTTTTTGAATGGAAGAAAAGTAATGAAACCTGCGATGGCTACTGAATAACCTCCTTTTCTTTTTTTTTTAATAAACCCTTTTACCTTTTTCTTCGTTCGCCAAATCTTCTTCAATTCTATCCAAGCTCGGTTTTGTCTGAATCTTTGTGGAAGAAGAAGCGGTTCGCCAGCCGCTACATCCAGGGATCCCACAAAATCATTAAACCTGGCGGCTGCTCGCTTTTTGATCAGTGATTCACCGGCCACTAGATCGATGAAGAATCTCTCAAAAATCCGCTTTTTGATCAGTGATTCACCAGCCACTACATTCTTGGATCCCACCTTATTCTCAAACCTGGTGGCTCGCTTGATTGGCAGTCCTGTAAGCTCATCTTGCATACAAATTTTGGGGGTACCAGGGCCTGCATCCACCAAGAACATTTCTTCCCCTAAGCGTAAGCGTAAAACTGAAGATTGTGAGGCGTTTCCACTACATAATAAGAAACTCGAATTAGATCTTGGAAATGATCGACTCCAATAGATGCTCATCATAAGCTTTTTTTTCCTCCTATTCCTATTGATCAGAAGTATCCAGCAGCGCCACGCCAGAGTGACTTCCGAAGCGCTACGGACGGGACGAAATCCGGCAGCCAGTTGCTGGCTCTGAATAACCAGCCCAGCAAGAAGCTAAATTCTTCCATAACATAACGGGGCGGGGTTGCGCGCGAGCCGAGTGACGTAGGTGCACAAGAGTACTTCGCGCCACAACCATCTCTTTTTTATAGGTTCTACGGACCGATGCCTCCTGCTTCATCTGGTAAAAAAGAGTCATAGATATGCCTGTAATTAGAAGGAAGAACCGCAATAAAAATCTTCCTCGTGTATCGTCTGTAGCAGAACTATGAACGGGAGCTAGCAATCCGGACCGTATTGAAAAGGTTCCTGAGACACAGCATGGAAGAGTCAAAATATTAAGAAGCGAGGTCCAAGAATGAAGAAGGGGTAGAATTACTGAATGAATACGAGCTGTGGCTAATACCCGAGGCATAAAAGACGCATTTTCTACGGGATCCCGAAACCACCAGCCACCCCGACCTAATTCATGATGAGCCCACCAACTTCCTGGCGAGATGCCTACGGTTAAAAACAACCGACATGTCAAGATCCAAATTCGAATTGGTTCCTGGTCCTGGTCAGAGACCACTGTGTTCGCGCCGGCGGTCCAACAAAGAGGCGAAGTAGTGGTGTCTTTCTTTCCATTACGAACGACACGCTTCGCCTGCTCCCTCCCCGTGTCCATTAGCGCTCCTGTCCAGAGCGAAGAGAAGGCGAAAAAGCGCCGCCGAAGCAGCATGAGCAGGCTTCTATTGCTACGCAACAATAGAGCAGGCGCGCCGCCCACAAAATGTTTGAATGATCGGGTAAAGAGCGAGCTTCTTATATGGGATCCGACGCATCCAGCAGAGCGAAGCAGCGTTCCATTCTTTTCGGCGGCATCCTTCCGCATTGGCGGCGAGTGGAGTGCCACAATCCCATTCATCATTTTAGATCTACATAACCCAAAGCCCATAGCACTGGCGACGTCTCCGGCATAAATGCAAGGAGGATGTATAGCTGATATAGGATCTTGTGGAACAGGATTTGATTCTGCAAGCGGTTCGGTACGATGAGCTTCTTCGTACATGAAGTACCAAATTGCACCGGCTCCTTGAGACTAGGCCACCAGTCATATTGCAAAATCCAAGGAAGCTGGAAGTTTGCATTCTATACCAAAAATACCAAGCTTTCCTATTATTTCAAATTACTAACTTTTGAATGCAAATTCCACTCCTGGAATAACAGACTAGCTTTCACAATCAATGGAGCCGCTCTCTTTGCCCTCAACCAAGTGATAATTTATTATTTAATAAGCATAAAACGAGTACCCGGCAGGGAGCATAACCTTGAACTCCTCAAGCTGACCTTATTTTTAGGTAATAGGAATGAAAGAAGAAACTCATAATTTTCATACGGCCATTAGGAAAGGAAAATGAACCGCAGCTATTGAGGCATAGCTAAACGAGAAGTAGATAGATTGGATAAACAGCGTATAATGATAGACGCTTCTTCGGCACACATGGAGACATACCTCCCGTAGCTGACCCCTGAATTCAAGGATACTGCCGGCTTTGTTACTAACTGATAGAAACCCCTTAATACAACGTTTTTCATAAATGTCATAAGGTAGGTAGACCCGGTCTTGCGCTCGTCCGGTTAAGTGGCACATTGTGCTAAGTGCTCGAACCGTTGGCTGATCTCAGCTGTATCGCCTCATACAAATTAGTTAAGCGAGAAAACAAACGGCTACATAGGAGCTCTATGGTGGACCACCAGCAGGAAGATCGAATGGCTTAGCGCATCCTGCGCCTACTGGACCTGACTTCGTAGGATACTCTGATAGACTAGTCGAATGGCAATGGCCTAGTGGTTGTATCTGCTTGCCGATTCCTATTAAGAATACGAGAGTGACAAATGAGATGGAGATCTTGGCTATCATCAAACCATCCTCCCTCCGCTTATCTCTTTCCTTTCTATATGATAAGTCTACTCGCGCCTCAAGGGCCGGTCATTTACGCTCTCCACTGCATGAACAGCATTCCCAACTAGATCTGTACGGCTTCCGTTGTCTCCTTTTCGATTCCCGACTCTAGCTCACAGGTATCCATAAGAGCGACCAGCCCTGAATGCTTAAACCTATCAATCCTCTCCTAAATTTCTTTCTTTTTGTCGTTGGGCAAGGAGCTCAAACAATCCATTCAGCACTTTCCGATGGGGACCAAAAGCCACTGGGCTACCAAGAAGTCGGATTCAGTTCAGTCCCGTTTTCAAGATCCGGTTCAGTGTTTGGGGATGGCTTGGTCCAAGCCCACATCCATAGTAGATGGACTTGAGCAGGCAAGTATGCCACCTACTGATATGATTTATTATGACAATTATGATATGGACTGGACGGTTGTGCAACCGATTCTACTGACTCGCTTACCCCCGATAACACCTAAGACATGGGGGTGATTTACGCGAGTAAGCCTAGCAAGGACCAAGATCTCGATCAAGGAATCTATGGAATGATCCAGTAGATAGAACAAAGTCACCGAATTCAAGAATAAAGTATCAAATGGGGGTTTCGAACGCAATCAAGCATGGCGAGCAATCCGTTCTAAAGCTGTGATACGAAAAACCCTCTTCCGTATCGCAAGATAAGAAAGGAAAAAGATCCACTTTTGAATCCATCTTTTCCCTAGTTGAACCACAGGTTTTAACCAAGGTTCATATTGAAACAATTATTCAGTCCAGCAAAATAAGGGAATAGGACAGGATCGGCTTGCTTATCAAAAGATGGATCGAGTCATTACATTCCTAACTGTTCTCCTTTCGGAGGTACTAGACCATCATACAACCATAATGGAAACCCAACTCAGCTATGCAAATATGTCGTTTAAGGTGGATTGGGCCTTGTCATAAGGTCCTACCACGAGAGATGGATCCAACAGGCCTTCAAATGCAGATAAAGTGGGTTGTGCCGAGCCTTGAGGAATAAGATGCCAGATCCGGTCTGTACAACAATGGGTCACATCCTCCTTTGAGTATGCCAACGAGGATTCCAGATTAGGTATAATTGATCATCTGGGCTGGTTTCTTCTATCAGAACGTAATCTGTAGGCGGTTCTTCCACTCGCGCAACCCTTGGCTAAACAAACACTGGTCGATGCAGCGGAATGATGGTATCAATGTGCCGCATTGGAATTCTAGTTTCATGAGCGCCTGTTCGTGATATGACAAACAAATCTGACTTTTTAAGTTCCCGTTCACCGGAATGGGATCCCAAAGGCTCCTTTTTCTAAGTCAATAGCTGCCAACCGGAACAACTGCTTGAAAATGCAAGGCAAGGGTTGGCTCGACTCACCATCAAATAGTTCGGTTCTGGTCTTTGATTCAACGAAAGACGGGCGTAGTAAGCCGAACGAAGAGCGAATGCTCAAAACCTTTACCTGTTGATTCAATGGTTGACTTGTGGCTCTTGCCCAAACTAGTAAGATCTGGAGGTCTCGATCTTGCTGTGTGTGAATAAGTGTGTTCTTTCGCTTTATTTGAGTGTCCCAGCTCAAGAAAAGAGATGATGCGGCTCAAGCCCTATTGTTAGAAATAGGATTCGGCCAATAACTAGGAGATAGTTGTCTCACACTAGAGCCTAGAAGAATTGGTATGACCAAGAAAGGAGGCATGGGAGCAAAGGAGCGAAAGCAAGGGTTGGTTCGGAGCATGCCGCGTACGGCACCCCTTCTTTTTCCTTTTTCTCAGCTCCTGTTTTTCAATCTCCAATCGGGGCTTTGGCAAAACATTCTGACTTATGGCATGAACTTCAATCCCTTACTTTGCCATTCTTTCCAGAATAGGATTTTGCTTAATATCATTTGGATGGACTCAGATCCTTTCATGTAGGAGAGTCTTTGATGGGCTTTGAATTTGGATATATCCAGCGGGCCTTCTTGCATGGACTTGGGCTTGCTTACTGGCTTCGCTGAGGATGGGATTCCCTACCCGATGAGTCTGGCTAGGCTATTAGGCACCTTTGGTCTAGGCTTTACGGGGCTAATGGGTTAGCCAGGGGTTCGCTGGTATGTCGTTGCTTAACCTACCTTGTACATTCTTGATCTCTGTAGTGGAGCGCAAAGGATGACATGTGCAGAGCGACGAAGGTCTGGTCCACCTAACCTAAAAGGACAAGTCTTGCGGGCAAGTCGGCTGTCGCGCAGGGATCCGGGATAAGAGGGATGTTGGAGTCATTTGTAGACTGGACGTGTTGTTCAGTTGAGTAGACTGTGCATATGGGAGTGGATCCTAGATGATATGCTCAGTCGAGAGGGCCTTATACTTGGATGCTATCTGAGTGTGGGGATTTGTAGTCTGGAAACCTGGTCGATAGACAAGGGTGCTTGTTGAAGACAAGGGAACTCCAAGATGAGATAGGATACCTATATATGACAGTGGTTTAAGTGATGGGTGATAGACCATCATGCACTTGCCTTGGATAGTGAGGAGGCATTTCGTCATACAATGTATGGGAGACATTGTTGATCGTGTTCTCGAGGACTATGAAGATCAAGGAGTCATGAGTAGTGATCCCGTACTTAGTGTACTGGTTTATTTGGTTATCTAATCTTGGTTGGCCCTAATCAAAAGATAGGTCATTCTGTGGGGTATTGGTTTTTCATAGGAGAGTTTAGGTTATGGCAGGGTGGGTCAACTCTCATACGGCCGTTCCATTTTTTTTCTCTGGTGACAAAGTCCACTGATTGGTTCTAGGTGTTGGATTATTCATTCATTTTCTTGAGGAGAACAAATACGATTTGAACACTGCTAATAGCTCAATGAGCTGGTTATGTGCTAGATGGTCAATGGCGGTAAAACACAAGAAGACGTGTCAAATTTTGTATGGAGATCCGCATGTCTTAGCTAGGAATGAGCTGTGAACAAAATCGAAATAGTTGTTACTTGAGTCGATAATGACTTTGTGTCGGTTTGCTAGAGTCTATAAATTGGACTGGTACCATGTATTGTAACATAAGCTTTTGTATAAGAGTTGAGATGTAGTTAAGATTACACTTGATCCTCTCTCTGTTTTGTTGCTTCCTTCAATTACCCAACAACTGGTATCAACACTAGGAACCTTCACGGTCAGGGTTTATTTTATTAGACCACTATGAACACTTGTAATTGGTTCTTTCTACTTCAGGCATGGTTCTCTCTAGTTAGTGGAAGAGTGTACAACATAGGGATTGGTATCAGTCACACATTTAGGAAAGAATGTGAAAAGAGAGGCTATCTTCTTCATAGCTCGTGAGACATTATCCTACCTTCGTCCAGTCTAAAATGTTACTACATTGAAAAAGGACAAAAGAATCAGGTTCGCTACCCGATTTCAATAGTTTCCTTGAAATCCAATATCCTTTCGAGAATCTAGAGACAACCTCCTAGTTGAAGTACAGACGAGGAAGCAGCCTATTAGTTGAAGTCCAGTCCAGGACCCTATTGATATAGCTTAGTAGAGCTTCGCCATGATAGCAGTTTGTTTTTCACAAGTAGTAGGAATGCGTGCCTTCCGGATAATCCGGGGTAAAGATCAAGGTTGACTCCTTGAAATAAGATAAAAATGAAGAATAGGAAGATTGATTGCCTTGTCTGAATTCTCCTCAAATGGCATCCAAAGGAAAAGAAGGATCGGCACGGTATTACTGATCTATGGATTCTTGCTTCTGTGAAATAAAGATATCTCAGAGAACAACGTTTGGCCGAGACAATTTCTGCTTTGCGGTGGAGTTGGGAAAAGCGGCGCACTAGAATGGATAGCACAGGTCGGAGGTGAAGCTTATAGACCAACCCCTTCTTTCTTTGAGCTGAGCACTTGACTTCGGCAGTGGTCATTGCCTACCGGTAAACTCCCATACTTCCTTCTTTTGTTCGAGGGAGGCCATACATCTTCCTTCATTGGTTGGATCCAGGTCATAAAGTTCTAGGAAGGTTGTGTGCGCAAACAAGTCAGAATTAATAAGAAGGGGTGCGAGCAGTACACTACCCATTTGGGTATTGGCAAATCACAGTCATACTTCTTAGAGTGGGGTGGAGCACCAGCACCTTAAGCTGCACCAGTATCTTAGTAAGATAGACACCGATTAAGAAACCGAGAAGTCTAGATTATGGAGACTCTCTAAGTTTTTATAAGATTTCCTGTGTCTGTACTACTTCACTTTAGACCCGGCATATTGTATGTATCCTTCGCCCTTATTTTCCATTCTGAGAATCCGCCTTCACCCTTCGGAGAAAACATGGTGGCCAGAGAGAAGGTATGTAGATTAATAGAGTTGCTCTTACTTTATGAATATATCATGGATCAAAACAAAACTTGGTTCTCATGGATGAAGTGT